>CM038672.1:341388449-341541975 GCA_021605145.1 Aegilops bicornis | reverse complement strand
GCTGTTTGAGGAAGATATAATAAGCTTATGTGTGATAAAGCGTATCATATCACGGGGTTTGGATGCACCTGCGAAGTTTGCACCACGTCTCGAGGTGAGAAAGGGCAATGCACGGTACCGTATAGGCTAGCAAATTGCGTAAAGGTAAGAGTGCATATAATCCATGGACTCACATTAGTCATAAAGAACTCATATACTTATTGCAAAAAGTTTATTAGCCCTCGAAGCAAAGTATTACTACGCATGCCCCTAGGGGGATAGATTGGTAGGAAAAGACCATTGCTCTTCCCCGGCCGCCACTCATAAGGAAGACAACCAATAATAAATCATGCTCCAACATCATAGCATAACGAGAGACTATATGTGCATGCTTCGGGCTTACAAACCACAACCCTTTACTAGTACCTCCCACATATTATCATCTCTATATCGCAAAAATATTGCAAGGAATCAAACATATCATATTCAGTGATCCATAGGTTTTATGTAGGATTTTATGACTAACCATGCAATTGACCAATTCCTTTTACTCTCTAAATAGATATAAGTGAAGCATGAGAGTTTAATTCTTTCTACAAAATACCATGCTCTAATAAATATAAGTGAAGCAAAAGAGCATTCTTCAAATAACGGTTTTCTATGTAAGAGAAACATGCAATCCAAACTTTAAATGATATAAGTGAAGCACATGAAGCATTCTATAAAGCCACACTCAAAAAAATATAATGAAGTGCAATGAGCATTCTATAAATCAACCATGGACTATCTCATACCAGCATGGTGTATAAAAGAAAAATGAAAACTAAAAGCAAAAGACGCTCCAAAATTTGCACATATCACGCGAATGAAAGGAAACCGAAAACATACCGATACTTGTTGACGAAAGATGGGATGCCTTCCGGGGCATCCCCAAGCTTAGACACTTGAGTCTCCTTGAATATTTACTTGGGGTGCCTTGGGCATCCCCAAGATTGAGCTCTTGCCTCTCCTCCTTCTCCTTATATCGAGACCTCCTCGATCTTGATCACTTCATCCACACAAAACTCAACAAAAGAACTCGGTAAAATCCGTTAGTATAATAAAGCAAATCACTACTCTAAGTACTGCTGCAAACCAATTCATATTTTGTTTTTTGCATTGTAGCTACTGTAATATAACTTTTTCATGGCTTAATCCACTGATAGAAATCAATAGTTTCATCAAAACAAGCAAAACAATGCATCAAAAACAGAATCTGTCTTAAACAGGACAGTCTGTAGTAATATGAACATTCACCATACTTCTGGTACTCCAAAAATTCTGAAAAATTAGGAAAAATAAAACATTAGTATAGAAATACAGTGCAAAAAGTTTCAGAACTGTTTGACGTTCCGGTAAAAAATTGTAAAATCGCGCACTACAGCCAAAGTTCCAGTTTTGCACTGCACAAACCAACAAGCAATTTAAACATCCTAAAGGCAAACTTTGGGACATTATTTTTATAATACAATGGAATTGTACAAGGGGATAATTATTTTTGTGATAATCTTCATGAAAAATTCTACATTGTTTCCATGAGCATGTACACAAGTGTTCAAGGTCGACCCTCACTTCTCCAATGCATAACTTCAAATCGCTTCTCTTTTGTGAAAAGTTTTAAGTTCCCTCTATATTTTTTTGTTTTTAAACTTTATAAAAGCACTCAACAGAAATAAATGCCTCTCTAAAACTTCCGGGTTGTCTCCCTGGCAGCACTTTCTTTATATCCATTAATCTAGGCATAAAGTGCACAAGTAATTGATCCACCCGGATCCCAAGGTATATCAAAGCCAATTTGAATTAACAATGATTTGGCATTTAGTATTGAGCACAAAGCAACATATATCATGCAGCGATGAAGTCTAACTCTCTTCCTATGCATCGGCATGTCATACAAGAACAATTCATGCACATCAAGTAAGGGCCAATACATAGCATAAGCAGTTTCTTGCAATTTTATCGTGTAGGAAACATAGAGAGGTGGAGATATAGTTCCTCTCTCATAATAATTGCAAGTAGGAGCAGCAAGCACATGCATATTATATTCATCAAAATCATCATGTGCAACGGTAAAAGGCAACCCATCAATATAATCCTTAACAAGAGCAAACTTCTCCGATATAATGTAGTTTGGAGAATTCAAAAAGATAATAGGACTGCCATGTGTGGGTGCAATAGCAACAATTTAATTATTAACATAAGGAACTATAGCAAGTTCATCTCCATAAGCATAATTCATATTGGCATATTGGCCACAAGCATAACAAGCATCAAGTTCATCAAAAAGGGATATTTCAAATGAATCAACGGGATCATAGCAATTATCATGGCATTCATCCTTCGGTAGGAACGAAGGGGAATTAAACAATATATGAGTTGACGAGTTACTATCATTAGAAGGTGGGCACGGGTGATCAATCCGCTCTTCCTCCTTTGTTCTTCGCTCTCCTTATCATGTTTTTCATCCAATGAGCTCACAATAGCATCGATTTTTTCTTCCATACACTCCTGCAAAATATTAGTCTCTTCTTGGATAGCGGAGACTTTCTCAATAAATTCATCAATATCAGAATTGTATTTATAATTATCATAGCAATATTTAAGGATAGCAAAATTTTCAGGTCTATAAACACCATCATCAAAAGCTTCATACTTTTCAAACAAAGATTCAATTTCATAAGCACCCTTAAAAGCAACAAATTATTCTATTCGTTCCACATCATAATAATCATATCTACCATTAGAATAAGAAGCCAAGGTTTCATTATCATTAAATTCACATGAAAAGGGAAGATGTGGAGTGTTCATCCTAGAGCAACAAGTATAATCATATCTCAAGCATAGCTCCCGAGCATACCAATGCAACATATGAATTTGATCCCATAACAATTTCCCTTTGTGAGTCAAGCGATAATCCCTAAAGTATTCACGTTTATCCAACGTTACTCCCATTATATTATTGAATGGGGTTTTCTCAGGATTATAAAAGTAGTGCATAATATCTTTTACATAACGAGCATCGAGGGTTTTAGGAGGTTCCCCATCTCCATGAGTAGCAAGTACCACTAATTTTTTTGGTGTTTCGTGTTCCATATCCATAATTAAAGACAGAGAACAACTTAGAACAGAAAATAAAAACTACTTAGTGATAAAGCAAACAAGCACACACAAGAATATTCACCCACGCTATTGCTCCTCGGCAACGGCGCCAGAAAAAAGGCCTTGATAAAACACAAGTATAGGGGGTCGTTTGTAGCCTTCTTTGATAAATAAGAGTGTCGAACCCAAGGAGGAGCTAAAGGTAGAACAAATATCCCCTCAAGTTCTATCGACCATGATACAACTCTACGCACACTTGACGTTCAATTTATGGGAAACAAGTATGAAACTATTTTGTAGGTGTGATGCTAGAACTACTTTGCAAGAATAAAACTAGAAGTACTTTGCAAGATAATAAAAGTTAGGTGTTTAGAAAAGGGTTTGTGTAAACAAGAAAGTTATTTGTCCCTAGACAATCGATAACAAGTAGTGGTAATCATTCTTGTAATTTTATATGAGGGAGAGGCATGAGCTAACATACTTTCTCTACTTGGATCATATGCACTTATGATTGGACCCCTAGCAAGCATCCGCAACTACTAAAGATCATTAAGGTCGCGGAACCCAACCATAGCATTAAGTATCAAGTCTTCTTTACTCCCATACGCCATACCCCACTTACTCGGGTTTAAGCTTCTGTCACTCTCGCAACCCACCATAAGCGAACCATGAACATATTGCAACACCCTACAGTGGGGGGCCCTCACATTTGCGCGAGAATGGAGGGCACCATAGGCGCCATAAATAAAATATACAATCATACCAACCAAGATCATGATTAACCCACAGGACAAAACGGATCTACTCAAACATCATAGGATAGCCAAATATCATTGGGAAATAATATATGGAGTTGAGCACCATGTCTAAGTAGAGATTACAGTGGGGAGAAGAGGTGTTACACTACTGCATAGAGGGGGAGAGAGTTGGTGTCGACAGTAGCAAGATTGTTGATGTAGATCACCGTCCTGATCGTTACCCTGGCGGCACTCTGGCGCCACCGGGAGAGAGGGGGAGAGAGCCCCCTCCTTATTCTTCTTCCTTGGCCTCCCCCCTAGATGGGAGGAGAGTTCCCCCTCTGTTCCATGGCCTCCATGGATGTGGAGGGGCGGGAGCCCCTCCGAGATTGGATCTCCCTCTCTGTTCTCCTCTGTTTCGCGCTCCCCCTGATCTGGCCGAAAACCGTTTCTTATATTGCCGGAGATCCATAACTCCGATTACGCTGAGATTTTAACACGATTTTTTTTGGTATAAGCTTCCTTGTGCCCGAAGTAAAGCTCCAACCGACGTACGAGGTGAGCACAACCCACCACACCACGCCTGGCTCCGGGACCGCGCCCGGTGGGTTGTGCCCACCTCGGGCCTCCGTTTGCGGTGATTCCAACTCCCAAAAATCACGTATATTCCAAAATAATTCTCTGTGAAATTTTATTGCATTTGGACTTTGTTTGATATGGATTTTTTGCGATACAAAAAACATGCAAAAAATAGGAACTGGGCACTAGATGAATAGGCTAGTCCAATAAATCATATAAAAAGTTGTCAAAAGTATGTAAAAGTTGTATAATATTGGCATGAAACAATCAAAAATTATAGATACGACAGAGGTGTGTCAGTTCTCGCGCATCTTCAAGCACCTTCTCCGCTCCAATCCTGACTTCATTTTCGAGGCCGCAATAGCTCCCATGCCTGGAGTGATCGAAGGCGCCCTGGCGGACTGGGTGGCGGATCCTGTGGATGACCTGATCGCGGAACTTTCCCCCGCTGACGACGTGGGTCCGCCTGCGATCGAGGAACGTGGGGTTGATGATGATGACGATGGCTGCAGCGACGGTGATGGAGCGTCTCCCTAGGATGCTTTTCCCCTGTTTTCATGTTAAAACTTTGAATGTGACCCTGCAGGGATGCGAAAGAGTTTTTGAACAAAATTCTCTATGATGTGTTAAGTAACGTTGCACTCCCTTATGTCACCTTCCCTTTGCTTTTCGCGCACCCGCAGCCCCTGAGAAGGCGTGGGTCGTTATTGTTATATCGGGTCATGGCGCCCGGCCAAGGTTAGGAGGCGGACACTTGCCGAAGACCTCAGGCCACGCGTACCCGCAGACTCGCTCGAGAGCGCCACTGGGCTGACCCAAGCGTGTGCACCATGCCCAGCCCCCGCTCACGGGGTGCTCGAGAGGGAGTGAGAGAGAAGTTGGTAGCTGCCATACCTCTTAAAACAAAATTCAAAACGGGAAAAGCTGCAAGGAGAAAAATTCCCATCCCTTTTCAAATAAAGATGAAAGAGCTCCAAATTCAGTCCAGGAAACAGCAAATTTGATTACAAAAGAGGGCGAAAAATAGCCATGTCCGACGCCTATACTAGTCTTCCCACCAGCGCAGAGCATGGGCCTCCACTGGGCGTGGGCATAGTCGTTGTAAGACTGTGTCATCCGCCAGCGCGGAGCATGAGGCTTCCACTGGGTGTGGGCATAGTCGTTGTAAGACTGTGTTGTCCGCCATCATAGAGCATGGGGCTTCCACTTGGACGTGGGTGGGAGCCCCCGTGAGGCCTAGGGGCAGCGCTCAGGAGACTCTGGGGCGTGTAAAGCCCCACTCATTATTACGTGAGAGTGTCATGGGCGGAGATTTGGAGAGGAGCAGGGCGGTCGCCTTCCTCCCGGTGGGGACCCCACCCCCTGCCTTCGGATTGCGCACCGACGAGCCCGAGGCGCTGGCGGCCCTCGGTGGGGTCTCCGACCCAGCGACAGCTAGCGGGCGGCGTGACGCGCCTCCACACTAGCCGAGGGCCGCTCAACCGGCTTGTGACGCAGGCTCCGGACTCCTCCTGAGCCTTTTGGTCTCAGGGCCCCCTGCATCGAGCAGTTATGGCTCAGGAGGCCCCAGGCCCTCATGAGGCTCCCTGACTTCACGGGCTCCTCAAGTCCTTGGGCCCCCTGGGGCCCTATCCTGATTCGGGGTGCCGCCACGCGCTTGGCATGCCTCGGCGTGCTTAGTCTAGCCGTTGTTTCACAGGCGTGCTACGGAGGTGTAGTTCACCTGCATTCCAAGGTTAGCATAACATGTTATGAAAATACTAGTTGCAGCGGGGGCGTTTAACGGCGCGGTCGAGGCCCTAGCATGGGCCCGCTTGTGGCCCCCTGGCGTCATGAGGCCTTGTCGATCTCAAGGACCAGGCCGACGGAGGCTTGCCCTTCTTCAACCTCCTGGCTCTTCAACCTCGCTGATCGCCACCCCTGCCGACGAGTCATGATGGCCACGAGGTGGCCTGCCGCGGCGCCTCCCACGAGGGCCACCTACCCTGCCTGAAGCCCTGGGGGCGCTTCCTGGGCCGGAGGGGAGATCCCGCTCGCCTCCTTTCCACCGCACGGCCCACCGGGTCCTCTCCAGAAGGACGAGCAGATGCAGCAAGGGCATGCCTGGGCCCGTGGCATGGGTCGCAACACGGCGGGGGCGAGATGTTCGTGATCCCGCAGGCGATGTCGAGCAGCTCAGAGACCCGGTCGAGCCAAGCGGCGTGGTCGCCATCGGCAGGGTGGTAGCATAGTAATTCACGTGCCGCGAGGAGCGCGGCTTGCGCGCTTGTCAGCCCCCGTCGGGCACGGAGGGACGACGCTGTGGTGACACTGACAGAGGGTGCGATGGCACGCCAGTTGCACCGCACGGAGGGCGATGGTGACGAATCCTACCGTTGGCGATGGTGTGCCGAGGAAGGCAGAGCACAGCGAGGGACACAGCGACCGAAGGGCGCCGTCTGATCGAAACGTGCGGCCCACCGCTCGGCGCGGACTGGGCTAGCTCTTGTCATGGGTGTGGCAAGGCGAGGATGGAGCGTGGCTGATGAGAAGGTGGGGCTTTGACACGCCCCTACCTGGCGTGCAAAATGTCGAATTTAAGGCTCTGCGGACCCAAGAAGGTTCGAACTCCGGGGCATGTGCAAAGATCTCAACATCTCAAGCCTCAAGCTCGTCGCCCTATAGCCTAGCCTTGCCGGATTCTTTTGAGCGGGAACAGGATGAACATGGCAGTTTACCCATGTTCGGGCCACCTTGCGGTGTAAAACACTACTGCTGCTTTGGGGTGGATCGGCCACACGAGGGGCTGAGGATGAACTAGTACAGTGGATGAACAGCCTCGCGAGCGCTATGGTGGTGAGGGTGGAAAGGATCGGATCCCCCTCTATGGTGGTGGCTAACCTATATTTATAGTGGCCTTGGTCCTCTTCCCTCGAAACTTAGGCGAGTAGGGATCCCACAATGGCCAATATGAAAGGGGACAAGTATTACATCTAATCCTGATGAAAGGTGGTCTTCGCTTGCACAGCCTCTGGTCGTGACACAGCGATGGGCTCGGTGATGACATCCGCCCTGCCAAGCCCGTGGTCTTGGTTTTGTAGCACCAAATGGAAACCTTTGGGGATTCCTCAAACCCACCTCGCCCTTGCTCCTTAGCACCGAAAGGGAAAACTGTCTCTTCTTCGCCTGGTGGCACCCGCTTGACCAAGGAGTGGATGAGGAGGTGGCTGATGGACTCAGCGACAATTCATCGAGATTAACAAAAGATGGATTTCCACAATTATGTGAACAAGGAGGTAACACTTGTCAGATCCAAATATATAACGATGTATGCTCAAGGGAAACATACACAATTAAACATTCATTTAAAGGTGCACCTGAAATATGGGCTGGGTTGCACGACCAACATCGGAATGGCGATTTAGCAACCAACACACTAAATTGGAATTATTGTCCATTAACTCAGCAATAGGGTTGCTAGAGATAGTAAATTCGGACAACAGTTTTCACTTAACACGGGGACCAAGAAAAGAATGTTGATGGCGAGAAGCATCACTGTATCAAGAATTCTTAAGAGGTGGTGAAATTCTCACAACATCCTTGACATAAAGATGGTAATACCCCAAGGTAAAGAAGAACAGACGCTAGATAGCAAGGAACTCAAGGTATAACACAAAACACGAACAAGTTTGTGTTGTAGGGAAGTCAATAAAGTGGTCGATGATAACGCAAATCATCGAGGGCAAGGATGGTATTTCTCATCATGAACTCAATTGATATCCTGGAAGAGCTCAGAATGTCGATGAAGATCACAACACATTTGTTAAGAGATTTCATGAAGATGTAATCGGTCGGTGATGACATCAAGTCAAAGGAATGATGAAGCAAAAGGTTATTGGAACCAAGGGTATGACACAAACTTGAAATCAAGCTTGCTGTTCAAGGAGAAATGATATGACGAGGAAGATCAAAGTAAGGTTAGCTCATCGTCAAAACCTGTGCTCCGAGAAGAAGGACCAAGTAGCACCGTTAAAATTTAGCACGATAATGATATAGCCAATCAGGCTAGGAATGACTTGAAGGGTTATTAAACTCGTAAGCAACTAAAATTAATTAAGAGTTATTGAATCGGAGTGCGGACTCGATTCACTATTCGGTGTTCTCGATTGATGACAACCCAGAACCCCAAAAAATTGGATTCGGTGAGAAATAACAATTGATGAAAAACCCATAAGAAGTTATGCAGTTCCATGATATTCTCGAGATACCATGGTGTAATACTCTATGGTAGATCAAAGTAAAGGTTGGACTGGTGTATTGATCCACAGAAGACAAGTGCTTAAAATTGCTCGAGAAATGGGTTCAGAGAAGAACATATGGTCGGAACCACGATTGCAAAGGATCAATTCACCGATACCAAAGGATATTTTATCAAGGAAATAGTTATTATTACGAGAAGCTTCCATGATAGGATCTACATCGTGTCCATGGGCATGAACACAAAGGTTCAAGGTCGACTCCCACTTCTTCAATGCATAACCTTCCATTCACCTCTCATATTTCGAAAATGACATTAGTTGTTGAAAGTTTTACCTAGTGCAATACTAGATAAATATGACCCGTGGAATCTTAGGAACCCATCGGGGCATCTTAGGAACATATACCACAAACTTCGAAGTAAATAATACAAGCTCGAAAGTAGAGCATGGTTGACAAAGCAGGGGATACATTTTACCAAAGGCATTATATACCCGTTGAAAGGCTCACAAGGTTATTGAATATGAAGGGCACTGTTGGATAATAATCCAACAAGGGTTCTTGTGGTCTACAACGGAGACGATGTGAGTATCAGTACTCTATCAGAGGAAGAAGGAATGGAAGGGCATCGGTTTATGGAAACAACGGACTAATTCAAAGCTCAAATGCAAAGGAATTATGATTTCAAAATCAAGGGATCAGAAGCAATTGCTTTGATTAAGTATGGATAAGTTGAATAGACTTAAGGGTACAATCTACGACAAATAGATTGGTCGAGAACCAGCTCATGTTCTAAATGACGTCTGAGCGGGAAAGATAATTTAAAAGGATCAACTGATGATTGCGTGCATTTGCACACATGTTGAATCAACATGATCAAAATGACGGTGTCAAAGGAGACTAATGAATATTGCTACATATATGGGAAGCATCCGTAATGCAAGCAGACAAGTATTTGTAGAGCAATAAGGCTGAGAGAATTTTTGGAGGATCGAATAGTATTTCGAAGACCTTTGTGAAACACTTGAATAACTAGGGATGAGCAGATACATTGATAAGTGCAAGGAATTATACGTAGGGATATTCTTGTGGCAAAGAACTGTAAGGCAGTAGGCACAAAGTATTCTCGGAACAATAAAGAGAATTTCGGGGTATCTTGTAATAACAAGATCAACGGGGAATGATTGTATGAATGGCAAGTGTACGTGGTTACCCATAGGGGTTTATTGATGGAAGGGAATTGCAAAAGCGATGGCACAAAGTCTCGTGGAGAACATCAGAGAGTATCGTCAGAATCTTCTGGTGATTGAAGCTATCATCGGGAATGAGGGGCTCTCTGAGAGGAAGTATTTACGAGAACCTAAAGTCAGAGTTAGTAAAATCATTTATCCCGAATAGAAGAGAGATCAGAGTCCCAAAATATAGGTCGAGGAATAAAAGAACCTAATACCACCCAATGGTGACATGAGCCCGTAAGCCACACAGCCATGTTTGTAAAAAATTTGCAATTACTAGACTCGACTTCGGCCAAGGAGTTTGGAAGGGGGGTTCCTATAGGCAGTCGGCTTTGATACCAACTTGTGACGCCCACGATTCAATCGTACACTAATCATACACACAAACGTGTACGATCAATATCACGGACTCACAGGAAGATATCACAACCCAACTCTAAACACAAATAAGTCATACAAGCATCATACTACAAGCCAGGGGCCTCCAGGGCTTGAATACAAGTGCTCGATCATAAACGAGTCAGCGAAGCAACAATATCTGAGTACAGACAAAAGTTAAACAAGGTGCCATAAGATGGCTAGCACAAACTGGGATATGGATCAAAAGAGGCGTAGGCCTCCTGCCTGGGATTCTCCTAACTACTCCTGGTCATTAGCGGCCTGCACGTAGTAGTAGGCACCCTCGGTGTAGAAGGGGTCATCGTCGACGGTGGCGTCTGGCTCCTGGGCTCCAACATCTGCTTGCGACACCCGAGAAGAAAGGGAAAGGGGGAAAAGAGGGAGCAAAGCAACCGTGAGTACTCATCCAAAGTACTCGCAAGCACGGATCTACACTACATATGCATTGGTATCAATGAAAAGGGTATTATCTATGGACTGAGCTGCAGAATGCCAGAATAAGAGGGGGATAGCTAGTCCTATCGAATACTACGCTTCTGGTAGCCTCCATCTTGAAGCATGTAGAAGGAGTAGTGAGCATAGTAACAAGTGACATCGCATAGCGTAATCCTACCCGGCAGTCCTCCCCTCGTCGCCCTATGGGAAAGCGATCACCGCGTTGTATCTAGAACTTGTAAGAGGTGTGTTTTATTAAGTATCCGGTTCTAGTTGTCATAAGGTCGAAGTACAACTCCGGGTCATCCTTTTACCGAGGGACACAGCTATTCGAATAGATAAACTTCCCTGCAGGGGTGCCACTACTAGAAAAAGGGCTGCTAGTGGCGCACCTGTTTTCGCTACTAAATGCGCACTACAGGTGCGCCACTAGCACCACGCCATTAGATTTTTTTTCTAATGGCGCACCTGTGGTGCGCCATTAGTATCTGGTATACTAAGGGCGCATCGTTGGTGCGCCATTAGAATAGCCCGCTGGTGCGCCATTAGAATAGCCCATGGTGCGCCATTAGAAGTGCGCCATTAGTAACAAAATTTCAGAATTTTTTTTCAATTTTTTTTCTTAATCTCAGGTCACTATGGCTTAATCTCAGGACAAATCGCACTCCATGGTCAAACTTCCCGAAAGGTCACCCATCCTCACACTACTCCAGCCCAAGCACGCTTAACTTCAAAGTTCTATCCAACCCCAAAGAATTTCACTTCACAGGCACTTGTTGATATATCTAGCATATCAATCCTATTATACCTTATTGATGTCTAGGACTTTGTTCATGTTCATGACTATGATGAAATTTTGAAAAATATTTCAAACTTCCCGGTCATATTACGTATCATTTTTTGAAAAAAAAATTCAAAACCAATTTTTTTCTGTTACTAGTGGCGCACCACATCCACGGTGCGCCACTAGTAAGTTTGAAATTTTTTGAATTTTTTTGCCTCTAGATCTTGAAAGCCCCGTAACTTTTTTCTGTTAGGTTTTTCGGGATTTTGAAAATGTTTAATGGGGTTCCCTCGATTAAATTCGGATGTAACTTCTCGAGTAGATGATTTTTCATATAAAAACTTTTTAATCCGAGTTCGTATGCAAAAGTTATGCCCATTTTACAAATTTCCAGAGAGATTTTGCAAATAAAGTCGAAATTCATATTTGTAAATTTTCCCAACTACTAGACCACATATCACATGGGAAAATTATTTTCTTTTATTTTTTTGACATTTCCATCATTTTATTTTATTTTTTTTTAAACTGAAAAGGCGGTCCACCGGGGGGTGCATTCGGTGTTGGGCCAAGTTAGTAATGGCGCACCATGGGGTGGTGCGCCATTACTAGTTAAACTAGTAATGGGCACCACACCCACGTTGCGCCATTACTAGTTTTGAAAAAAAAAATTGAATTTTTTGAATTGAAAAAACTTAGTAATGGCGCACCAGTGGGCAGTGCGCCATTACTAGTTTAACTAGTAATGGCGCACTGTCCACAGGTGCGCCATTACTAATAATTTTTTTTATTTTGTTTTTACTTTTTTTGAAAACTACTAATGGTGCACGGTGGGTGTGGTGCGCCATTACTATGTCAACTAGTAATGGCGCACTATCCCACGGTGCGCCATTAGTAACAAATTTTTTTATTATTTTTTTCAAAACTTCTAATGGTGCACCACACACCAGGTGCGCCATTAGTAATATATTACTAATGGCGCACATGTATGTGGTGCGCCATTGCTATATACTAATGGCGCATCACACATGTGGTGCGCCATTAGTGTCCATTTCATCTATAGCCGTTTTCCTAGTAGTGTGCACCACATTACCCAACACGCTCGATCCCTCTGGCCGGGCACACTTTCCTGGGTCATGTCTGACCTTGGAAGATCAACACGTCGCAGCCCTACCTAGGCACAACAGAGAGGTTAGCACGCCGGTCTAAATCCTAAGCACGCAGGGGTCTGGGCCCATCGCCCATTACACACCTGCATGTTGCATGGGCGGCTGGAAGCAGACCTAGCCTCCCTAATACAGGATCAGGCATTCCAGGCCAATCCGGTGCGCGCCGCTCAACCGTTGACATCAAGAAGGCTTCGGCTGATACCACGCGTCGAGTGCCAATAACTGTTCCCGCGTAGTTGGTTAGTGCATATAGGCTCGTAGCCAGACTCAGATCAAATACCAAGATCTCGTTAAGCATGTTATTTTAAAGTAACCGCAGACGCCGACTAGGGACCAGGCCCACCTGTCTCCTAGGTGGTTGTAACCTACTGTCACACGCCACAAAGTAACAATCGAGACTCTTGCAACCCAGGCCCACCACTACCTGGGTGGAACCACCCGCCCCTTCAGCCCCCATCTCCGAACAATAACATAGGTAATGTAAAAGTATATAGTATTTGTACACATGATCACCTCCCGAAGTGATCATGGCCCAGTAGTATAGCATGCCAGACGGACAAGAGTGTAAGGTCGCTGATGATAAACTAGCAACCTATACTAAGCATTTAGGATTGCAGGTAAAGGTATCAACAGTAGTAAAAAGGACAGGCTATGCAGCAGTATAGGATCAAACCGATGAAATAGTAACACTACTCTAATGCAAGTAGTAGAGGGAAAGAGTAGGCGATATCGAGATGAACAAGGGGGGTTTGCTTGCCTGTCTGCTCTGGGAAGAAGGAGGGGTCGTCAACACCGTAGTCGATCGGGGCAGCAACAGCGTCAGTCTTGTAGTCTACCGGGGAGAAAAGGGAGAATAAATAATGAATACAATGCAAATAGATGCAAGACGATGCATTACATGACATATAACGGTGCTAGGTGTGCCCTAACGCGGTATTAGGTGATACCGACAAAGGGGGGAACATCTGGGAAAGTATTCCCGGTTTTTTACATTTTCGGGTAGACGGACCAGAGGGGGTCGGTTGCATGTTAGCTATGCAAGAGACGTGTGGCGGACGAATGGACCACGTATTCGTATTCGTCTCGTTGTTGTGAGCAACTTTCATGTACAAAGTATTTCCATCGGAATTACGGATTATTTTATATTAATTTTCAAAGTTTTATTTCATTTTTGGAATTATTAGATTAATTTAATTCAAAAATACGTTTACTACATCAGAACGATGTCAGTATGACGTCAGCGGTCAACATTGACCGTTGACTGGGTCAACTTATGTGTGGGTCCTGCTGTCATAGACTGTTATCCTAATCAACAGATGAATAAGGTTAATTAAAAGGTTAATTAAGTTTAGTTAGTAAACTAAACCGAATTACTTAAGCTAATTAATTAATTAATTAATTAACTTATTTATTTTTATTCTTTTTATTTATATTTTGTTTAACATTCTCAGGGGCGTGGGGCCCATTTGCCAGTGGCCCTAGAGCCACAGCGAGTGCGGGCGCTAATGGGCGAACCGGGTACGGGCGGAGACGGGCGACCGCCAGCTCGCCCTGGCTCTGGCCTAAGCCATCCGCGGCGGGGCTCTGCCAGAGCGGTCGCTGGTGAAGCGGCACAGGTGGGGTGACGAGGTGGCGGGTGACGCAGAGGAGGCGGCGGAGGCAGAGCTCGTGCGGCTGCGGGCGCGGGACGCGGCGGAGCAAGGCGGCTGGGACGAGCGCAGCAGCTCGAGGCAAAGGGGAGAGGCAGTGCGAGCGGACACGGGAGGCGGGCACGGTCGGGGGCGGCCGTGCTGGGGAGTGCTGGAGATATGCCCTAGAGGCAATCATGTATGATGATATTTCCTATGTGTTTATGAATAAAGATAGTCCTTGGACATTATCAATGATGTGTATCAGCAAGTACGTGACTTGTTTGTGGGACTATGCATTGTATGATGACTGTCCTAAAGGTCCCTAGTCGAAAGGGCTGTGTGGACGCCGACTAGATCGCATATGACACGGTCGATGGCTTGGTCTCACTAGCCATGGAGCATTGGATGCTAACCGGATAATATGGACTTGGAAAGGTCTGGTCGGATTCGGACGTAGTCGGATCCGAAGTCGAGATAAGGTCCGAGTCGGACAGACCCAACTATGAGACGCAGCGATATGTCATCTGTGAGTCTCTAGTACAACATACGTTCTATGTCCTAAGACCTAAGCCGATGCATGTACTCGGGATGGTGACAGACTTGCTTTAGGCGGACCAAACGCTACTCCGTGGACTGGTAGTTACAAAGGTAGGTTTCGGTTTGTCCAGTCCATGCCGCGAGACATGGTCGAGCAAGATGGGATTTGCCCCTACGATCGGGGAGAGATATACTGGGCCCCTCGTGTGATCCGACCAGGAACAGCATGGCCATGCGACAAGGATTATGAGATAATCCGGTTTGTGGTCGGCATCACTGGAACGACAAAGAGGTCGGGCTAGCACAAGGATGACAGTCTCGCCTTGAGCCCGACAACATATATCGTGCGGCAAAGGGAACAGAAGTGTGACACATTGTACAGGTTCGCCTAACCAGCTTCATAGTCTGCTTGGTGGTCGGCACGCCTTGCTAGACGCCGCTACGAACCGTGCAGGTCGGAGGTGATCCGAACTGTGACCAAGCCGACTTGAACCTAAGGGGTCACGCGCTTAAGGGAAGGAACCTACGAGGTCGGTTCATAGGACACTGGTCGGATTTGATCCAAACTGGACTAGGAACGTGACCGAGTAGACTTTGGGCTTTAGGGTCCGTGCGAGGCCCAAGTGTTGAGCCCGCGACAGACGCCTATATAAAGTGGAGGTGCGGCACACTCATGCGGTTGATCCCTTCGGCGCTGCGACTAGGGTTTGCATGTGTTGCGAATAGCCACCTCCACTCATTTACCGGCGGTGATCAGACCTAGCAGTCCGCCGCACGGTGTTCCTCCTGCACGCGCGGATACCGTTAGAGGCGGTGCACTTGCACCGCTCCGGCGAACTTGTACGTGGGATCGGACGATCGGTTGTTCGAGGAAGATCGGACGAGGAGGAGACGATCCACGCGGACGCGCTGCCCCAACTCTTCTTCCATTTGCACGGCAGCTGGCGTCTAGTGGTAACGAATCGTGATCCATCTCCGTAGCATGTTCCTGGATGTTCTGCAGAGGAAAATTTAAATTTGTAGTCGACGCACCCTACCGTAGAACCCAACAGGAGCGACAAGGAAGAGTGGGCGCGGCTCCACCGGGTGAGCGCGTGCGGGCGGCGGGGCCGCATGGGCGGCCAGGCACGAAAGCGGCAGCTGTGGCAAGACGAGCGGGGCTCGCGTGCGGCACGGTCGTTGGCGCGGCAACCGCGAGCCGGACGACATGTGGGCGCGGGCGGAGCATGCGGGGCTTTGTGGGCCGGTGCGGGGCAGGAGGGAGAAATGGGAGATGCGGTGTGCACGGCGGGGCCTTAGGGAACTGGCAGCGGGCTCGGGAAGGAGTCAGGGTCGGCGCGACGAGGCGGAGGAGCTTGATACGTCTCCAACGTATCTATAATTTTTTCTTGTTCCATGCTGTTATATTATCAATATTGGATGTTTTACAATAATATTATAGTCATTTATATAATTTTTTGGTACTAACCTATTGACATAGTGCCAAGTGCCGATTCTTTGTTTTACGCATGTTTTTACATCGCAGGAAATCAATATCAGATGGAGTCCAAATGCAACGAAACTTCACGGAGATTTTTTTGGACCAGAAGGAACATAATTGGCCCTGGTTGCGCCTGAAGGCTGCTCCGGGGAGAGCGCAACCCACCAGGGTGCGCCAGGAGGCCCAGGCGTGCCCTGGTGGGTTGTGCCCACCTCGGGTGCCCCCCGGACTGCCTCTTTGCTCTATAAATACCCCAATATTCCCAAAACCCTAGGGGAGTCGACGAAATATTCATCCAGCCGCCGCAGAGTCCAGAACCACCAGATCCAATCTAGACACCATCTCGGATGGGGTTCACCACCTCCATGGTGCCTCTCCGATGATGCGTGAGTAGTTCTTTGTAGACCTTCGGGTCCGTAGTGAGTAGCTAGATGGCTTCATTTCTCTCTCTCTCTCTCTCTGAATTATTAATACAATGGTCTCTTGAGATCCATATGATGTAACTCTTTTGCAGTGTGTTTGTTAGAATTGATGAACTTTGAGTTTATGATCAGATATATCTTTTTATATCCATGAAAGTATTGTGGTTTCTTTGATCTCTTTTATGCATGATTGTTTATAGCCTCATATTTCTTCTCCGATATTTGGGTTTTGTTTGGCTAACTTGATAATTTTACCTTGCAATGGGAAGAGGTGCTTTGTAGTGGGTTCAATCTTATGGTGCTTGATCCTAGTGACAGACAGGGAACCGACACGTATGTATCGTTGCTACTAAGGATAAAATGATGGGGTCTATCTCTACATAGATAGATCTTGTCTACATCATGTCATGATTCTTATTGCATTACTGCATTTTTCCATGAACTTAATACACTAGATGCATGCTGGATAGCGGTTGATGTGTGGAGTATAGTAATAGATGCACGCAGAAGTCGGTCTACTAATCTTGGACGTGATTCCTATGTAATGATCATTGCCTAAATATCATTATGAGTATTTGAAGTTCTATCAATTGCCCAACAGTAATTTCTTCACCCACCGTTTGCTATTTTTCTCGAGAGAAGCCACTAGTGAAATCTACGGCCCCCGGGTCTCTTTCTCTTATATTTGCCTTTGAGATCTACTTTTCTTTTGCATTTATTTCCAAATCTATTAAACCAAAAATACAAAAATACCTTGCTGGAATTTATCCTTATTTATTTTATTTGGCGTTCGATCTATCAATCTACTACAAATTTATCTCACGTCCGTTTGCCTACTTGAGGCGTCGTACCCGGAAGGGATTGACAACCCCTTTAACACGCCGGGTTGCGAGGATTTGTTATCTGTGTGCAGGGGCTGTTTACGTTGTGTTGCTTGGTTCTCCTACTGGTTCGATAACCTTGGTTTCATATCTTAGTGAAAAACCTACCATCATTTGTCTTTGCATCATCCCTTCCTCTTTGGGGAAAGACCGACGTAGCTTCAAGCGACATCAAAAGGAATTTCTGGCGCCGTTGCCGGGGAAGATCTTCAACATATACCAGGTTCCTAATCACAAATCTCATCTCCTTGAAACTTACATTATTCGCCTTTTGCCTCTCGTTTTCCTCTCCCCCACTTCACAAAAAATTGTCGTTTTATTCGCCCCTCTTTTTCCGTTCACCGTTCTCTTGCCGGATCTGTTTTTGAGTGCAATCTTGTTGTGTAGTCATCATGACTCAAGAGAACACCAAGTTGTGTGATTTCTCAAATACGAACAACAATGATTTTATCGTTACTCCGATTGCTCCTCCTGCCACTAGTGCGGAGTCTTGTGATATTAATATCTTGTTTTCTTTGAATCTTGTTATGAAAGATCAATTTTTGGTACTCCTAATGAGGATGCCGCATCCCATCTTAATACCTTCGTGGAATTATGCAATATGAAAAAGAAAAAGATGTGGACAATGATGTTGTGAAGATGAAATTATTTCCGCTTTCTTTGCGTGATTACGCAAAAATTTGGTTCTCTTCTTTGCCTCGCAATGGTATCGATTCTTGGAATAAGTGCAAAGATGCTTTTATCACTAAGTATTTTCCTCCCGCAAAAATTATTTCCCTTAGAACCCAGATCATGAATTTCAAGCAACTTGAACATGAGAATGTTGCACAATCTTGGGAAAGGATGAAAAGGATGCTAAGGAATTGCCCAACTCGTGGGTTAAATCTTTGGATGATCATACAAAATTTTTATGTGGGTTTGAATTTTGTTTCTCGTAATCTTTTAGATTCCGCTGCGGGTGGTACCTTTATGGAAATTACTTTGGGTGAAGCCACCAAATTGCTTGATAATATCATGGCAAATTATTCGCAATGGCATACCAAAAGGGATCCTACTAGTAAAAAGGTTAATTCGGTTGAAGAAATTTCTTCTTTGAGTGAAAAAGTTGATGCTCTTATGAAATTGGTTGCTACTAAAAGTGCTCCTACTGATTTCAAAGATATGGCTTTGTCTACTTTGATTGAGCAAAATAGTGATGCCATAGATGTGAATTTTACTTCTCGAAATAATTTCAACAACAATGCTTATAGAGGTAATTTTATCCGAGGCATTTTCCTAGTAATTCCTCTAATAATTATGGTAATTCCTATGGAAATCAATCTTATAATAATAATAGGAACACCTATGATCTTGAGAATAATAAAGAATTTATCAACACGCAAAAAGTTTTCAACACTTCCATAGAAGAAAAGTTGAGTAAGATTGATGATTTGTCTAGAAGTGTTGATAGAATTGCTCATGATGTGGAAAATCTCAAGATGAAATTTTTTGTGCCTAAAGTAGATGAATCGATTAAAGCTCTTTATGTTTCTATGGATGAAAGTAAGAAAAGAACCACTATGCTTAGAGCTAAAAGATAATTTTTAGAAAGAGCATTTTCTAGTGATTTCTTTCGCAAAAGTGATGAAGATTTTAAAATGATTGGTATTCACTCGAATTTTGTTGAAGTGATAAGAGATCCTTTTTGCAAGAGTGAAATCTTTGAATTTATTCCTAGGAGTGTTGTTATTGAAGATTTGTATGCTAAAGCTTTCAAGGATTCTAAGTGTTTGATTGAAGAGTTGGACAAAGATGACAAAACTTAGATCCATGCTTTATGCCTAGCTAAGGGCGTAAAACTATAGCGCTTGTTGGGAGGCAACCCAATGAATAAATTTATTTTTGCTTTTTGCTTTCTATTCTTGAATGTTAGCACAATTATACTACTGTTATGATTATGTTTTAATTAGTGTTTGTGCCAAGTAGAACCGATATGATCTTCTTGGGTGATAGTTGTTTGATCTTGCTGAAAAACAGAAACTTTTGCGCTCACGAAAACAATTATTTTTGCATAAGATTAATATACAAATTTCTCAGGTCGTCCTATTTTTTCAGAATTTTTGGAGTTCCAGAAGTTTTCAAAATAGTCAGATTGCTATAGACTATTCTGTTTTGACAGATTCTGTTTTCTTTGCTTTGTGTGCTTATTTTGATGGCTCTATGGTTTTCTTTGATGAGTTTTTGCCATATAACAGATGGAATACAGTAGATATAATGCAAAAACAAAATATGAATTGGTTTGGTACAATACTTATAGTAGTGATTTGCTTTCTTTTACTAACGGATCTCACGAAGGTTTTGTTGAGTTTTGTGTGATTGAAGTTTTCAAGTTTTGGGTTATCTTACGATGGATAAAAGGTATAAGGAGTAGAAGAGCCTAAGCTTGGGGATGCCCCGACATCCCAAGCTATTATCCAAAAATGAGCAACCAACTAAGCTTGGGGATGCCCCCGAGTGGCATCCCCTCTTTCTTCTAACGACCATCGGTATTTTACTCAAAGCTATATTTTTATTCGTCACATACTATGTGTTTTGCTTGGAGCGTCTTGTATGATATGAGTCTTTTCTTGTTTTATTTTGTGTTTTAAGTCTTGATCCCTTGCTGGACACACCTATTTGGGAGAGCCAAAATTATGTCATGACTTGTTAAGATTGCTCTCTATGCTTCACTTAAATTTTTTATGAGCTATGGACTTGCTCTAGTGCTTCACTTATATCTTTTTGAGCACGGTGTGCTTAGTATTTTTGAATAAATTCTCTCTTGCTTCACTTAGATTTATTCGAGAGTTAGTAAAATTTTCAAGAATTATCTCTTGCTTCACTTAAATTGTAGTGGGTTCAATCCTATGGTGCTTGATCCCAGTGACAGAAAGGGAACCGACACGTATGCATCGTTACTACTAAGGATAAAACGATGGGGTCTATCTCTACATAGATAGATCTTGTCTACATCATGTCATCGTTCTTATTGCATTACTCTGTTTTTCTATAAACTTAATACACTAGATGCATGCTGGAATGCGGTCGATGTGTGGAGTAATAGTAGTAGATGCAGGCAGGAGTCGGTCTACTAATCTTGGACGTGATGCTTATGTAATAATCATTGCCTGGATATCGTCATGAGTATTTGAAGTTCTATCAATTGCCCAACAGTAATTTGTTACCCACTGTTTGCTATTTTTCTCGAGAGAAGCCACTAGTGAAATCTACGGCCCCCGGGTCTCTTTCTCATATATTTGCCTTTGCGATCTACTTTTCTTTTGCATTTATTTTCAGATCTATTAAACCAAAAATACAAAAATACCTTGCTGCAATTTATCCTTATTTATTTTATTTGGCGTTCGATCTATCAATCTACTACAAATTTATCTCACGTCCGTTTGCCTACTTGAGGCTCCGTACCCGGAAGGGATTGACAACCCCTTTAACACGTCGGGATGCGAGGATTTGTTATCTATGTGCAGGGGATGTTTACGTTATGTTGCTTGTTTCTCCTACTGGTTCGATAACCTTGGTTTCATATCTGAGGGAAATACCTACGCAGTTACGCTGCATCATCCCTTCCTCTTTGGGGAAAAACCGACGTAGATTCAAGCGACATCAGAGCTCCGGGCGACGAGCAGCGACGTCTGGGTGGTCCGACGATGGGGAGGCCTTCGGGCGGCCGCGGACGAGGCGTCGGGTGGTTTCGTCCCCGATCTAGATCTAGAACGGGGGAGGGGGAGGGGGAGGAGAGACGCGGGAGTGGGGTAAGTGGTGCGGTTAGGGGAGTTAGGGTTTCCCCCGGGTGGGAAGATATGGAGAGGGTGGGGCGCCGGCTGGGCCAGCCTGGCTATCCCAGTGGCCAACTGGGCTGAGGCCCAACGAGGGGGGCGGGTCTTTCCTCTTTTCTTTGTTTTGTTTTATTTTTACCTTTTCTTTTCTATTTTTTTAATTTAGTTTTATGAATCATAAAAGTTGTGCCTAAATTAGTATCATTAATTATACCTCTGCTACAAAAAGTTTAAACCCATAAATAAAATACTTTAACATTTTATACATACTAAAAGGCATTTATTAATTGGTTATGCTGCTGCTTTATTCATTTTAGAGTATTTAAACATTTTATAAAGGTGTGGTTTCTCCACCGTGATTACCTATGCATTATTTGGCACAACCCAAACATTTTAGTTTTAATGTTTGAAAACTTTTGATGTTTGCCTTTAATTCAAATTTGAATTTGAATCGGCTTGGAATTAACGAGAGTTTATCAACAGTAACCGAGGTGACGTGGCATAATTAGCAGAGGTTCACTGTAGCTTAATTATCTAGGCGTCACAGCATTAACACATAGTGAATACATGAATCCTCAAACTACGATGATCACCGAAAAGGATCCAAATTATTGTCACCTTGGGGTATGCGGATCATAACATGTAATAGGTGTGTATAACTTGCAAGATCGGATCAAGAACACAAATATATTCATGAAAACATAAAGGGTTCAGATATGAAATCATGGCACTCGGGGCCCTGGTGACAAGCATTAAGAAAGTCATAACAACATCAGTCTCAGAACATAGTGGATACTAGAGATCAAGCCCTAACAAAACTAACTCAATTACATGATAAATCTCATCCAACCCATCACCATCCAACAAGCCTACGAAGGAATTACTCACTCCCGATGGTGAGCATCATGAAATCGGTGCAGGCCCGGTCCTGAGGGGGGGTAGCAGGGGCGGCCGCCCCGGGCCCCCACTATCTAGGGGCCCCCTCCCCAGGTATGTATGCGCTAGCCCATGGCCCAGCCACGCTGCATGCGAACTCTCGGCTCAAAAGGAAAAAAAAGCACATAGATAGCCCACGACTCCAAGACATTGAGCGCTCCTTTCTCTTCCCGATTTCAATCGCTACGATTTCTTTTGACGCTAAAATCCCTAATTCTCTATTCTGCTCTGCCGCCGGGCCCTGTGGCTTCGATCCACCACGCGCTGACGCCGACGAACTCCGCTCTCCGTACTCCGGCCTCCACGCACCGGGCGCGTAGGCGAACGCACAACCAGACTGCATCAACAAGTGCCTCTGCTAGATGACAGTCCACTCCACATCGCACCAACGCCGGATCACCGAGCGACGGACGCGAAACCGAGGTATGTCATATGATATTCAGAAATTCAGCCGAGGTATACAAGTTAGTCGATGTACTTACAAATTGAACCACTTCAGTCAGAAAAAATTAAACTAATGATGAAACGCTTGGATTTTAGTTCATGGTACCATGATAGTTTTTCAAAGTTGAAAGTTCTTAGATTTGATTGAAATATCTTCATAGGAAGTTTTGTAGGATTTTTCTCACACATTTTTTTCCACTTGATTTGAGTTCAGAACTCATACAAATTATGTGATTGTATGTGTATTCACTCAAATCATTGCAAGTTAAAATGCTCTGGATTGTTTTGAAACTAGAAAGTTGCTGTATCTATATTATACACGTCCTATTTTCGTCTTCATGCATTGTCTAATCCATCCTTCTAAAAGAACTATCTTCCTTTTGAAAATTTACTCACGAATTAACCGTAAGATGTCATCGCACAGTCTATACTGCATACACACGAATCACATGCTTCCCTCTAGTATAAAGAGGCCCCCGAGTTTTAGTTTCGCCCCGGGCCCCCAAAATACCACGACCGGCCCTGAATCGGTGATGGAGTAAGGTTGATGATGACGACAATGTCGAACCCCCCTCTCCGGAGCCCAGAACGGACTCCAGATCAGCCCTTCCGGTGAAGAACAGGAGGCGGTGACGGCTCCATATGGTAAAACGCGATGATTCCTTCTCTCTGATTTTTTTCTTGCCAATAGGTACTGACGGAATTGGAGTTAGGGTTGCGGGGGCTGCCTGGGGCCCACAAGCTCATAGGGCGCGTCGGGGGTGGGGGACTGGGCTTGTGGCACCCTGGTGGCCCACCTCTGGTAATTTCTTTCAAGAATATTTTTTATATATTATGAAATAATTCTCCATAAAGTTTTCAGCTCAATTAGAGAACTTTTATTTCTGCACAAAAACAACACCATGGCAATTCTGCTGAAAACAACGTCACTCCGGGTTTGTTCCATTCAAATCATGCAAATTAGAGTCGAAAACAAGAGCAAAAGTGTTTGAAAAAGTAGATACGTTTGGGACGCATCAACTCCCCAAGCTTACCTCATTGATTGTCCTCAAGCAATTCAGTTGACAAACTGAAAGTGATAAAGAAAATTTTTATAAACTCTTTTTATTTTTGTTATTGTATATATGCTTAACTAATGCTCAAGTTTTCAGCATGGAATATAAACTAATCATATTCATGATAACATTTATGTCTCACATTTACTCTCAAGTAGTGCATTTTGGGGACCGAGCTCCATGATGGCTTTAATCTTGAAAATTTCAAAATTCAAACTTTTCAGTTTCAAAAAATTCTGAAAAAATTACACATGTACATGAGGATGTAATGTGTATGTGAGTAAAATTTCACGACGAAATACCTTTAATTGTGAGTTACATAGAAAAACAAAAATCATGGACTATGAGGATAGATAGTACATATGCTAAAAATCTCTACATTTGATTTTTCTGTAGCTCTCATTCTGATGAAATTTGACCTGAAAATTTGCATACATCTACATTATGCCTCTAGATATATGTGTACCTTTTCTGGAATTTTGTGAAACAAAAAAGATGAAATTTGAAAATTTTCAAATTAAGGCTTCCACGAAGCTCGGTGTTCATTCGGCATTTTCGGCCACAAGGTTCCTAATAAAAAGGGAAAATGGAAGAGGGAAAGGAAAAAAGGAAAAGGAAACATGCATAGGAACTAAATTAGGACAAGTGTATCTAGGGCACATCTAGATGTGTTCTAGTTATTGCATATACTCCCTCTGTTCCGAAATGTATGTCGCTGGGGAGTTGGTTCCGACCAGGTGAAAAACTGCCAAATGACTTTAATACCCTCGGTTCTAAATTTGAATCCTCATCGTCTTCTACCTCAGCCCGTCTTCCACCTCCGCCCCTCCACCTCCACCTCCTCCCCCTCCACCTCCACCTCCATCCCCTCCACCTCCACCTCCACCTCCACCTCCACCTCCGTCCCTACCCCCACCTCCGCCCCCACCTCCACCTCCATCTCCGGCGTCCAGGCGCTGCACTTCACCTCCTCTCCCACGCCCAGGCCCTCTCCCACGCCCAGGCCCTCTCCCACGCCTAGGCATCCAGGTGCTCCACTCCACCTCCTCTCCCACGCCCAGGCATCCAGGTGCTCCACTCCACCTCCTCTCCCACGCCTAGGCATCCAGGTGCTCCACTCCACCTCCTCTCCCACGCCCAGGCATCCAGGTGCTCCACTCCACCTCCTCTCCCACGCCCAGGCATCCAGGTGCTCCACTCCACCTCCTCTCCCACGCCTAGGCATCCAGGCGCTCCTCCTGGCCCGCGCGTGCCTAGGTGTAGGCGTAGCCGGTGCCGGGCTCTTCACCCACACCAGGTTGAGGCGAGCTGGTATGGGCTCATACTGCCACGCAGGTTCATCCTCTCTCTCTGATCAAGTTTCTCCTTGGTTGAGTACAGTACATCTCTCTGTCGCTGGAACAAACTGCAAACATAAACAATTTGATGAGCATTTAATTAACCAAGAACTACTCCTACTCCTACTCATACTCCAAGAACTACTCCTACTCCTAATTTTAAATAAAACTAAACAACAAGTCCATAGAATAGATTTTATTGAAACTACTCCTGAGTTTGAGTAGCTTGTATGGCATGTCATGATTTTACAGAAACTACTCCTATCATGATTTTGCTGTCATTAATATGCAAGCAACAATTAAGTTCACAATATTATGCAAGTTAACAAGCTTGAGCCAAAGTTTCAAGAGAAAAGTTAATGTAAGCTATAGACGACAACTTTTAAAAGAAGCTACAAATGCTTCATGAGAATAAGCGAGTTTCAAAGACATTTGATCCATCCGCCAAATCGAGAGGAAAACAAATCAGGGAAGTTTAACTAATAACTGTAGTTTACCCAGCCCCATGGTGAGAGGAAAAGAAGCTGCAGTTACCACACACCCAAATTCAACCAATCTACTCCGCCGGCCGGTTATCAAGTTCAAAGGTCTTGTTCAAAGGGAAGAAGAAGAAGAATCTGTTCCATCAAAGAGGAGACGGGGTCAACCTTGATGCAAAAAGGATTTTAAGTTAATTAAAGGAAAAGGTTTCATTTTATTTTACTCCTACACTTTACTGAAAAAGGAGAGAGTAAGAGAGGACAAATGGTTCATATAATTTTACGTTAATTGAAAGAAATGGTTTTAGTTTATCTTAATTTTACTGAAAGTTTTAAGTTAATTAAGAGAAAAGGTTTTAGATTATCTTAATTAATGGCTGCAGTTCTTTCGGTTAGCAGGGTCTGCTGCAGTTCTTTCGGTTAGCAGGGTCATTGATGGCTGCAACTACCCAATATACATGTGAAAACGTTGTTGTGAGGATATTAGTGACAGGATAAACAAGTTGTTGCATGAGAGATAATTCTGAGAAGTCAGAAAACTACTCCTTCTAGATTAAACAAGTTGTTACAGGAGTATTAATCTCCTTCTCAACTGTAGATCAAACAAGCAGCAGCAGCTCTCGCACCAAAATTAACACAAATCTTGACAAAGCAGAGCCCAAGATTAACACAAGCTATTGGCAAGACCTCTATTAATCTCCTTCCCAATCGTAGATCAAACAAGCAGGCCTCTTGCATCAAAGCTACTCCAAATCGGTGCAAATCCACACTAGAGTAATAAAGTTTATCGCAAATCTGACATCTTTGGAGTAATTCAGATTTATCAACTACTCTAAATCACTGCAAATCAGTGACTTGTGAGCATGAATATTATTCCTCACCCAGCTCAACTTGAAGAATCAAGATTATTCCTCCCCCAGCTAAAAAAATGCAAGACTATTGCAATTTGCGACGACTCAACTCTCCCTTGGCTACGGGTCAACGATCCTATTCCGCAAAGAACTTGCAGACATGTCTATGGATTGAGGAAATTTCAGATGGCGCCGAGCCGTGGGAGATGGACGACAGAACAAAGGAGCAAATCTGTAGTGGAGAAGGGACCTTTTCTTGCATGGTTAGGAGGGGCATCCCAGCCGTCGAGGATGGTGCGGCGACTCCGGATCTTTGAAGATGGCGCCCTTGACCTTGAAACGCAACAGCGCCCGTTGGCGTCGGTGATGGCGAAGTCACCGTCGGAGAGGCTGAGCGCCTTCTTGGTCACCATCAGCGGCACCACGTAGGGCGCGCAGAACTGGTGCCCCACCACCGGCAGCGGCGCCGGTGGGGCTCCACATCAAGCGTCGTTGTGTTGCCGGAGTACTTGAGATGCGGCTCCAGTTCCTCCCGCTCGGGCTCCAGATCCTCCCGCCGTCGTCTTCACGCCCGCGCTGGCGCGCTCGGGCTCCGCTTCAGCGACTCCTCATGCCTATCCACAAGCAGATCGAGGACAAGCACATGTGGATCCAGCTCCTCCTTGCCAGCTGTCACGGCGAATAAAAATGGCAGCTTTGTGTGGTGGGGAGCGATGAGAGGCGATGCGGAGCAAGATGCCGCCGAGAAGGAGAGAGAGGGCACATCAACAGAGAGAGAGCGGCGTCGCGCGCGCGAGAGAGAGGCGACTGGTGGCCGGCGTCGCGAGAGAGGTCGGAGGGGTAGAATGGGAAACTCAGGGAATATCGTAGCCTACGAAAATTTGTTCGTCAAATCGTTTAACGACATACAATTCGGAACAGAGGGAGTATAAGTGAGTGAATCAATTATAAAGAGAAAAAAAATGAAAAATATCCATACAAATCTTGACGTAAGATCAACAGGAGTTAGATGTGTAATGCTTATGACACATCTAGATATGCTTTAGCAAAACCAAAATCCTTTCGAAAAAAAGGACAAGCACGAGAAAACGAAGAGTAAGAAGAGAGGGGTTGGATCCAAGAAGAGGGTGGGGAGGCTACATGGAGACGGCGATGGATCTGATGCGGCGCATGCCGCCGGGGAGCACCGAGACGGCGCTCAACGCGCTGCTCTCCCTCCTCCCCGACCACTCCCTCGACCTCCTCTCCCAGGTCGATCTCCCGCTCCAGGTAGGCAACCGCCGTTTCTTGCTCCGTGTTTACACCACTTCTAGCTCACTGATTCGGATAGGTGTTAAACTGCGTGGAAAACATTCCCCTCTAATTGCTCAGCGGGCATGCTGCCATTGATTCCTTTTCCGTGTTGAATTTAGGCAAGAAATCCGCCTCCTTTAGGTTAATGGCACGCCCCTCTTTTGCGTCATTGGATAAAGTCGAGTAGAATGACTATTGCATTCTACAGTACGTTTAGGCTATGAAGCACCGATACGGCGATACGAGTACGGTGATACGGGATACGGCAATTTCTAGAAACATCATTACGGCGATACAGCGAGTATACATAAATAATAATTTATAAAATGACAAGTAATAAAGACAAAACATAATAGAAAGTGTGAGCTGAAATCAAAATACTGCCCATTGGTTGCCTGATTTCCTCCATGCCTCTTTTCAAGTCCTAAATGATCATCCAGGTGCTCAAGTCATCATGGTGTATGCAAAATACAAAATACATCATATTATATTGGACTTTGTCAATTTGAGATAGACAAACATGAAAAGTGGAAAAATACAATTATCAATGGCAGTAGTAGCAACGTCAGCAAGCACCAAGCAGCCAGCCAAACATTGTCGACCTGTTTGTAACAAGGATATGGAGTCAAGAATCATTGAAGAAAAAGAAACATGAATGGATAGATCAACTAGCAGAGAGCAGCAGAGTTCGCCGGATCTATCTTACCTTGCTCTTGCTGGTGACTGGCCATGGTGCCAGAGAAGATTCTAGTCAACCGAGACAGCAGCGTGGCGAGTCGAGGCGGCAGCGAGGCAATTCCAAGCGGCACCGGCGAGCCACTCCAATCTACGGCGGCGGCCAGCGTGGAGGCGAGTCCCGGCGACAGCGGTGGCTCGCTCGTGCAAGCGCCTGCCGTGCGAATAAACAAAAGACAGGGAGGGCAAATGCTAGGGTTAGCCATGGGCCTCTACTGGGCTGGCCTTGTCGCTCCCGTATCGTAGACGCTGCACAGGACGTATCGACGTTTTTTCTTTTCTTTTTAAATCGGAAAATATGATACTTTGCCAATTCCTGTATCGCGGCCGTATCGCCGTATCGGCGACGTTCTGTATGCCGATACACCAGTTTCTGCCGTATCAGTACTACGTAGCGTTTAGGTGCTTGAATCGAACTTGCACCACTGGATATGTTACTCGAGTGGCTCTAACCAACCTCGCTAAAGGTTGTTTTTGGCGCTGTTTTTTTTCAATGTTCTAACATACTTCCTCCGTCCGAAAATACTTGTCATTAAAAAGAATAAAAAGGAATGTATCTAGACCTATTTTAGTTTTAGATACATCCCTTTTCATCCATTTTGATGACAAGTATTTTCGGACGGAGGGAGTATAAGCAATCGATTTCATTCCATTTCTTGTTTCTCATTCTTTTTTCCCTTCTTTTCCTCTGAACGTTGTAAACGTTGCAGGTTTGCATGGATAAGGAGAACAATAAGGAATACATTCTTTGCGAGTATAACCGCGACGCTGATTCCTATCGGTCAGCAAACCCTTGATACCTCCCTGATTTCCATTTTACTTATGCTCTTTATAATCATATGCATTGCGGGACGAAATCATCCTATGAACTAGGTGACACACCACATATTGCTGCAGGAATTTCTAGACTGTATAATGTTAAAGGCTGGTAAGATGATAGCATTAGTCTTTGCAGAAGATAGTAGACACAACATACAGCGTATCTAAAAGTTAGTCATCAGGTAACATAATCTAAAATTTGCAAAACTGTTTGGTCTCCACAACCACACTGTTGTAGGTGAAAGCGGCTGCCCACATCACATTTCTCCAATGCACAAGCATTTTCTGGATGGACAGGAAAAGAACTCATGAATCATCAAACAAATAAAAAAAATTAGAATGGTAAAAAAAATCCTGTAAGATGGCATATGGCAAGGGGAGACATTCTAGCCAAACACAACAACTGCATGTAGCACTTCATTGAGATGACAAGCTATGATGGTAGTCAACACTGATCGCATGCTCATAAATCATACCGCGACATGATACATCGACCTATCAGATCAATTAACTGCTTTCTGCAAAGAGACCAAATTGAGCAACGCAAGCTTTTTAAGGAAGTGAGGAAGACGTTGTATCAAACACAACGCATGCATACTCTACTAGTGTCATAAGGTGGTTTATTGCATTCAAATGCTATAAAAAAAGTATTTGCTACTTTTTTTTTGGCCGGTGTATTCACTATTTTGATATTGACAGTACCACAAATAACATAATCTTTTGTCAGATCAATGAATCAATTTATGCATAGGCCCCACACTGTATCATTGGCAGTTTTGTATTATTAAATCTTCTGCAACATTGAGAAAGCAGGACAACAAGTGAACAACAGAACAGAAACAGAAAAAGCAGACGAGAAAAAGGGAAGAAGAATATCATATCTCGTAGAATACACACTGTACATTATGTGCACAGTCTTTCACCCTTGGCCCATCTGTAGGTTGCAGTAATGTGTCGCCACTAAAAGTAAAGCAAACTGAGCTTCTGTGAGATACAGACATAGAAGGGAAGGAAACAAACATTGGGAAAATGGGAAAAATATAGAAAGGAAGAGAAGTTCATGAAATAGAGGCTGGCCTTTATGATGCTGTTCATATGGCTGTGTGACTACGGTGGAAGGGAGCATGGTGGACGAGTCTCTCTCGCACTGGAGCCATAGAAACAAAAAGAATGTGGAGGAGACAGCAGTTTCTGCTGTAGAAACAGAGGAAGGGGGACCCATGGTGAAGATTGATTAGGAGATTTTGAGTGAATGGGAGAATTCAAAGCACAAACACACGTGATTGCTCATGCATGTGGTTTGGAGCATTAGTTAGCGAGAAAAGCAACGAGTATGGGTTGATTTTTGGCTACAGATGGGTTCTAATCATTTGGGTTGAGACAAAAGAGGAAGAAGGAGAAGCAGAGAAGGCAGCGGAAACGCGAAAGGTTCAGTTGGATGAGGACTAGAATGGAATGGTTGGGAGATACTGAAGAAGGCTGCACTATACCGCTGGATCCAACGGCCATGAATGAAGCTATGCTGCGTTGATAACAAAATGAAGAGCTGATATTTTTGGTGATTTGGCTGCATAATAGAGCAAGAAAATAATGTTAGTGCAGATGAATTGTGTAAGAATACATGATAAATGAATCAAAACGAGAAAGGAAAAAGTGAAAGGATGCCTTGGAGGGACCTAGGATTAGGTGGTTGGTATTTCACACCGTACATCGCTACAATTGTCTTCTTTTGTTGCACTGCCTGATATAATCTTGCTTACATTGATACTCCCTCTGGTCCTTTTTACTCCGCGTATTGATTTCTGTCAAGTGAAACTTTGCAAAGTTTGACCAAATTTATATTAAGAAATACCAATATCTACAATACAAAATATATATACTTTGAAACTACATTTTATAATGAATCTAAAAATATTGATTTGGCATTGTGAATGTTGAATTTTTTTTTGTATAAGTTTGGTCAAAGTAGAGATACTTTGACTTCGGACAAAACTTATATACGGACTAAAAAAGACCGGAGGGAGTATATCGCTACAGTATATTTGCTACAATTATCTTCTTTTGCTGCACTGCCTGATGTAATCTTGCTTACATTGATATATGGCTACAGTATATTCCAATGAAACTTTGTTCAGTTCCACTGTCCATGACTGTAAATTTTCAAGCGTTAGCCTTGCCAAACAAACCAAATGATCTAATAAGTAAATGCATCGAGAAAATTAGTGCAAAAAGTTGAATTAGTGGATGTGATTCCTGTTCTTAATTCAATTTTTTTTCTCATTTGTTGATATTGAGTTGCCTTTCAGATCACCTTGGTCAAACATATATGAGCCTCCTTTAGAAGATGGGACAGTTCCCTCAGAAGAGATGAGGAATCTTGAAGTCGAGGCAAATGAGGTTTTCTCTGTCTACCGTGATCAGTAAGATTCATATTTTATTTACTTGACCTTTTTATGCAGTAATGTACTAAGCACATGCAGCATGACGGAATGTTATCACTTGTAGTAGAAGGTTACACTATCTGGTATACAGGTGTTAATATATATAGTAGGTGAAGGTAAAGCTAAAGCATGTAATTCGACCTTCTGTTGGCAATTAGGTACTATGAAGGTGGGATCTCATCTGTGTACATTTGGGAGGATGAAGACGAGAGTTTCATTGCATGCTTCTTAATAAAGAAAGGTCTGTTCGAATGCTTGATCTCATCTTATTAGCTAACCACGTAGTCTATTTCATTATCATTATTTCATTTTGTGGTTCCAGATGGACAAGGGAAAAGAGGTTATATGCAAATAGGTTCGTGGGATGCTATTCATGTTATCCAGGTGGCTCAAGATACACTGTCCATGAAGTTGTCAATTATTTTGTTGTTGTCTTATGCTACCTCATGATTTGACAAATGAATGTCCTTGTACTGCAATAGGTTGGTCCTGAAGAGGAAGGAGCAGCACATTACTGCTTGAACAGCACTGTTATGCTGTCATTGACAACAGATAACAAGCAATCGGGAACTTTCAACTTGTCCGGATCAATTAGGCGGCAGGTTACCCATTCCTCCCTCTTCATATCAGCGGAAGGTGCTATGTGAGATATAAGCATGTCTTGCATCGCTGCTTTCCACAACTGTTGATGTGTGTATTAACAGAACAGATTCGATTCTGTCATCAACATAAACTGTACTTGTAGTAGATCAATTGTCTGTCAACATTACAATCTAGCAGTAAACTAGTATGCCTATCTGTAATTCTAGATTCTAAATGGCGCCACTGGTTTTGGTTTGGGGATATTGAGGCTTAACTGTGCTGGATGGATGGCCAAGGCTCTGTTTTAGCTAGCTAGGCAGGAATTTGATTTCGTTGATTAGAAACTGCTTGCTAAGCTGTCTGTGTGTTGGTGTTTTCAGATGAGCATGACTCTCGCTGTGGCAGATGGGCATCTGGTTAACATGGGGAAAATGATAGAAGAGATGGAGGGCAAGCTGAGAAATTCACTGGACCAGGTATCAGCTTCATCACATTTTTTTTATCTAGCGTGATCTTTTTTTATCTCAAACGACGACGCATTGCCTTGAATGCAGGTCTATTTTGGGAAAACCAGGGAAATGGTTTGCACTCTTAGGCCACCGCCTGAAGTACTTAACATGAGACTACCCGACAGCTGATCAGATACATTGATAGCAATGCCAATTTAATATGGCGTTTTATCTCTAGTGTCATATCTCTTTCCGCATCTGTATCTGTATTTAATCACAACAGAGTTTTCTTGTCCTTTGACGTGTCATGACGAACTGGGTACTGCAATCGATGCCGGCTGCAAAATATATATCTTAGTAAAATCCTGTCAGTTCTAGTACATATTATTGCCTAAATTTAAGCTATTTCTGGCCTGTTTGGTTTGTGATCAACTTTGCCACAACTAATCTAAGAGGTAATAGCACTAGAGGTCCTAGAATCCTAGAACTTGTTTTAGATGTGATAATTTAGTCCTACAATTTGCAAAAGTGCACTGGTTAGTTCTACAACTTGTGGGGTCGGGTAGGCCAGGGTAGGCCAGGCCTGGACCATTCGCTCGCCGGACCAAACCCTAGTCACTTCACTCCGCCACCCAAGCTCGTCTCCAGCGTCGTCCGTCCTTCTCCGGCATGGTGGGCAGTGGATCCGAGTCCTTCACCTCCAGATCCGTTGACCCCGAGCTTATCCCACGCGGTCCTGAAGAGGAGATGGCCGTCCGGCTTGCGCTCGACCTTTCCCGGGAGGAGGCCCGTGCATGGCAGCGCTCGGACTCCTTCCGTCGGAAATCCATTGCGTCTGCCCAAATGGCGCATGGATCTGGCAATAGGGCAGCCATCGCAGCCTCACTGGAGGTGATGCAGTACGTCTGGCGTCCGAACACGGTGGCAAACGCACAACCCTTTGTTGGCGCGCTGAGGTCATGGATCCACCGTGGGCGTCGTCCGACACAACCATGGCGCGGTGTGCCCATCGTGTGAGGCAGTGGGCGCGGGAGGCGGTGGCAGTGCTCAAGGCGATGGACGTCGGTGAGGCGGAGTTGCATTCTCCGGTGTCATGTATGGTGCACGACTCGGGGCGCCTTGTCTGAGGACGAATCCATCATTAATCTGACGTCCACCGGCACCCAATGGGTTTCGGACTCCGATGAGGAAGAGTAGGGCATGGAAGAGGCGGCGCCTTGAATCCCGTGAGCCGGTTCGTCTCCCATGCCCTACTCTACCTTGTCGGCGATCGGATCAACATCCTGGGAAGCGCAGCTGGCCGTCGGACATGGCCATGGTGACCGGACGAGCTTCGTTGCATGTAATAATATGGATTTGAGATTTTTAATCTAAGGTATCCGGGTGTGGATTGCATTAGGCATGATCGGTCAGTGTCCGTAGACGCACCCGAATGTGTCGGCGGGCATTTCGGGAACCGAATTTGCCCATCGCGTACCTATACTGAACTCTTCTCCTCGCTGTCCTGAGGAGCTTCAGGACTGCTTTTCTTTTGCTTTGTCCAAGTTCCTCAAGGCTCCCCTCAGACCCAACACAATGAACAGATTGGTAAGGGTGAGGAGCGATTCTGCCGTCCCGCGCAGCAAAGTCCAATAGACAACAAAGTCCCGTAGTAAACTTTGACTGGAAAGGGATAGCAGCGGCATTGTCAAATCGAAAACCGAAAAATCAAACAAACCAAACCGTACTAACCGATTTGTTGGTTAATTCAGTGATTGGTTTTTCAGTTCCGTGGAAAAGTTTAAGGTTGTTCGGTGTTTGCTGTGTATTCGGTTTCCAGTGCCCAGCAACCGTATACACCGAATTAGCCGATATGTACGACACCCCCATGTAACAACTTGCTTCCGTAAGCGCAGAGGGCTCATTTGCTAATCGGCCAAACCCAGTAGTAGTAACTAGTAATAGTCCTACCTAATATAATCGCCCCACCCATGCTAGCATGACTAATTGAACTGCTTAGATTATTTTATTACTATTGTTTGCATGCAACGTACTAGTCAATAGCTTTATTCACTCACAAAAAAGTCAATAGTTGTATTCTTCCTGCAAGTACTAGTAACAGGATTTCTATCCATGCTACATCCGATACGTATGTATGCCTCTTGCTCAGGGAAGTAACTACTAAAATGAGTATCGTTTAGTGCATGAGCTGCTCTCAGTTTAGAGGTGAAAGCACAAGTGCTTTTTGGATGATTTTGATAATTAATTTTAACATATATCTTCTGTTGGATTAATACTTTTATCTAGTGTATTTCAAACAAGTTCAACAATGAGGTATAAGGACAAGAGGATGTGAAACTCATTCAAAATGCTAAGGACACATTATTGGCAAAAGCTCAAGACTCTTCATTTATATTTTAGTGATCCAAGATCATATTGTGTCCATAGGAAAGCCAATACTATTAAAAGGGGATGAGGTGTTGCTTAATGGTCTACTTGCTCAAAGTGCTTAGTGATATTGCTCCAAAACGCTCAACCACTTTCTCAATTCGAAATATGTTCGAAACTCAAAGTCAAACTCGGCCCCACCGAAACATTCTATCCGACGCCACCGAGTTCATTTGACCTAGCCACTGCCAGAAACCCTAACTTCTTGGTCAACGATACGGATCTCGGTCTCGCCGAGATGGCCTTGCAAACTCTCTGTTGCCTGTTGTAATTATTTTGGTCTCACCGAAATGTGCAATCGGCCCCACCGAGTTTGCTTGACCAACTCTCTGTTTGCTCTTTGCTGAAATCGATCTCACCGAGTTCAAGCAATCAGCTTCACCGAGATGAGGTTTTGCCCTAGCACATCGGTCTCACCGAGTTGTTCTAGTCGGTCCCACCGAGATTTCTAACGTTCACATTTTAAACAAAATCGGTCTCACCGAGTTCTTCTATTCGGTCTGACCGAGTTGGGTCAAATGTGTAACGGTTGAATTTTGTGTGGAGGCTATATATACCCCTCCACCCCTTCTCCATTTGAGAGAGAGCCATCAGAACATGCCTAGACTTTGAGCCTACGTTTTCTGAGAGAGAACCACCTACTCATGTGTTGAGATCAAGATATTCCAATCCAACCACAAGAATTTTGATTTCTAGCCTTCCGAGGTTGCTTTCCACTCAAATCATCTTTCCACCATATCCAAATCAGTGAGAGAGAGTTGAGTGTTTGGGAGACTATCATTTGAAGCACAAGAGCAAGGAGTTCATCATCAACACGACATCTATTACCTTTTGGAGAGTGGTGTCTCCTAGATTGGTTAGGTGTCGCTTGGGAGCCTCCGACAAGATTGTGGAGTTGAACCAAAAAGTTTGTAAGGGCAAGGAGATCGCCTACTTCGTGAAGATCTACCCGAGTGAGGCAAGTCCTTCGTGGGCGATGGCCATGGTGGTATAGACAAGGTTGCTTCGTCGTGGATACTTCGTGGGTGGAGCCTGCCATGGACTCGCGCAACCGTTACCCTTCGTGGGTTGAAGTCTCCATCAACGTGGATGTACAATAACACCACCTATCGGAACCACGCCAAAAATCTCCGTGTCTACATTGCGTTTACACACTCAATTCCATCTCTTTACTTTCTTGCAATTAGCATGCTTTACTCTTTCCGCTGCTCTTACTCATGCGATGCTTGCTTGAAATATATTGTGATTGCTTAGAATTGTGCTAAAACTCTACCTCAATTTGAAGAACTTAAAATTTTCCATTTTTAGTTGTTGAGGGTCTAACCCCCCTTCTAGACCCCTCTTCTCGATCCTTTCAATTGGTATCAGAGCATTAGTCTTCATTGCTTTGGTTTAATCACCATTGAAGGAAGATGTATGAGTCTACGATTGGGAGTATTAGACGTAGAGTACTTATGCTTGACGGAGAGTTCTATAGCTCTTGGAAGAATGAGATGTTTGAGATTTTCAATGAATATAATTTGAACAAGTATATTACTAGCCCTTATACGTCCCCCCTTGATCCTTTGCATCCTACCCCCGATGAGTATGTTGACATGACCCGCAATCTTAGAACTATTGATCTTATCATGAGATGATTGCCTAGGAATTTGCTTGTTTGTTTGCCTTCATTTGAATGTGCTTATACTATATGAGTATATCTTGAGGAGCGCTTTCCAAACTATTCCTTGAAAAATCTAGATGAGATTCTTCAGAAGTCCATTGCTTTTCAAAACATGGACACTTAGTGATCCTAAATTTGATGATTGTCTATTCGAGCTTCGTGACCTTATGCGTGCCAAAGGAGATGTTGAGGTCATTAGTAGCATCATTTCACAAGTCATTAGAATTCACAAGCATGCACATTGTCATGGTCATACATCTAATGAATCACTCTCTCTAGGTGACGATCATTCACATGATGATATTGAGCATGGATATTATGATGAGGATGATGATAGTGACTTTGATCTTGCTGAGTCTATGAGACACTTTGTCCTCATGGCTAACCTTCATGGCTACATGGCCGGAGGAAAGGAATGGGTTCTTGATAGTGGATGTACGGATCATATGACCGGAGATAAGGACATGTTTCGTGAGCTAGCTAAAAATGGTGGTCCCTCAAAATATGTCACCTTCGGTGACAACTCAAAGGGTAAGGTAGTTGGCCTTGTGAGGTGGCCATCTCCCATGATAGCTCTATCCAAAATGTTATGCTCGTTCAATCCCTTTCTTATAATCTAATTTCCGTATCAAGACTAGCTGACTTCGGTTTCAGCGTTCTATTTACTGAAATAGATTGCCAAGTGTTTCGAAGAGATAATCATAATATGGTCTTTAGCGGTATACGTAGAGGTGATCTATACACCGTTGATTTCACTAAGAGAGCTCAACCTCGTACTTGCTTAATTGCTAAATCTACTAAAGATTGGTTATGGCATAGAAGATTAGGTCACGTGGGTATGCAAAATCTTGATAAGCTTATTAAAGGTGATCATATCCTTGGTGTTAAAGATTGACAAGGATAGACTTTGCAGTGCTTGTCAAGCAGGAAAACAAGTTGGAGGAAGTCATCCTGTGAAGAACATCATGACCACGAGAAGACCGCTCGAGCTACTTCATATGGATCTTTTTGGTCCCAACGCCTACAAGAGTCTCGGTGGTAACTCATTCGGTTTGGTCACTGTTGATGACTTTTCCAGATTTACGTGGGTGTTCTTTCTGATGATAAATCGCAGGTCCAAAAGATCTTCAAGAACTTCGCTAGGAAGGCCCAAAACCAATTTGAAGTGAAGATCAAGAAGGTTCAAAGCAACAACGGAACGGAGTTTAAGAACGCCAATGTGGATACCTTTCTTGCCGAAGAAGGGATTTCACATGAGTTCTCGGCTACGTACACACCTCAACAAAATGGAGTTGTTGAGAGGAAGAATCGGACACTTATTGAGATGGCAAGAACGATGCTTGATGAATACAAGACACCAAGACATTTTTGGGTGGAAGCGGTTGAGGCAGCTTGTCATGCTACGAATCGACTATATCTTCACAAGCTTTTCGCAAGAGGGCATACGAGCTTCTCACCAGTAACAACCCCCTAGTTGGATACTTTCGAGTATTTGGCTCAAAGTGTTACATTCTTGATAAGCATCGTCGCTCAAAGTTTTCCCCTGAATCTCATGAAGGTTTCCTACTCGGTTATGGCTCAAACTCTCACCCTTACCGCGTATACAACAATTTCACCCGAAAGGTTGAAGAGACGGTAGATGTGAAGTTTGATGAATCTAATGGCTCGCAAGTAGAGCAATTGCCAATTGATGTAGGAGACAAAGATCCTTCGGAAGCAATTCAAGATTTGTCCATTGGCAAGATTCGCCCAAAGGAGGTGAAGGAGAGTACCTCGTCCATTCAAGTGGAAGCCTCAACTTGACACCAAGGTGAACCATAAGTTGATTTGTAGGCATCCACAAGTGGAACACGTCAATACGGCGGAAGTGAGGAAGTACAAGAAGATGAACCACATCGACCTCCCTCGCCACCTCCACAAGAGGACGACAATGCCAACAATAATGATGAAGGACAAGAGGAACAAGAAGACAATGAAGAGGATGTTTGATACGTCTCCAACGTATCTATAATTTATGAAGTATTCATGCCGTTATATTATCATTCTTGGATGTTTTACAACATTTTATAGCAACTTTATATCATTTTTGGGACTAACCTATTGACCCAGTGCCAGTTGCTGTTTTTTGCTTGTTTTTTACATCGCAGGAAATCAATATCAAACGGAGTCCAAACACCGTGAAATTTTTTGTGGGGTTTTTATGGACCAGAAGACATCCAGTGGGCCAAAGAAGCACCTGGGGGTGCCCCGAGGGGGGCACAACCCACCAGGGCCCCAGGCGCGCCCTGGTGGGTTGTGCCCATCTCGGTGGCCTCCCGCACGCCCTCTTTGCCCTATAAATCACCAAATATTCCAAAAACCCTTGGGGTTACCCTAGATCAGAAGTTCCGCCGCCGCAAGGCTCTGTAGCCACGAGAAACCAATCTAGACCCTGCTCCCAAGACCTGCCAAGGAGGAATCATCATCGGTGGCCATCTTCATCATCCCGACGACCACCACGATGAGGAGGGAGTAGTCCACCCTCGGGGCTGAGGGTTTGTACCGGTAGCTATGTGTTTAATCTCTCTCTCTCTCTCTCTCTCGTGTTCTTGATGGCACGATCTTGGTGTATCGGGGGCTTTGTTAATATAGTCGGATCATATGGTGTTTCCCCCTCTCTATCTTGTGATGAATTGAGTTTTCCCTTTGATATTTCGTTTTATCGGATTGAATACTTTTATGGATTTGAGAGCTCTTGATGTATGTATTGCTATGAATACCATGGTGACAATGGGGTATCATATTGATTCACTTGATATGTATTTTGGCACCCAACTCGCAGATTCCCGAGGTGACATTGGGGTAATCTATGCATAGAGGTTGATGCACGTTCTCGTCTTTGTTTCCCCGGTAGAAATCTTGGGGAACTCTTTGAGGTTCTTTGTGTTGGATTGAGTATTATGAATATGAAATTGTTTGATGCATATCCTACAATGAACTCACGGATACTCGCGGTGACATTGGAGTATATAGGTGACATTAGAGTTAGTTGATGTGTATCATATGGTGTTATTTTAGTACGAACTCTTGGTTAGATCGATCAGAAAGAATAGCTTTGTGTTATTTTAGTACGAACTCTAGGATAGATTGATCGGAAAGAATAGATTTGAGGTGGTTTCGTACCCTAAAAACAGTTTCTTATTATGTTCTCCGCTAGATAGGAACATCTGAGTGATTCTTCATCGCACGTTGAGGGATGGTTATATGATCCAATTATATTAACATTGTTGAGAGACTGCACTAGCGAAAGTACGGACCCTAGGCCTCATTTTCAAGCATTACAATACCGTTTGTGCTCATTTTTGTTACTTGCTACATTGCTGTTTTCTATCGTTACTATTACAAAAACCAATATCTGCTATCATTACTACACTTTTATTACCATCTCTTTGCCGAACTAGTGCACCTATACAAATTACCATTGTATTTCGTTTGTTGGGGACACAAGAGACTCTTTGTTATTTGGTTGTAGGGTTGTTTGAGAGAGACTATCTTCATCCTATGCCTCCCACGGATTGATAAACCTTAGGTCATCCACTTGAGGGAAAATTGCTATTGTCCTACAAAACTCTGCGCTTGGAGGCCCAACACGTGTCTATAAGAATAAAGTTGCGTAGTAGACATCAAACTCTTTTCTGGCGCCGTTGATAGGGAGGTGAGTGCTTGAACGTATATCTTTAGATCTTGCAATTGAATCTTGTAGTTTCTTGTTTTATCACTAGTTTGGTTTATAAAAAGAAAACTACAAAAAAATGGAATTGAGATGGGATCATATTATTCATCTTTATAATGTCTTTCATTAAAATGATGGAAAGGAAAATTGTGCTCAGTTGATAGAAGAAGAATTCTATAAAATGTTTGGCATAAAATCTTTGAATGATGAGCATAATTGCAATGTTTTTAGTATGAATTCTTTGAATATCCATGATGCTACTGATATGCAAAGCCATATGCTTGGGGACGCTATGTTTGATGAAGATGATATTTTTAGTCCCCCAAGATTTGATGTGTAAATTTGTTATAATGATTGCATGCCTCCTATTTATGATGATTATAATGATGAAAGTGGATTTGGAGAAGTCATGACTTTATTTAATGATGAATCCACTATTTTGGATGAGGCCTCAATTGACTATGATAACAGAGTTGCTATCTATGATGATTATGGTGATGACATGTATGCTATAAAGAATAACAATAACCATGAAACTTGTCATCATGATTTTAATTTTCACTCTCATGATAATTATTTTGTTGAGTTTGCTCCCACTATTATTGATGAGAAGAAATTTGCTTATGTGGAGAGTAATAAGTTTTCTATGCTTTTGTGTCATGAAAAGAATGATTTATGTGATGGTTACATTGTTGAATTTCTTCATGATGCTACTGAAAATTATTATGAGGGAGGAACTTATGCTTGTAGGAATTGCAATAATATCAAGTTTCCTCTCTATGTGCTGAAAGTTTTGAAGTTATGCTTGTTTTGCCTTCCTATGCTAGTTGATTCTTCTTCCTGTAAGTTGTTAGCTCACAAAATCCCTATGCATAGGAAGTGGGTTAGACTTAAATGTGCTAGTCATATGCTTCATGATGCTCTCTTTATGTTTCAATTCTTATCTTTTATGCGAGCATCATTGAACTCATCATGCCTAGCTAAAAGGCATTAAAGAAAAGCGCTTGTTGGGAAACAACCCAACACTTTTACCTACTATTTTTGTATATTCACATGATTATGCTACTGGTGTAATCGTGTTTTATTGCTTTTGTTTCAATAAAGTTCCAAGTAAAGCCTTTGGGATAGCGTGGATGATAGTTGACTTGAATCTGTGCAAAAACAGAAACTTTTGCTTCCAGAAACAAAATTGTTCAAATTCATTGGAACATGATAAAATTCTGAAAGTTTTACAGATGATTGATATGCAAATTATCTACCTTGTCCTAAGTTTTCAGAATTTTTGGAGTAGCAGAAGTATGGTTATTCTGCAGATCATTACAAATTGTTCCGTTTTTGACAGATTCTGTTTTCAATGCATAGTTTGCTTGCTTCCTAGTTTCTATGACTTATATTGCTCAATATAAATTGTGGAAATGATATTCTACAGTAGGCATTGTGTGGAAACAATTATTAATTTTGTCTTTGATAGTACCAAAGTGAAATGGTTTTGATCTTCATCATACTAACCCATCTACAGTAGGCATTTAGTATGAAATGTTAAATAATAATTTTAGTGATTTGTTACCGTAGAGAATGATAAGGTTTTGCATTTATTTATACTAACGTATCTCACGAGTTTTTGTTGAGTTTTGTTTGGATGAAGTTTTTAAGATTTAGGGAAACCATGATATAAAAGGAATTAAGGAGACACAAAAGCTCAAAATTTGGGGATGCCGAAGGCATCCCAAGATAATATTTCAAGAAGTCTCAAGCATCTAAGCTTGGGGATACCCCGGTAGGCATCCCACCTTTCTTCATCAAGAATTATCGGTTAGTATCGATTGAGCCTAAGTTTTTGCTTCTTCACATGACTTGTGCTATTCTTGGAATGTCATTTTATTTTCATTTTGCTTGCTGTTTTAATAAAATACTTAGATCTGAAAGTTTTAAATAAGAGACTTTCTGTGGATTTTTATGGACCAGAAGACATCCAGTGGGCCACAGAAGCACCTGGGGGGTGCCCCGAGGGAGGCACAACCCACCAGGGCGCGCCTAGGGGTCCAGGCGCACCCAGGTGGGTTGTGCCCACCTCGGTGGCCTCCCGCACCCCCTCTTTGCCCTATAAATCACCAAATATTCCAAAAACCCTCGGGGCTACGCTAGATCAGAAGTTTCGCTGCCGCAAGGCTCTGTAGCCACGAGAAACCAATCTAGACCCCGTTCCGGGACCCTGCCGCAGGGGGGAATCATCACCGGTGGCCATCTTCATCATCCCGACAGCCACCACGATGAGGAGGGAGTAGTCCACCCTTGGGGTTGAGGGTTTGTACCGGTAGCTATGTGTTTAATCTCTCTCTCTCTCTCTCTCTCTCTCTCTCTCTCTCTCGCTCTCTCGTGCTCTTGAGATGTCACGATCTTGGTGTATCGGGGGCTTTGTTAATATAGTCGGATCATATGGTGTTTCCCCTCTCTATCTTGTGATGAATTGAGTTTTCCCTTTGAGATTTCGTTTTATCGAATTGAATACTTTTATGGATTTGAGAGCTCTTGATGTATGTCTTGCTATGAATACCCATGGTGACAATGGGGTATCATATTGATTCACTTGATATGTGTTTTGGCACTCAACTCGCGGATTCCCGAGGTGACGTTGGGGTAATCTATGCATAGGGGTTGCACGTTCTCGTCTTTGTTTCTCCGGTAGAAATCTTGGGGCACTCTTTGAAGTTCTTTGTGTTGGATTGAATATTATGAATCTGAATTTTCTTTGGTGTTATTTTTGTATGAATTCTTGGTTAGATCGATTGGAAAGAATAGCTTTGAGGTGGTTTCGTACCCTACAAGAAATTTCGTCTTATGTTCTCCGCTAGATAGGAACTTTGGAGTGATTCTTCATCGCACTTTGAGGGATGCTTATATGATCCAATTATATTAGCATTGCTGGGAGATTACACTAGCGAAAGTACGGACCCTAGGCCTCATTTTCGAGCATTGCAATACTGTTTGTGCTCACTTTTGCTACTAGTTACCTTGCGGATTTTTATTGTTACTATTACAAAAATCAATATATACTATAATTACTACACTTGTATCACCATCTCTTCGCCGAACTAGTGCACCTATACAAATTACCATTGTATTTGGTGTGTTGGGGACACAAGAGACTTTTTATTATTTGGTTGCAGGGTTGTTTGAGAGAGACCATCTCCATCCTACGCCTCCCACGGATTGATAAACCTTAGGTCATCCACTTGAGGGAAAAAGCACAATGCTACACTTGATATGACCATGATGCAACATATGATGGCATAGAGAAATATAACAAGATTAGTAAAACAACAAATAAAAACAAAAGATGGAACCCAAATGGAATCGGATGAAGATCAAGTTGGATATAATGCCAAATGTGGAAGTTTACGTATGGGGTGTTACATACTATTACTCCACACATCGACCGCTATCCAGCATGTATCTAGTGTATTAAGTTCATGAAAAAATGGAGTGATGCATTAGGAAAGATGACATGACATAGACAAGATAAACTCACATATGAATAAACTCAATCTTGTTACCCTTAATAGCAATGATACAAGTGTGTCATGTCTCTTTCTGTCACTAAGATTGAGCACCGCAAGATCGAACCCATCACAAGGCACCTCTTCCCATGGCAAGAAAAATCAATCTAGTTGGCCAAACCAAACCAATAATTCTGTTTAGAAATACGAGGCTATAACAATCATGCATAAAAGAGTTCAAAGAAAACTCAAATAATATTCATGGATAGATCTGATCATAAACTCACAATTCCTCGGATCGCAACAAACACACCGCAAAAAGTCATTACATCAAATAGATCTCCAAGAACATCAAGGAGAACATTGTATTGAAGATCAAAAAGAGACAAGAAGCCATCTAGATACTAACTACGGACCCGTAGGTCTGTGGTAAACTACTCATGCATCATCGGAGGCGCATCAAAGATGATGAAGAACCCCTACATGATTGTTGCCCCCTCCGGCAGAGTGTCGGAAAAGGCCTATAGATTGGATCTCATGGTTCTGGAACTTGCGGCAGCAGAAAAAGTATTTTGTCGACTCCCCTAGGGTTTTTGGAATTTTAGAGTATTTATAGAGGCCGAGGTAGGTCAAGGCGGCGCCATGGGCCCCACTACCCACCAGGGCGTGCCCTGTTGCCTAGTGGGCCCCATGAGCCTCTTCTCGTGGCCTCTAGAAGCTTACAGGGTCTCTTCTTGCCAGAAAAAAATCTCCAAAATGTTTCGTGTCATTTGTACTTCCTTTGGTATTGATATGCTGCAAAGTAAAGCACAAGCAAAAAACAACAACTGGCACTGGGCACTAAGATAATAGGTTTGTCCCAAAAAATGATATAAAGTTGCTAGTAAATGTATATAAAACATCCAAGATTGATAATATAATAGCATGAAACAATAAAAAAATATAGATTCATTGGAGACGTATCAACCACGCATCCTTCGGAAGGCTGCTTCTGGCGACGTAGTGCATCCTTCTTCAAGCATCGGTGTTGCTGACAAGAAGGCGACTGGCAAGGCACGCTGCGGCAAGGAACTCGACAGCAGCCCGTGCGGCGCACAAGGCATACGACCGCGCCGACAACTGGATCAACGAGGTCATCTCAACCTACCGCTCCTGCCGCGAACAAGCGCACGAGGACTCCAACTCCACCTCCCCGCACAAACACTGGACTAGAGGTCGAGTTTGACATCTCTGTGTTGTGGGAAACCACGACCAGCTATGGGGCCATGAGCCCCTTGTGGTCCTCCGGGGGGATGAGCACGTTGCACAAAGAGCGGAGAAGCATAGCGCATCATGGCAGAGGTCACATGGGCAGTTTACCCAGGTTCGGGCCGCCGCGAGGCGTAAAATCCTACTCCTACTTTGGTGGATTTATGGTGGATTGTGGTGGAAAACGCAGCGCCCTTGCCAGGTAGGGTTGCCTTGGGGCGAGAGTGGCTACACGTGTATGAGTGTACAAAGGTCTGAATCCTTTCTATGGTTGCCGTGGGCCTCCTTTTATAGATCAACGGTGGCAAATCAGTCATTGTGTACTGATTAGATAGCAAATAGTGCTATCATACGTAACTCTGCCGGCGGGACAGAGCGCATTAAATGCACCGCTTAGTGTCACATCACCATGTGCCCGGCAAGCCTTGCGCGAGCTGTTTTGCCAGCTCCGTGCCTGCTTGCTTGACACGTCTCTCGACGGGTGTTGTTTGGACATGATTTTTGTAGGAAGTGGCTGCCATGTGGCAAGAAACAACCACTTAGTCACTTGGGGGCTTGACATCGCACCGATTGGCGACCTGCGTCGCTGTGAGCTAGAGCGGCGAAGCCTTGGCGGGGTAGTTCGCCTTTGCTGTGCCCGGCAGGCCTGCCGGCGCGTTCTGGAGGCTTTTCTTCGGGGAAACCTCATCCTCGCCAGGCTCGCCTACCCGGCAAGGGAGGTTTTCCCTTTAGTGATATCTTGCTTCCTTTGGCTCGACTTGGTCTTCTTGATCCGTGCTATGGATCCTCCAGGGGCTGATCTTTTTTGCTTGGTCTGGTCTTGGATCTTGCAATTTCGTACTTAGGCCTATGCATAGTCTGGGCCACAGACCCAGGGTTTGTTGCACCGTCAGGAGCCCCCGGGCCTGGCCCGAACGTGCTGTTGGGCGTCACCGAGTTAGGCCCTAACCAGTGCACAGGCAAGAGGGTAGCAGTTGCTCGTCCTTTGAGATTTTCTTTGCTTCTTCATTAACCTGAGCCCAGGTCAGTTTCCGGTTCTCCCGCACGTCGCGTAATGCCAACTGCAACGAGGGAGGTAATGTGCTACGATCCATGGAGTGCCCATGTCCCACGTCCACGGGGCGTTAACTGCCACCCCACTATCCTTCCCGCTCCAAGTGCCTCCACCATGTGTATCGCATGAATTGCGCAAGGTTGGTGGTGGGTACGGAGGACGCAGGAACGAGTGCCATGGCAAAAAGCCAGGCATCATGGATTGGTGCAGGGGGTCGGCCTTGATTCTCCAAGCCGTTAATGGCGAGGGGGAGCCGGACTAGTCGAATGCGGGGGGGGGGGGGGGGAACCACCACAGAAAAATATGGCTCCCTCCCCTGTTTGCCTATAAAAGGGGCCCAGGCGAGGCAGCTTTCTGCATCTCCTCCTTCCTCCATCCTCGTCGTAGTCTTTGTCTATCATGGTGAGAGGTCGGGGGTCCATTGTTGCTCCAGTGGCGACGAGAACTTTTGCTCGACAGCGTCTCCCTCCCCCCTCATAAGATGCGGGGGCGGAGCCCGCTGTGAGAGGAGGTGGGAGGGCGCGAGGTCGAGGTCGTCGTGGTGCACGTGGCCGAGGAGGCCGGGGCGGCGCTCTCGTCGCACGCCCATTGGATGCTCCTCCCCCGATGGAAGGCCACTTCGGAGACCAGCCTCTGGAGTTCATCATTAGGCTGTATAAGCCTCTGCGCGGCCGCCTCCATCTCCCCACCGCATTCGCAAGGGCGATGGAGCTCGAACAGCCCAGGGCGTTGAAACTGCACATGAGGGGCTGCAGGAATGGCAGCATACTGGTGGACGTAGATTTCCCTGCCCCTCATGTCATGTACTTCCGTCGTGGATGGAAAACCTTCGCCAGTACTTAGAGCTTGTCGGAAGGGCAGGTTCTCCATTTTAAGTTAATGGAGGATGACTTCCTTTTCGTCAAGGTTTTTGGGAGCTCGGGTGCTCGCTTAGGGTGTTGCGCGGAGAGTGATGTCTACTATGCAACCTTCTCCTTGTAGATGTTGTTGGGCCTCCAAGTGCAGAGATTTGTAGGACAGTAGCAAATTTCCCTCAAGTGGATGACCTAAGGTTTATCAATCCATGGGAGGTGTAGGATGAAGATGGTCTCTCTCAAGCAACCCTGCAACTAAATAAAAAAGAGTCTCTTGTGTCCCCAACACACCCAATACAACGGTAAATTGTATAGGTGCGCTAGTTCGGCGAAGAGATGGTGATACAAGTGCAATATGGATGGTAGATATAGGTTTTTGTAATCTAAAAATATAAAAACAGCAAGGTAACTAATGATAAAAGTGAGCGTAAACGGTATTGCAATGCTAGGAAATAAGGCCTAGGGTTCATACTTTCACTAGTGCAAGTTCTCTCAACAATAATAACATAATTGGATCATATAACTATCCCTCAACATGCAACAAAGAGTCACTCCAAAGTCACTAATAGCAGAGAACAAACGAAGAGGTTATGGTAGGGTACGAAACCACCTCAAAGTTATTCTTTCCAATCAATCCGTTGGGCTATTCCTATAAGTGTCACAAACAGCCCTAGAGTTCGTACTAGAATAACACCTTAAGACACAAATCAACCAAAACCCTAATGTCACCTAGATACTCCAATGTCACCTCAAGTATCCGTGGGTATGATTATACGATATGCATCACACAATCTCAGATTCATCTATTCAACCAACACATAGAACCTCAAAGAGTGCCCCAAAGTTTCTACCAGAGAATCAAGACAAAAACGTGTGCCAACCCCTATGCATAGGTTCATGGGTGGAACCCGAAAGTTGATCACCAAAACATACATCAAGTGAATCACGTGATATCCCATTGTCACCACAGATACGCACTGCAAGACATACATCAAGTGTTCTCAAATCATTAAAGACTCAATCCGATAAGATAACATCAAAGGGAAAACTCAATCCATTACAAGAGAGTAGAGGGGGAGAAGAAACATAAGATCCAACTATAATAGCAAAGCTCGCGATACATCAAGATCGTGCCAAATCAAGAACAAGAGAGAGAGAGATGAAACACATAGCTACCGGTACATACCATCAGCCCCGAGGGTGAACTACTCCCTCCTCGTCATGGAGAGCGTCGGGATGATGAAGATGGACACCGGTGAGGGATCCCCCCTTCGGCAAGGTGCCGGAATAGGGTCCCGATTGGTTTTTGGTGGCTACAGAGGCTTGCGACGGCGGAACTCCCGATCTATTATGTTCCCCGGTCGTTTTAGGGTATATGGATATATATATAGGCGGAAGAAATATGTTAGGGGAGCCACGAGGGGCCCACGAGGGTGGAGGGCGCGCCCTAGGGCGGTGGGCGCGCCCCCTACCTCGTGGCTCCCTCGTTTCTTTCCTGACGTGCACTCCAAGTCTATCGGGTAGCTTTCCTTCCAAAAATAACTTCTCGAGAAGGTTTCATTCCGTTTCGACTCGTTTGATATTCCTTTCTTTGAAACATCAAACAAGGGAAAAAAGCGAGGCCTTTGGGCTCTGGGTTAATAGGTTAGTCCCAAAAATAATATAAAAGTGTTTAATAAAGCCCATAAACATCCAAAACAGATAATATAATAGCATGGAACAATAAAAATTATAGATACGTTGGAGACGTATCAGCATCCCCAAGCTTAATTCCTGCTCATCCTCGAGTAGGTAAATGATAAAAACAGAATTTTTGATGTGGAATGCTACCTAACATATTTATCCATGTAATTCTCTTTTTTATGGCAAGAATATTCAGATCCATAAGATTCAAAACAAAAGTTTAATATTGACATGAAAATAATAATACTTCAAGCATACTAACAAAGCAATCATGTCTTCCCAAAATAACATGACCAAAGCAAGCTATCCCTACAAAATCATATAGTCTGGCTATGCTCTATCTTCATCACACAAAATATTTAAATCATGCACAACCAGATGACAAGCCAAGCAATTGTTTCATACTTTTGATGTTCTCAAACTTTTTCAATCTTCACGCAATATATGAGCGTGAGCCATGGACATAGCACTATAGGTGGAATAGAATGGTGGTTGTGGAGAAGACAAAAAGGAGAAGATAGTCTCACATCAACTAGGCGTATCAACGGGCTATGGAGATGCCCATCAATAGATATCAATGTGAGTGAGTAGGGATTGCCATGCAACAGATCCACTAGAGCTATAAGTGTATGAAAGCTCAACAAAAGAAACTAAGTGGGTGTGCATCCAACTCGCTTGCTCACGAAGACCTAGGTCATTTTGAGGAAGCCCATCATTGGAATATACAAGCCAAGTTCTATAATGAAATATTCTCACTAGTATATGAATGTGACAACATAGGAGACTCTCTATCATGAAGATTATAGTGCTACTTTGAAGCACAAGTGTGGTAAAAGGATAGTAGCATTGTCCCTTCTCTCTTTTTCTCTCATTTTTTTGTTTGGGCCTTTTCTCTTTTTTGTGGCCTCTTTTTTTTTCTTTTATTTTTTGTTTGAGACTCTCTATCATGAGCGGGATGTGCAATGACTCATGAGTGACATGTATGAAAGAATTATGAACGGTGGATTTGCCACAAATACGATGTCAACTACATGATCATGCAAAGCAATATGACAATGATGGAGCGTGTCATAATAAAATGTAACGGTGGAAGTTGCATTGAAATATATCTCGGAATGGATATGTAAATGCAAAAATAGGTAGGTACGGTGGCTGTTTTGAGGAAGATATATGGTGGGTGTATGATACCGCGTGAAAGGTGCGGTATTAGAGAGGCTAGCAATGATGGAAGGGTAAGAGTGCGTATAATCCATGGACTCAACATTAGTCATAAAGAACTCACATACTTATTGCAAAAATCTATTAGTTATCAAAACAAAGTATTACGCACATGCTCCTAGGGGGATAGATTGGTAGGAAAAGACCATCGCTCGTCCCCGACCGCCACTCATAAGGAGGACAATCAATAAATAAATCATGCTCCGACTTCATCACATAACGGTTCACCATATGTGCATGCTACGGGAATCACAAACTTTAGAACAAGTATTTCTCAAATTCACAACTACTCCACTAGCACGACTCTAATATCACCATCACTACTTGAATCTGGCACTTTGCCATCTGCCATGGCAGATGGCAAAGGCATGGTCGGCGGATGGCAAAGGCTTTGCCATCTGCCAGCAGATGGCTAACAGTTTGTCTAAAACCCGGCCGGTAAAGGCTTCTTTGCCGTCTGCTGGCTGATGGCAAAGAGTCAAGCTTTGCCATCGGTGGCAGATGGCAAAGCCTCTTAACGGGGTTAGCTCCGTTAGAAGGCTAACGACATACTTTGCCGTCTGCGGCCAGATGGCAAAGGTCGCAGTTTCTTTTGCCGCCCCGCCAGATGGCAAAGGCTACATGTCGCTTGTCTGCCGCCAAATAGATGGCAAAGGGTGCGTGCTCTTTGCCGTCTACCGCCAGATGGCAAAGGCTGCATACTTTGCCGCCCACAAAGACATGGCAAGAGCTTTGCCATCTGGCGGGCAGATGGCAAAGAGCCCAAATAGGCCAACCCAAAGTGTACATCTAGATGACACGTGGCCTCTTTGCCATCTGCCAGCTGATGGCAAAGCTCTTTGCCATCTGCCAGCACATGGCAAAGTGACTATATTGCCCCACTTAATTTTGTTTTTTCTTATATCAATTCATTTTCACAGAAAATCAAACACAAATATATTTATATGACCAATATAGCATATTCAACACATATTACCAATAGTCATGAACACATATATATCCAACACATGTTACCAATAGTAGCAAGTTTCATCCGTACATATACATAGTTTCATCAATATTACAGTTTGATCCATAGGTAGCAAGTTTCACAAGGTCAAAACAAAACTAAATACAAGCACCCCATCAACCCAAGCTTTAGGATCTTAAGCAAATCAGAAATGGGAAAGAAGAAAGTTAGAAGAAGAAGACTAGAAGAAGAAGATTATTATGATGCAACTAAAATGTGAAGATTATTATGATGCAACTAAAATGTGAAGATTATTATGATGCAACTTATATCTGTAAAATAGGTCATTTTGGAGCTAAGTATGGTTATTATGTCATTTTTGAGCTAGCTAAGCATACTAAGTCATTTTGGTGTAAAACATGCTAAGGTCATTCTAGAGCTAAGTAAGGTTATTATGTCATTTTCGAGCTAGCTAAGCATGTGAAGTCATTTAGGAGCTAAAATATGTCATTTCTTAAGCATATTATGTCATTTTAGAGTTAGCTAAGCATATTAAGTCATTTTGGAGGAAAAGATGCTAAGTATAGGTCATTTTAGAGCTATCCTAGGTTAAATAGGTCATTTTTAAGCTAGCTAGGCATATTAAGTCATTTTGGAGGAAAAAATTCCAAGTATAGGTCATTTTAGAGCTATCCTAGGTTAAATAGGTCATTTTAGAGCTAATCAAGCTTATTATGTAATTTTTGAGCTAGCTAAGCATATTGAGTCATTTTGGAGGAAAAAATGCTAAGTATAGGTCATTTTGAGCTATCCTAGGTTAAATAGGTCATTTTAAAGCTAAGTAAGGTTATTATGTCATTTTGGAGCTAGCTAAGCATATGAAGTCATTTAGGAGCTAAAATATGTCATTTCTTAAGCATATTATGTCATTTTAGAGCTAGTTAAGCATATTAAGTCATTTTGGAGGAAAAGATGCTAAGTATAGGTCATTTTAGAGCTATCCTAGGTTAAATAGGTCATTTTAACCTAGCTAAGCATATTAAGTCATTTTGGAGGAAAAATGCTAAGTATAGGTCATTTTAGAGCTATCCTAGGTTAAATAGGTCATTTTGGAGCTAATTAAGCTTATTATGTCATTTTTGAGCTAGCTAAGCATATTGAGTCATTTAGGAGGAAAAAAATGCTAAGTATAGGCCATTTTAGAGCTAGCCTAGGTTAAATAGTTCATTTTGGAGCTAAGTAAGGTTATTATGTCATTTTGGAGCTAGCTAAGCATATGAAGTCATTTAGGACCTAAAATATGTCATTTCTTAAGCATATTATGTCATTTTAGAGTTAGCTAAGCATATTACGTCATTTTGGAGGAAAGATGCTAAGTATAGGTGATTTTAGAGCTATCCTAGGTTAAATAGGTCATTTTTAAGCTAGCTAAGCATATTAAGTCATTTTGGAGGAAAAAATTCTAAGTATAGGTCAATTTAGAGCTATCCTAGGTTAAATAGGTCATTTTGGAGCTAATTAAGCTTATTATGTAATTTTTTAGCTAGCTAAGCATATTGAGTCATTTTGGAGGAAAACAATGCTAAGTATGGGTCATTTTAGGGCTATCCTAGGTTAAATAGGTCATTTTAGAGCTAAGTAAGGCTATTATGTCATTTTGGAGCTAGCTAAGCATGTGAAGTCATTTAGGAGTTAAACTATGTGATTTCTTAATCATATTATGTCATTTTAGAGCTAGTTAAGCATATTAAGTAATTTTGGAGGAAAAGATGCTAAGTATAGGTCATTTTAGAGCTAACCTAGGTTAAATAGGTCATTTTGAAGCTAGCTAAGCATATTAAGTCATTTTGGAGGAAAAAATGCTAAGTATAGGTCATTTTAGAGCTATCCTAGGTTAAATAGGTCATTTTGGAGCTAATTAAGCTTATTATGTAATTTTGAAGCTAGCTAAGCATATTAAGTCATTTTGGAGGAAAAATGCTAAGTATAGGTCATTTTAGAGCTAGCCTAGGTTAAATAGGTCATTTTGGAGCTAAGTAAGGTTATTATGTCATTTTGGAGCTAGCTAAGCATATGAAGTCATTTAGGACCTAAAATATGTCATTTCTTAAGCATATTATATCATTTTAGAGCTAGCTAAGCATATTAAGTCATTTTGGAGGAAAAGATGCTAAGTATAGGTCATTTTAGAGCTATCCTAGGTTAAATATGTCATTTTTAAGCTAGCTAAGCATATTAAGTCATTTTGGAAGAAAAATGCTAAGTATAGGTCATTTTAGAGCTATCCTAGGTTAAATATGTCATTTTGGAGCTAATTAAGCTTATTATGTAATTTTGAGCTAGCTAAGCATATTGAGTCATTTTGGAGGAAAAATGCTAAGTATATGATTATGTCGCTAGTATCCATATGGTAGAGAACCCGGCCGACATGACTAGTCATAGAACCAAGGTGGCACAAACGTGAGGGACATGCATACATGACCCAAAGAATGCACGTGTCGGTCATCGTGAGTGCAACCAAGTCGTAGCAAGCTACAAGGACTTGGTGATACACGCGTGACATTTCCCCATAGGGACAGACATAGGAGCAAAGAAGGACACATGCGGTCAATCCATGTGTTCCGGAGCGATGAGTGAACTACCATGGCTCAGTGGAAGCACTAGGAGGCATTTCCCTGTATGGAAGGCTACCAAAGGCACACGACTAGGTGTCGAATCCCACACATACAATGCATTTCAAACATAAACACATTATGCACGATATGTGTAGATACAACATGGCATCACAATAAAACTCTATTAAGCAAAACACTTGGGAAACTTACCGTCATCACGGAGGTGTAGGTGTAGGTGTAGATGTAGGACCGGTCGCGCCAGTGGCAGACGGAGAAGGTCGATGCTTGTCGGGAGTTACGCTGCACCAGAGATTATTTCCAATGTATCGTTAGCATGATGCAACTCAAATGTGAAGACTAGTAACTAATGACCGTTCAAATGAAACCCACCGTGCCCGCCGGAGCAATGACTGGCATCGGCGCAGGGGTCTGGCCGTTCTTCTTGCACATGGACTGCACATTTGGTTTTGACGAGTCAGTCATATTAGTTACTAATGAAAGGAACATTGCGTGCATGATTTAGCTAATGTGCAGAAGAAACTTACCACGAAGAGATCGTACATGGCCCTGTTAGCCGAGTCGTTCCTGTTCTTCTTTCCTTTTGGTTGTTTCATGTTTTGTAGCGGTCTATCACATAGAGCCTCCTGATCGACTCTGGCCTTAGGATTATCCTTCGTTTTCCCCTCTATGCCGAACAATGTACCAAAGAGGGCCTCGCCGACATTCTTTTCAGTGTGCATCACGTCGATGTTGTGTGGGAAAAGGAGGTCTTTGAAGTACGGCAGATCCCACAAGCATATCTTGTGGGTCCAGGCGTGTTCCATATTATACCCCTCGAAATACCCTGGACGCTCTGGATCCGGCTCGAGAGCGTTTAATTGATCTAGGGTATGTTGGCCTGTCAATGCAGGTGGTGCAGAGTTTTTGACATCTCTACCTTTGATGAAGTTCTTCTTGTCTTTTCTGAACTTATGGTGAGGATCCAAGAACTGTCTATGCATGTCGAAGCAAGAAAACTTGCCACCCGCCTGCAGCCGATGAAACTGAAGAGCTGCCTTGCATGTGGGGCACGGGAACCTTCCATGCACACACCAGCCAACGAATAGTGCATACGCTGGCAAGTCATGCATCGAGTACATGTACCACACACGCATTAGGAAGTTTTTGTGTAGCGGCGTCGTATGTCTTGATCCCATTATCCCAAGCTTCTTGCGGTTATCCTTAAGCGGCTGCATGTACACATTCATATTCTTCCCGGATAGTTGGGCCCCGGAATTATCAACGTCGGGAAAATGTTCTTTCTTTGCATAATCTGTCCGGGAGATTGAGTGGAATGACAAATACAGGCCAACAACTGTATTGGGCTGCCATCATACCAAACACATTGAACCCATCCGTCTTTGATGGCTACTCGAGGATTCCTTGGACCTGCCGCTTTTTCATCATGCAATGCATCGAAGTGTTTCCATGCAGCACCATCCAATGTGTGTACCATCATCAGATTCCCATCTGCATCCCGTTCGGTTCTTTTGCCCAATTTGTGCCATGTCATCTGTCTTGCCGTCTCTTCGACCATGAATAGAAGTTGAAGTCTTGGTATGATTGGCATATACCGAAGAACGTTAATGGGGGTTTTGGTCTGACTCTTCTCACCCATACCGTTGTCTACCTCAACATACCTGGAAGACTTGCAAATGGGACAATAGTTCAAGTCCGCATATCGGAGCCTAAATAAGGCACATCCATTCTCACAGGCATCTATCTTCTCATAGGGCATCTTAAGTACACGGAGAATTTTGTCCGACTGGTACAGGTTTGCAGGCATTATATGGCCTTTGGGTAGAAAGCGTCCAAATAGTGTCACCATCGCGTCATAGCATTCTCTGCCCAAGTTGAATTGAGCCTTCAGAGCCATTACTTGTGCGATGGCATCCAGCTGACAAAGCTCGGTGTGCTCGTGGAGAGGACGCTTCGAAGACTCCAACATATCATTGAAGGCCTTTGCAGATTCCTCCATCTCATCGTCCGAATCCCGAGCATCATCAAAGTCTTGCACCATGTCTTCCATCCCGGTACCATGCTCGTCGGTGCGGCGACGGCCCTCCTCAGCTCTGGAACGTTGGGCAGACTCACCATGAAATGTCCACATCATATAACCGGGCGTAAAACCCCACTTCTGCAGGTGTTTGATCATTTCAAACTCTGACATCTTACGATCGTTGTCGCACTCGACACAGGGGCACCATGTTGTTTCCTATCCATTTGCAAATGCGGCTCTGATAAACCCCTTGGTTTTTGTCATCCATTCAGGGGTCATGTCTTTTTGACTAGGTTGACCGGTGTACATCCACGCACGATCACTCATCTTGCCTAGCTACTGGACACTCAAGAAATACATACATAATTCAGAAAACCATATTCATTAGTTAATAGAGTTTCTTAGTTTTATTACGTCCATGCAACCTAGACGCTAATAGGTAAAGATAGGTCCTAATCCCACCCGAGTATGTGTAGATTGGGTTCATTTTCCCATGCTCTGCTCCGGATCCGACACAAAATTTCGGCAGCACCTCCCTGCTGTTCTCCTGATACACGTCTCGGCAATAAGCAGAGAGGATGTGTACCCGGAGAACAACAGGGAGGCACTGATGAAATTCTGCATCGGATCCGGAGCAGAGCATATGGGAAAACGAACCCAATCTACACATACTCGGGCTGTCCATGGATAACGTTGGACAATTCGAAAGAATTACGGTTATAAATATGCAAATGAATGCATATTTATAGATGTAACCCTTTCGAACGGGAGACGCATAGTGGTCACGCATACTGATGATTGAATACACCTATAGCTAGCAAGTTTCATCGGCACGAAGACCGGAACAGAGCAAATGAAGGGGGAGAGGAGGAGATGTCATTTGTGCTCACCCACGAACGCAGGGGCGGAGCTCGTCAAACGCACGGGGAGGTCGTTGAACACCAGACCCTCACAGCGATGAAACAACTGCACATTTAAATCCACCCGATCAACGCAAATATATATGATGTTTTTCATAACAAAATTAGAAAAATATATGACCTAACTCATAACTCACAAATATATGACCCCGTCGGCCTCTGGAAGGTCGAAGATCACCTTTTTGGTCAACAGGAAGCCGAAGAGGTGTCGGGTGTCGGGGGTGTCATGTCTGTGTGTCGTGGACACACCGGTTTGTTCATCCAAATAAGAAGATATTACAAACTGCTTGCCATAGTTTACAATTTTTATGTGTTGTGGCCTTCTTGATTCAGTTTGGCAACCGACATTTTTGAATGCCATCCACATGTCCAATATTTATTACTTCATCTCTGTCCAAACTAAAGTTGTCAATATAGATCATGTCTGTGAGTTCTTTCTACCCTCGACTGTCAACTATTTTGAAACGCAAGGAGTAGCATCTAATTTCATCCTGTAGACGAAACCATGTCAGAAGTCACGATGATGGGTGCAGAGGAAGTCAAGATGCAAGTGGACATGTTCGTGGGGTGTCCACCATCAACCGCACCATTCACGAGGGCTAATGACGGAATTAATTAGCAGGTGCCCACATACCAGTGTTACTTTGCCGCATAACACGAAACATGTTACGCTGGCACATGCGGATACACAACTTCAAAGTTGAGCACCAGACATCTACTACCCGTCGGCCTCTGGAAGGCGAAAAGCACCTTTAGTCAACAGGAAGCCAAGAGGTGTCGGGGTCGGGGGTGTCGTGTGCAGGTGTCATGGTGTCAAATGGACAAAGATAAATTCTATCCGGCAAAAGTGGACTGTAAAGAAAAGCCTGCTACATGATCCTCAAAACATCTATAAGCATATCCTAAATCTTGGCTGCATGCATGTGTTTTTTCGAAGTTAAGAATAAAAAAAACTAACATGCCTTTCAGTGTGCACTTAAATAGTCTGTCCGCTGTACAACGTGATTTTTTTCAGTAGGGGTATAAGCGAGAACCCATAGACATCTTACCTTGGGCAAGAAGTGCTCAAGCGAGGAAACGACAGTGACCAAGGCTGGATTAAGCCCAATCTCCTCCTTTGCCTCCCTTAATGATGTTGCTGCATCATCAGCATCACCCTCCTCTGCCTTTCCTCCGGGCAATGCAACCCCCCTGCAAATCTCAAGTGGAGAAAACAAAATCAGATAGGGTTTATCCAGCTCGTGTCTAGGTTGGTATCTATTTGTGAACCCGATTGTTCAAATATAAAAGCTAAGGCAAGCCAAACCAGCACTAAACAGAAAAATTTAGGTTAAAAATCCTCTTAAAATTAGGGAGTGTCTATTTAGTACTTGATTGTTTTCCAATTCGGTAACATTCACATTTCCTGACAAATAAATAGAGGACACTTGTATGTCCAAAAAACCTCACCCCGGCGACTGTATGCTTTCTATTTCTAAAAAATGGGTCGGGCTAGACTGTCACCCGGTTTCAACTAAACCTGAACCACAAATACCCTGGACCATGGCGAACAACTGCCCATCAGCTTGCGACCCACCAAACAACCAAACATTGAGGGAAATCCCAAGAAGATCACCAAGTCAGAAACACTTCTACTTACTATATAGTAATAAAATATGGGGAAATATTAGTATATTAAATTAGAAACAAACAAGATACTCTTAAAATTATAGAAACTTTGAAGTTTAGAATGAAGAAATACAGTGGCAAAAAATCATAGAACCTACACTATAATCCTGAGGTAGCTGAAAATTACACTTCAGACTCAATATTAGTGAAAGCATGCAGAAAAATACAAAAGAATGTGTGCACCTAATAGCATAAAAACATTCAGAGCCTACACCTTTGTGTTGACAAAGTAAATGACACTGAAAATTATCAAGAATTATAGTGCAAAAGAGTCCAAGAACACCTACTGTATGCAATCGGTGTTGAGCACAATCCAACTTGCAAACCTCAGAGAAGATTCATCTTTTTCTGAATGTATATCACGGTTATGTCGTACATATGTAGTTTTATATCAAGAAACAACAAGAAGTGAATTTTGTCAATTTTGGTTGAATTCCAATTGCAACTTGGACTGCAAGTCTGAACAATTTTTTTTGAAAAGGGGGAAGACCCCGACCTCTGCAAGTCTGAACATGGACATGAGAAAATCAAAATTGCAAAAGGAGAGACTCGACGCAAACACACCTTTCCCAACACGACGATCAATTTTGTTGCAGATTTCAGCAGATTTTTAACACTATAAACCTTGCTTTCAGTTCATCAACTTCTTTCGATCACATACATAACATGCATACGAGCTACGAGAGACTCGACGCAAACACACCTATACCTACAACTACAGTATGCCATGTTCGAGACTTCTTGGCTAGAGCTACACGTGAAGTGACCAGGACTAGGACTTGATCAACTGTCTTCTTGGCTAGGGCTACACGTGAAGCTACGTCCTGACCACGAAGAGACTTACAGTGTAAAAACCCCTAGAAATTATAGTCCATATTAGCACAAGAATTGACAAAGAAAAGTACCAGATTTAAACTGCGTTGGATGGCGCCTGCATGGGAGGGCTGCGGAAGGCGGCGCGCTGCCTGGCTCGGTGGAGGGGCGGGCTGCGGTGGCGGGAGGGCTGGGCACGCCATGGTGGCCGGGAGGGCTGCGGTGGCCGGGAGGGGCGCGCCTGCCTGGAACGGTGGAGGGACGGCGCAGGGCGGGCTGCGGTGGTGGGGAGGGCTGCGGTGGCGGGAGGGCGTCTTGGCAGCAGTCTTTGGCGGTGGCGGGCAGCGGTGGCGGCCTTCCAGGCAGGGCTGGGGCGCAGTGCGGTGGTGGGTGGTTTTTGAGACAACGGTGGTGGGTGGGTGAGGTGGGAGAGAGAGAGAGGGTGGGGCCGGGCTGGGAGAGAGAGAGGGTGGGGCCGGGCTGGGAGAGAGGGAGGAGATAGTCCACTTCTTTGCCATCGACAATGGATGGCAAAGGCCCACATCTTGCCATCGGCCGGTGGTGGCGGATGGCAAAGAGGTGGGGCTCTTGAGCTTGATCTGCCATCCACTGGGCCCCACCCACTTCTTTGCCATGTGCCAGCAGACGGAAAAGATTCTTTGCCATCTGCTGGTAGATGGCAAAGAGGTGGGTTGATAGGCACTGGACCCTACCCACCTCTTTGCCGTCTGCCAGCGGATGGCAAAGATTCTTTGCCATCGGCTGGCGGATGGCAAAGAACTGGCTGATGGCAACCAGGTTCTTTGCCATCTGTCAGTTCTTTGCCGTCTGTTTTTTGTAAGCAGATGGCAAAGACGTTCTTTGCCATCCGCTGGCTGACGGCAAAGAGCTGACTGATGGCAAATTCCCTGTTTCCAGTAGTGCATCTTCATATCTCAAAACAATCATAAGGAATCAAACTTCTCATAGTATTCAATGCACTTTATATGATAGTTTTAATTATATCCCTCTTGGATGCCCATCATATTAGGGCTAAATTCATAACCAAAGCAAATTACCATGTTGTTTAAGACTCTCAAAATAATATAAGTGAAGCATGACAGTTCATCTATTTCTTCAAAATATAACCACCGCCGTGCTCTAAAAAGATATGAGTGAAGCACTAGAGCAAATGACAAACTACTCCGAAAGATATAAGTGAAGATCAATGAGTAGTTGAATAATTATACAACTATGTGAAGACTCTCTAACATTTAAGAATTTCAGATCTTGGTATTTTATTCAAACAGCAAGCAAAACAAAAGAAAATAAAATGACGCTCCAAGCAAAACACATATCATGTGGTGAATAAAAATATAGCTCCAAGTAAAGTTACCGATGAACGAAGATGAAAGAGGGGTTGCCATACGGGGCATCCCCAAGCTTAGGCTCTTGCCACTCCTTATTACATAGTCCATCGAATCTTTACCCAAAACTTGAAAACTTCACAACACAAAACTTAACAGAAAATCTCGTGAGCTCCGTTAGCGAAAGAAAACAAAACACCACTTCAAGGTACTGTAATGAACTCATTATTTATTTATATTGGTGTTAAAACTACTTTGTTCCAACTTCTCTATGGTTTATAAACTATTTTACTAGCCATAGATTCATCAAAATAAGCAAACAACACATAGAAAACAGAATCTGTCAAAAACAGAACAGTATGTAGTAATCTGTATCAAACGTATACTTCTGTAACTCCAAAAATTCTAAAATAAATTGGTGGACCTGAGGAATTTGTCTAGTAATCATCTTCAAAAAGAATCAACTAAATATCACTCTCCAGTAAAAAGTTGAAGCAAATCTCGTGAGCTCTAAAGTTTCTGTTTTTTACAGCATGATCATAAAGACTTCACCCAAGTCTTCCCAAAGGTTCTACTTGGCACAAACACTAATTAAAACATAAAACCACATCTAAACATAAGCTAGATATATTTATTCCTAAACATAACCAAAAAGCAAGAAACTAAAATAAAATTGGGTTGCCTCCCAACAAGCGCTAACGTTTAACGCCCCTAGCTAGGCATGATGATTTCAATGATGCTCACATAAGACATAAGAATTGAAACATAAAGAGAGCATCATGAAGAATATGACTAGCACATTTAAGTCTAACCCACTTCCTATGCATAGGGATTTTGTGAGCATACAACTTATGGGAACAATAATCAACTAGCATAGGAAGGCAAAACAAGCATAACTTCAAAACTTTAAGCACATAGTGAGGAAACTTGATATTATTGCAATTACTAAAAGCATATATTCCTCCCTCATAATAATTTTCAGTAGCAACATGAATGAATTCAACAATATAACCAGCACTAAAGCATTCTTTTCATGATCTACTTGCATAGAAAATTTACTACTCTCCACATAAGCAAAATTCTTCTCATTCGGAATAGTGGGAGTATCATAAGAGACTTGAATACTATAAATTGTTTCCACATTAAAAGATTAATGTTCAGAAAAAGGGTAATCATAATCATGAAAAGTTTTATCAATATAATCATCACTACTTTTTATAGCATAAGTTTCATCACAATAATCATCATAAGTATCAACTTTGTTCTCATCATAATCAATTGAAACCTCTTCCGAAACAGTGGATACATCACTAAATAAAGTCATGACCTCTCCAAATCCACTTTCATAAATATTATAAGATTCAACATCCTCCAAAATAGTGGGATCATTACTTCCTAAATTGACACTCTTCCAAACCCACTTTCATCAATATAATCATCATAAGTAGGAGGCACGATATCATCATTATAAATTTGCATATCAAAACTTGGGAGACTAAAAATATCATCTTCATTAAACGTAGCATCCCCAAGCTTGGGACAAACATTAATTGCAGAAAATATATTCTCAAAAACATCATCTTCATCAAACATAGCATCCCCAAGCTTGGGCCTTTTCATATCATAAGCATAATAACTCTCATTATTAATAGTATGGATAGCACCAATAGTATAGCAATTATCATATTCTTCCAAGCAAGTGCCAAAAGATTTTCAAGATCATAAGAAGTATCATTATCTTCCCAATCATAATCATCACAACAAGCAATAGGCATAACGAGATCATCATCAAGTGCATCATCTTCCACAATTATTTTTGATTCATTTTCATGGGGCACAACAGTAATAGGAGCAACATTATTTGGGGAAGATATCTTTTTACCTCTCTTCCTTTTTCTTTTCTTCTTCTTCACCTCATGTGTGGGTTCAATCCTCTTTTTGGGGCTCCTTATTAATGAGATTGGTTGAATAGAAGGCTCCTCCTAATTACCTGATTCATCATAAGAAATAATAGGAGAATATTGGGAAGTCTCTTCCCTTTCGTTAGTATTCTCTTCATCTTCTATTTGTTTTCTTTTCTTTATGTAATTGGAAACATAAGGATTTTCAATGCAATTCACCGCACAATACATATAAATTTCTTCTAGATCAAAACCAAGAAGTTTATAACGGGCAAATTCTGGAAGAGGCCTAGTTATATGTTTCATTTCTTCGCAACCCATAAGCAAGCTAAGTTCATTATAATGTGCAAGGGAAATCAACTCATCACAATTTTTGGACACGATTAGATCATGAAACAGTTTGCATCATATAGCTAAATGACCACTTTCATTGCAAAGTCCACAAGTACGGCCAAGAAAATTTAAATTTTCAGCACAAACATCTAGCCTTTCTTGCAACAATTTAGTTTCTAAGTGCTTATGCCTCTTGCAATATCTATCTTCCCTATTTGGTGTGTACTTGCAAACCCCGATGCACTCCACAAAAATTGACATGTTTATAGGAGACATTTTCGTCATAACTAGTGCAATTATCATTAGTACCATGGATATTCAAGGAGTTCATACTAACAACATTGCAATCATGCTCATCATTCAAAGATTCAGTGCCAAACATTTTAATGCATTCTTCTTCTAACACTTCGGCACAATTTTCCTTTCCATCATACTCACGAAAGATATTAAAAAGATGAAGCGTATGAGACAAACTCAATTCCATTTTTTTGTGTAGTTTTCTTTTATAAAATAAACTAGTGATAAAACTAGAAACAAAAAGATTCGATTGCAAGATCTAAAGATATACATTCAAGCACTCACCTCCCCGGCAACGGCGCCAGAAACTGCTTAGTTGACGGGGTGTGAGTGCCGCCACCTAGCCTCCCGACAACGGCGCGCCGAACTGCTTGATGTCTACTACGCAACCTTCTCCTTGTAGACGTTGTTGGGCCTCCAAGTGCAGAGGTTTGTAGGACAGTAGAAAATTTCCCTCAAGTGGATGACCTAAGGTTTATCAATCCGTGGGAGGTGTAGGATGAAGATGGTCTCTCTCAAGCAACCCTGCAACCAAATAACAAAGAGTCTCTTGTGTCCCAACACATCCAATACAATGGTAAATTGTATAGGTGCACTAGTTCGGCGAAGAGATGGTGATACAAGTGCAATATGGATGGTAGATATAGGTTTTGTAATATGAAAATATAAAAACAGCAAGGTAACTAATGATAAAAGTGAGCGTAAACGGTATTGCAATGCTAGGAAACAAGGCCTAGGGTTCATACTTTCACTAGTGCAAGTTCTCTCAACAATAATAACATAATTGGATCATATAACTATCCCTCAACATGCAACAAAGAGTCACTCCAAAGTCACTAATAGCGGAGAACAAACGAAGAGATTATGGTAGGGTACGAAACCACCTCAAAGTTATTCTTTCCAATCAATCAGTTGGGCTATTCCTATAAGTGTCACGAACAGCCCTAGAGTTCGTACTAGAATAACACCTTAAGACACAAATCAACCAAAACCCTAATGTCACCTAGATACTCCAATGTCACCTAAGGTATCCGTGGGTATGATTATACGATATGCATCACACAATCTCAGATTCATCTATTCAACCAACACATAGAACCTCAAAGAGTGCCCCAAAGTTTCTACCGGAGAATCAAGACGCAAACGTGTGCCAACCCCTATGCATAGGTTCATGGGTGGAACCCGCAAGTTGATCACCAAAACATACATCAAGTGAATCACGTGATATCCCATTGTCACCACAGATACGCACGGCTAGACATACATCATGTTTTCTCAAATCATTAAAGACTCAATCCGATAAGATAACTTCAAAGGGAAAACTCAATCCATTACAAGAGATTAGAGGGGGAGAAGAAACATAAGATCCAACTATAATAGCAAAGCTCGCGATACATCAAGATCGTGCCAAATCAAGAACACGAGAAAGAGAGATCAAACACATAGCTACTGGTACATACCGTCAGCCCCGAGGGTGAACTACTCCCTCCTCGTCATGGAGAGCGCCGGGATGATGAAGATGGACACCGGTGAGGGATCCCCCTCTGGCAGGGTGCCGGAACAGGGTCCCGATTGGTTTTTGGTGGCTACAGAGGCTTGCGGCGGCGGAACTCCCGATCCATTCTGTTCCCTGATCATTTTAGGGTATATGGATATATATAGGCGGAAGAAATACGTCAGGGGAGCCACGAGGGGCCCACGAGGGTGGAGGGCACGCCCTAGGGGGGTGGGCGCGCCCCCAACCTTGTGGCTCCCTCGTTTCTTTCCTGACGTGCATTCCAAGTCTATCGGGTAGCTTTCCTTCCAAAAATAACTTCTCCAGAAGGTTTCATTCTGTTTCGACTCAGTTTGATATTCCTTTTCTTCGAAACACTGAAACAAGGGAAAAAACAGGAACTGGCACTGTGCTCTTGGTTAATAGGTTAGTCCCAAAAATAATATAAAAGTGTTTAATAAAGCCCATAAACATCCAAAACAGATAATATAATAGCATGGAACAATAAAAAAATTATAGATACGTTGGAGACGTATCAGAGAGCTTGACCGATGATGAAAGCTCCTTGTCGGTGTCAAAACCGGCGGATCTCGGGTAGGGGGTCCCGAACTGTGCGTCAAGGCGGATGGTAACAGGAGTCAAGGGACACGATGTTTTTACCCAGGTTCGGGCCCTCTCGATGGAGGTAATACCCTACTCCGCTTGATTAATATTGATGATATGGGTAGTACAAGAGTAGATCTACCACGAGATCAAGGAGGCTAAACCCTAGAAGCTAGCCTATGGTATGATTGTTGTTCGTCCTACGGACTAAAACCCTCCGGTTTATATAGACACCGGATAGGTTAAGGTTACACAGAGTCGGTTACAATGGTAGGAGATCTACATATCCGTATCGCCAAGCTTGCCTTCCACGCCAAGGAAAGTCCCATCCGGACACGGGACCAAGTCTTCAATCTTGTATCTTCATAGTCTTGGAGTCCGGCCGTGATGATAGTCCGGCTATTCGGACACCCCCTAGTCCGGGACTCCCTCAGTAGCCCTTGAACCTGGCTTCAATGACGATGAGTCCGACGCGTTGATTGTCTTCGGCATTGCGAGGTGGGTTCCTCCTCCGAATACTTCATAGAAGGTTATGAACACAAGGATAGTGTCCGGCTCCACAAAACAAGTTCCACTTAACACCGTAGAGAGAATAATTTTTGGACAGATCTGCTGACGTATTCCGCGGCGTGACATCACACAGCGGCCAGGCCTTTATATGAATCGTTTTTTACCATTCCACCTTAGCGCGTTTAGCGAGGCGGTTTCCTTGGCACGTCTTATCAAAACATAGATCGTGCCCCCTTATTCCGGGATTCTCATCAATACGGACGTGGGTAACCCATCCGAGCCATTGATTACGGTGCTTGGGAGATAAGCGAGTTTTACCAGGCTGGTGGGGGACGCATAGCCCCGTCCGTCCATATAAGGGGATAAGGATCCACCTTTTCACCTACGCCTTCTTCCTCCTTTGCTTCTCCATTTCACAAGACTCGAGCTCCAAATACTAAGTCCGCACATCCCACCTCAACCTTCTCCAACCATGTCGAGCGGGAGGTAGGTGGATGGCCTCCTCCGTCCTGAGAGGGCACATCACAAGACTGCGGGAGGCCGAATACTTGTCCAGCAACATCGCACAGGCTGCCCGATGCGGGGCAGCTCATTCCAACCCCCAGGCCCCATGAGAGGGTGGTGTTTCTCCCCCAGTTCCTCCGTGGACTAGGTTTTCCACTTCACCCATTTGTCCGGGGCTCATGTTCTACTACGGCCTGGACTTCCACGACTGGCCCAATTTCATCCTCAACATCTCGGTGTTTATCGTCAGCGAGGCCTTCCTCTGCATCCAGCCCCACTTCAGCTTATGGCTGAAGATCTTCAACGTCCGGCCGAAGGTAGTGGGCGGCCGTCAAGCGGAGTGTGGAGGCGCCATGGTTGGCAAGATGGCCAAAGTCCCATGGCTCGAGGGAGCCTTCATGGAGACAATAAAGGGGTGGCAATCGGGGTGGTTCTACATCACCGAGCCACGCGACCCTGAATGGGTGGCGGCCCCCGAATTTAGATCTGGCTTCCCCACACGGCTCTCGTCATGGAAAGAGACGGGCCTGACGCGGGGGAATTCGGAAGAGCTATCCGGACTCCAAACATGCGTCCGAAAACGATGGACAAGAATCTCGGGCTTGTCGACGTAATCCAGTGATGCTCATCCGCCAGATTCTCCCCCGCCAACAACGGGCCTTTAACTTGTGGGAGTTCGATCCGCATAGCACCAACCTTGAGCGGCTCTTCGACACTACGCACGAAGATGCCCGGAAGGTGCTGTTCAAGGTCATTGAAGCCCGACATCCGCTAACAAAGATCGCGGATACAGCTCGCGCGTCCAGCCCGGCGAGGTAAGTTATTTTACCCTTTACGGGACTCTTTTTCATAGATCGACTCTATGTGGGATCTAAAAACTCCCTATTCTTTGACAGACTGGCTGAAGACGTCCGGATAGATTAACCGTGTCGGCTCCTTTGCGAAGACCAGCGACGCCCGATTGACGGGCTGCTGGCTCCGGCACCATGTGGTGCCGGAGAAGAAGGCTAAGAAGGAGGCCACGGGAACTCGAAGGAGCTCCCGGCGCCAGTCTTGTCGGATTCTCAAGCGGAATCTTCTCCCTCAAGACGAGGAGGAAGAAGAAGAAGCTCCTCCCCAGCAGGGAGGAGAAGAAAGGAAGGCCGCCCATCGGGGAGGCCGGAGGGTCCAAGAAGGAAGAACCCTTCCTCCGGACTTCTCCACCAACGTCGACGACGACGAGGAGGATTGGCCTACAAGGGCCAAGCCCCTGGCGAGATCGTAAGTGTCCGGATACCCATGGCTTTTTATTATTGCAGAGTGTTCTCTAATGTCGAACAGCAGTGCAGCCCGCCCAAGGGCGAGTTCGTCGATTCATCGCGCGGGTCCCTGGGCTCGTCGGAAATGGAGAGTACCTCTTTTCCGACCACCTCCTCGCCTCACGCGCGGACGACGCCGCGATGGGGCACCAAGAGGGGCTTGGTCAAAAGGAGGTAGCACAGGAGGTGCCACAAGGCAACCTCCCGGACTCCAGGCGTGCGGGGGGCAAGACCCCCAGGGGCTCTAGGCCCGACCCTTGCCCGGTCTCCATGCCAGAACCTTCAGTGGTTCCGGAGTCCGGCAAGCGGACCCTTCGGAAGAAGGGTAAGACGCCGGTGTCCTCCGTCCAACCGGAGGCACCGGATAGCTTACTGGAGGCGCTTCCATCGAGGAGGAACACCGCACTGTTATGAGTGTGGTGATCTGGACAGTTCAGTCCGCCAAGAGCGGACTGACCGAAGCCTGTACCAGCCTTCTAACAGGCTTTGAGGTAAGTTTTAGAATATGTAAAAATATAACTGCATAGACAAGTAGCCCCGATGCTTAGTTCGGTGTTCGGAAGAAAAGCTGGACTAAGGATCTAAAAGATATACGCAGGAGTCTAACATAAGTATGTCAATATGGGAATGCAGTCACTTGCTGACCTCTCTGACCGATCATGGAGGTCAATGCATTAAAGCAGAACCTCGAGCGGTCCAAGAACGAGCTCGGACAAGCCAAGAAGCAGCTCGAGGACAAGGAAGGTGAGTAATACCTTATGAAAGAAATACCTTATAGAAAAGGTTTTGGTTGCAAAAAATAACATGAATAACTTGGGTACTACAGGGGCCACGAACGAGGTGGCGACCCTGAAGGAGGCGGTGTCCGTGGCCGAAAACACCGCGGCCGCGGAGCGCACCGAGCGAGAGAAGGGGAGGCGCAGCTGGCTACAGACGGCAAGAGCTCCAAGCTCTCGTGGAAAAACACGAGGGTTTGGAGCGTGACTCGAAGACTCGAGAGTCCGAGCTCGCCTCGGCTCTTGAGAGTGCCAAAGCTGCTAAGGCCGAGGCCCAAAAATCCCTCCAAGAAATTGAGTCGTTAAAGAAGATAGCGGTGGGTAAGGTATTCTTTATGCAAAGCAAGCATGTGAAAGTGAATTACCTATTACTTACCCAGATTCGGAGCTTTCCAGGAGCATTCGCAGATTTGCCCCGTAGTGTGTCTGATGCTACCGCATTCTACCGCGCCAAGGAGGGGAGCTCGACGGAAAGGTGTTCTGGTCTCAGTATGCTGAGGCCGAACATTCGGTGCCCCTGAGCGACCAGCTGAAGCAGCTGGTCGAGCTCCACAAGGTCGCCGAACAGGCCATGAAGGGCCTTATAAGCGGCTGTGGCCATTGGAGGCCATGCCCGGAGCTACTTCGCTTGGTGCAGCGGTGGTGGATGCCTCTGCGGCTTGAAGTCATCAAGCTCCGTCTGCATTGAAGGTGTCCGTCGGGCCCTTGCCCGTGCTAAAGTGCATGGGGCAAGCTGGATGCGGAGAGGCTTGTGACGGACGGGCCACCGAAGGGCCATGAGCATCGCACACCAAATGTACTATGAGGGCCTCTCAAGGGTGCCCGCCGAATAGCGGATGAGTGCTCCAAGGATGTAATTTTTGAATAAACTCGCATTTGTTATCCTGTCACGCTGAAAACTTGTTCATATGCGCTAATCAACGCTTATTAATTTAAAATATTACCTTCAGGCGGCCGCTTATCAAATTTGAGAGATGGCAAGTCGTTGGGTTCAGCCCCATGCCACGGGTGCAGGGGTGTTCGGATAAACTTGAGCACTCTTGTTCCCATTCTTGGGTCCATCTAGGAGGCGCTTAACACAACGAACAAGGCAACCGGACTTATAATGCTTGAACACTCTCACTTAGCCATATAATTCTATAATTTTAAATTTCGCTAAGCCCCTAGTATTCGGAAGACCGAGTTCGGGCGCTATCCACGCCTTGGCGGACAATTCCGGTTCCTCGCTCTAAGCGGCATAAGTCTTTAGGGACCCGAAAAACCTCTCGAACAGCGACCGGCTCTCGCCCTATCATGACGGTCAGTTTTAGCTTTCTCCACTGAGGTGCTCGACCCAGCTCAACTGGGGCACAATCGCAGTGGTTCTCACGGTGCTACCTTAGCCGATATAGCGGAACGTAAGGTACCAAAACACGGGAGCCGGGCAAACCCAACTATTGACCCAAGACATGATTCAGAGCCAATTCATATAATGCTATAAGTTCGGGGAGCCGCACTTGTGAAAGTGTTCGGACTTATCACACCATAATTTTTGGGATACTTAAGCCCCTGGTGTGTAGGCCGTACCAAAGTGTATGGTTGCAACATGTCGTGAAATGAACATATGCATATATGAAGGAAGTATAGCAATAATAAGAAAGAGCTATGTATTGTTTATTCAAAGAGGTACTGCAATGGAAGCATAACGATACAAATAGTGCGATAAGCGAGGGATGGGACTATCTAACATGTCCCCCTCCAGGGGTAAGCTGCGGGATGGTATGTAAAACATGTATAATGCTCGTAATAGAGACCACCTGAACACTTGACGTGGCTTTCTACTTCCCTGGCTGTTGTATCGTGAGTTCGGCGATTCTAGTGTCGGACAGGACTGCTGAAAGAGGGAGTCCTGAAAGTAAGAAAAAGGAAGAAAAAAGGAAAAAGGAAAAAGAATGACACAATCAGGAGCCGCTGGTGCGGTCGAGCCGCATTCTTGGCGTGCCGTGGTCTTGCCACTCCCCATATGCCCATGGTATCTCCAGAGCGTAATTATGTACGCGTAATACTAGCTTCGCAATTTCGCGAGGGCGGGGGTTGGGGCCGGATTACTACTGGCGTGTTTGAATCGTGCGGCGGTCTTGTTGTAGGTTACTCGGTAGCGCTTGACCGTGTCCGGACGCTTAATGGCCGGACTCGAGAGTTGCTGTGAGAGGCTGCTTTGTACCTCCGCCGCGAGGGTCAGCCGTGTGCTCCTCCGCTCGGAGAGAGCGTTGGTGTTTCCATTGACCGTGATTACTCCTCGAGGGCTGGCATCTTGAGCTTGAGGTATGCGTGAAGCGGCACCACATTCAACTTTGCAAATGCGGCTCGTCCGAGCAAAGGTATGATAGCCGCTGCAGAATGGGACGATGTCGAAGATTAACTCTTCGCCGGAAGTTATCCGGGATCCAAGACCACTTCGAGTGTAATCGAGCTCGTATAACCGCCTCTACACCCGGTATGACGCCTTTAGAGGTCATCTTTGTAGGTTTAATCCTTGAGGGTCTATGCCCATTTTGCGCCGTATCCCGATAAAGCAGGTTCAGTTGCTACCGCCGTCCATCGGGACTACTGGTGAGGTGAAATCCGTCGATAATTGGGTCAAGAACCAATGCGCGAAACCGCCGTGGACGGATGCTAGTGGGGTGGTCCTTCGATCGAAGGTGATCGGGCAGGAAGACCATGGGTTGAACTTGGGCGATCGCTCCATCGCATATACGTCCCTTAGTGCACGCTTCCGCTCCCTTTTGGGTATATGGGTTGCGTATAACATGTTCACCGTCCGCACTTGCGTGGGAAAACCCTTCTGTCCTCTATTGTTCGGCGGCCGGGGCTCTTCCTCGTCATCGCTATGCAACCCCTTGTCATTGAGTTCGGCACTTCACTTGCACCTTGCTTGAACACCCAACAGTCCTGTTGGTGTGATTGGCTGGTTTTTGGGTGCCATGTATCCGCACAAGCGATCGAGTATTCGGTCCAAGTTGGACGGGCCTGGGTATTTCTTTTGAATGGCTTCTTCCATCGACCGGGTTTAGAGCCTCTGAATCCGGCATTAACGGCCGTATCTTGATGATATCGCCGTTAATGTGGCGCTTGTTCTTGTTGCGACGCGACCTGCCATTGCTGTCCTTGGTATCTGGACTATCAGGATGTTTGGCCAAGTTGTTGCTTCGAGCTAGCCAGCTGTCCTCTCCCGCACAAAAGCGAGTCATGAGGGTTGTGAGGGCTGCCATAGATTTCGCTTTTCCTGTCCTAGGTGCCGGGCAAGCCACTCGTCGCGGATGTTATGTTTGAAGGCTGCAAGGGCCTCTTCATCCGGACAGTCAACGATTTGATTTTTCTTTGTGAGGAACCGTGTCCAGAATTTTCTGGCCGATTCTTCTGGCTGCTGGATTATGTGGCTAAGGTCATCGGCTTCTGGTGGTTGCACATATGTGCCCTGGAAGTTATCAAGGAATGCTGCTTCCAAGTCCTCCCAACAACCAATTGATTCTGCTGGCAAGCTGTTGAGCCAATGCCGAGCTGGTCCTTTAAGCTTGAGTGGGAGGTATTTGATGGCACGTAGATCATCACCGCAGGCCATGTGGATATGGAGGAGATAATCCTCGATCCAGACCGCAGGATCTGTGGTACCATCATATGATTCGATGTTTACGGGCTTGAAGCCCTCGGGGATTTGATGAATCATTACTTCATCTGTGAAGCATAGTGGGTGTCTTGGCGCCTACGTATTGGGCTATATCACGGCGTAGCTCATATGAGCTTTGTCTCATCGTGTTCGGCCGGCGGGTTTATGCATCCGGCGCGACAGTAATCATCCCGCGTCGTTGGCCGCCCACACGATCCGTAGATCGATCTTGTATGTTTTGCCTTATCCTCCAATATATCTCGCAAGTACGACGCGTTTTCCCGTGCCTTGGTACTTTTTGAGCGGCGTCGGGGTGTGGCTTGAGCAGAGGGCCGAGAGGCTTCTCGCTGACCCGCAGGGTGGCCGGTCTGCCATGTCGTCGGCGCTGGTGACTTGGGTGCTTCCTCCTCTAGTCGAGGCAACGGCCTGCGTTTGGGGTAGCTTTTGGAGGGCGTTCGAGTTCATACTCTTCGGTGCAAGGACTTCAGTCCATCATCGCCTAGCGTGTCTTGATCAGCTCTAAGCTGTTGCTGCTTTTTCTTGAGGCTGCTTGCCGTGGCTATAAGCCCGTGTTTGAAAGCGCTCCTGTTCGACGGGATCCTCGAGCCACGACAAATTAAATTGGTCGCCGAGGCTTGCCTCATCTTCGGAGGGAGGCGCGTAATTATCGCCCTCGACCTCTCTTTCTACCGCCGTCGTGCAGACTTGCTTCTCCCTCCTCCTGCTGAGTCCTGCTAGAGGGGGTTCTCTTCGCACCGTCCGGTGTTATTATCTCCGTGCGGAATCACCGCTTTTATTGTGGCAGGATTTAGAGCGGCGCCACGACGTTGGCGCTTGGCTGTTTCTTGGAGGGTCATCCTCCGTTGTTCCATCGCCGTTCCCATCTTTTGGGATGTCCACCATATATATGTCATATGACGAGGTGGCCTTCCGGTGCCTGTAGGTATTTGGGTCTTGGTCGCTCTCGCATCATCGTCCATACCGTCGATGTCTTGAGTCGAAGTCTAGCATGTCGGTTAAATCATCGACAGTGGCTACAAAGTGGGTGGTGGGTGGGCGTTGAATTTCTTCGTCGTCCGCATGCCAACCTTCATGTCCGTAGTCCGGCCAGGGCTCTCCGGATAAAGAGAGAGACTTTAGTGAATTCAGGATGTCGCCAAAGGGCGAGTGCTGAAAGATGTTCGCGGCAGTGAACTCCATGGACGGCGCCGAATCGGATTCGATTCGCAGAGGCGCGGAGGGTTCGGAGTCCGGAGAGGAGTCCGGCACCCTGGAGTCGAGGTCTTCGCAAAGGACAGGGATGGAGTTCGGCTCGATCGCCGTAGAGATTGTAGCCCCTGAGGCGGTGTCCAACCACTCGTCCTCGATCGGGGAATCCGGCTCCGGATTAAGGGTCGGAGCGGATACTGGTGCGGCCTCGTGGCAATCGCTCGGCTGCAGAGCTAGATCATGCCCATCGAGACAAAGGCGGCACGCTTGGCTGCGGCTCGAATCCGTCGAAGATCAAGTCTCCGCGGATATCGGCCGTATAGTTCAAACTTCCAAATCTGACCGATGGCCAGGGCGAAGCTTTCTATCCGCTTCCAGATGGCTGCGAATTAGCCTGCAGTGCAAAGCCGCCGAATACGAAGATCTGTCCGGGGAGAAAAGTCTCACCCTGGACCATGTTGTTGTTGATGATTGAAGGAGCCATCGGGCCTATCGGTGACGACACAGAGGAACTCTCAATGAAAGCACCAATGTCGGTGTCAAAACTGGCGGATCTCGGGTAGGGGGTCCCGAACTGTGCGTCTAGGCGGATGGTAACAGGAGACAAGGGACGCGATGTTTTTACCTAGGTTCGGGCCGTCTCGATGGAGGTAATACCCTACTCCTGCTTGATTAATATTGATGATATGGGTAGTACAAGAGTAGATCTACCACGAGATCAAGGAGGCTAAACCCTAGAAGCTAGCGTATGGTATGATTGTTGTTCTTCCTCTGGACTAAAACCCTCCAGTTTATATAGACACCAGATAGGTTAGGGTTACACAGAGTCAGTTACAATGGTAGGAGATCTACATATCCGTATCGCCAAGCTTGCCTTCCACGCCAAGGAAAGTCCCATCCGGACACTGGATGAAGTCTTCAATCTTGTATCTTCATAGTCTTGGAGTCCGGCCGTGACGATAGTCCGGCTATCCGGACACCCCCTAGTCCGGGACTCCCTCACTCCTCCTCGAGCGATAGCGACGAGGAGGATAGTGATGGCGATGAATACAGAGCCGACTGGGAGGGTGACGACTCCGACTCCGGCTAAGCACCAGCCGCACCATCACCGCCATGCAGTGGCAGCACCATCTGCACCTTCATCTCCTCTCCGGCAAGGTGATGTGCCGGGGAGTTGGATGTGGTGGTGGAGATGGCGCCTTTGACTCCTCCAGCAGCCTTCCAACTAGGCCCCGTCAGGCTTCCTCGCGGGCTACAACTTTGTTCGCCCTGCTGCGTCCTGCTGGCCCTGGTGGTGGCGGTTGACGGATCGTCTCCGCCGATCTCTTCACCATCACCTTCATCCGCGCCCTCCCGCTCCTGTCAGGCTACCTCTCCTCGGGCCTAACAGGGTCAGGCTGGGCTTCTGACTAGGTGCCCCTTTTGCCCTCTTCACCTCCTGCCGCAGTGCCTAGGAGGAGAGGGACAAGAAAGGGCATCACGGGGCACTTATCTTTTTCAATCTAAAATCTGTACGCACTTGCCAAACTTTAGTTCAAATTATGTAATCTCTTTTATCCATGTTTGTGTTTCTGTAAGATCTGTACTTGTCGATCAGCATATTAATGAAAAAGATAAACCTTGCCGGGTACTTGTGCATGTAATATGTCCATGTAGAGGTAGAATGCCTCTATACATTTAAGTAAACAAGTTTTCCCCGGCAGGCTATCTTGTCGGTACCCTCAGTTTGTTGCCGCAGAGTTAGGCCTGCAGGACACAAATCGTAAAGAGAGACCAGCCCCTGCCAGACCTTTTTCGCCAAAGGCCACTGTGACCATCCTGACCGAAGCAACGTCCGAGTCAAGAGATGGGAGCATGTGTTGCAAAAGGTAGCGAGGTTTTCTTATGCACAAGTCCCTACTTACAGAACACATATGGATAAGAGAAAGGACTTATCTGTTTGGCTTCTCGAGGATCGCAATGTAGGCTCGTCTTCTCGTCTCCTCTTTGGGACCAAGTCCATGGCAAGAGCCTGCAGTTTTACGCAGATGAAAATGATGTCATATGCGATCTCATTCTACATGAACATGATATGCTCATGCATGCATGCAATTTGTCGGGGCCCCCAATGCTTCATTTATTTCTGTTGCTCAGGGTCTGTGCCTGGCATTGTACAAGGGGTTACATGCAACAGAGGCAAGGCCTGTAAAAAAGGGTGGTTGCCGGGCAGGGCCCGACAGTCGCGTCTTACGGGTAGAACTTGCGGAGATGCTCAATGTTCCATGAGTTTTGCAATTTAATGCCATCTGTGGTCTGCAGATGGACTACGCCGGGTCTGGTGACTCGTACTACCCGGTAAGGGCCTTCCCACTTCGGCGTCAACTTGTTTGTACCCTTGGCGGACTGAAAGCGCCTAAGGACAAGGTCGCCTTCCTCAAAACACCGGGCGTGAACCCTGTAGCTGTGATAGTGATGTAGGTCTTGCTGATAGCGTGCATCACGCGTAGCAGCCCGTAGACGGTTCTCCTCGAGTGGCACAGCTTCGTCACGCCGGTGTTGTTCCTGCGCTACTTCATCGTAGTCAAGCACGCGAGGTGACCTGTAAATGAGTTCCGTGGGGATAACTGCTTCTGCCCCATAGACTAGGGTGAAGGGAGTCTCCCCGGTAGCTCAATTTGGTGTCGTTCTGAGGGACCAAAGAACCACCGGCAACTCGTCGATCCATCACTAGCCACACTTCTGCAGAATTCACAATACTTTAGCGTTCGCCCTCTCAGCTTTCCGATTGCTCCTTCGATGTGCAATAGAGGCAAATGAGATCTTGCTACAGAGGGCATGAACATATTGCATGAAGCCGTGGCTCGTGAACTGGGTGCCATTGCCAGTGATGATCAGGGCAGGGACTACGAAGCGGCACACCAAAGCTTTCAAGAACTTGATAACTGACTAAGCAGTCACCTTTCTCATGGACTCTACTTCTGGACGCTTTGCAAACTTGTCGATTGCAACAAACAATAATTCAAAGCCCCCGGTAGAATGGGGGAAAGTGCCCAAGATGTCGAGCCCCCAAACCAAAAACGACCATGAGAAAGGGATTGTCTGAAGAGCTTGGGATGGAACTGGCATGCTTCACATTTGGTAACCAACTCAACCACATCTTGGAGGGCCGTGGGCCAGTAAAATACTTGCTGGAAGGCTTTTCCCACTAGAGCCCTTGATCCAATGTGTGAGCCGCACATACCCTTGTGAATCTCTGCCAGCAGTTCCTTTCCTTCTTCCCAGCAAATGCACTTAGATTTCACACTGTTGGGACTTCTTCTGTATAATGTGTCGTCGATGAACTGATACATACTAGCCCTCCGGGCTACTATTTCAGCTTCATCTTGCTCTTCGGGAAGTTTTCCGGTTTGGAGGAAATGGACTATGTGCCGTGCCCTAGTTGGAGCCTGTGGCTCGACAACGAGGACTAGCAGCACCTCCTCCTTCGTGGGAGCGCACCCCTTGACCGCGGGGACCGATGGTCTGGCGGGAGGGGGCAGCTCAGCAGCTGAAGGGGAGTTGTTCCCGTCAAGTTCTCTGCCGAGAGCCTCAAGAGGTTCTACCGGGGGAGGCTTGCTGGAGTCCAGTTTCCTCCTCTTTTGGGCCATTGTTGCCGGGGATACGGAGGGCTGAGTTAGATGGAGAACAAAATTTCTTGGTTCCATAGGGAGCTTTTGTGTAGCGCACTTTAACAGATGACCAGCAATGCTGTTTTCTGCACGGGGTATGTGCTCTGTTTGAAATCCGTCAACGCGCTCCTCCAACCTTCTCACTTCCTCAACTTATGCCGCCATCAATGGACTTTGGTAATCCTTGTTTACTTGTCTCACCACAAGTTGTGAATCTCCACAGATGATCAGCTTCTTGATCCCCAACTCTGTTGCAATCCTAAGCCCGGCAAGGAGCCCTTCGTACTATGCAGTATTGTTGGTAGCCTTCTCCCGGGGAAAATGCATATGGACGACATACTTCAGGTGTTCTCCAGTGGGAGCTATGAGAAGCACACCAGCCCCTGCACCTTGCAGGGAGAAAGCACCATCAAAATACATGATCCATTCTTGGGGCGCTTCCATGCCGGGGATAACTGTCTCCAACACTTCTTCATCAGGGGTTGGTGTCCATTCTTAAATGAACTCTGCCAATGCTCTACTCTGTATAGTTGACATGCTCTCAAACTTCAAACCGAAGTTGGATAACTCCAATGCCCACTCCACTATCCCGTAGGTAGCCTTAGGGTGTATCTGTTGCAAAGGAAAATGGGTGACAACCGTGATCTCGTGGGCTTGGAAGTAGTGGTGCAGCTTCGTTGAGGCCATGACAAGGCCAAAAATCAACTTTTGCATGCTAGAATACCTGGATCTAGCCCTCTGTAACAGGGAGCTGACAAAGTATACTGGGCGCTGCACCACTTTCTTCCTTGCCGCGTCCTTGGGGCTGTCTCCGCTGCCTTGCTCTCCTTTGTCTGGGGCTGCATCTGATCTTGCTGGGGCATGTTCACTTCCATCTCTAGAGGGGACACTGGCTGTGACTATCGCCTCTTCTATTTCCTATTGTGCCACAAGTGCTGCAGTAACCACTTGATTAGTTGCCGCCAAGTATAGCAGCAACGACTCTTGTGGTTTGGGAGCGACCAAAGTGGGCATAGAGGAAAGATAGGCCTTCTGTAGCGACCAGACATCAAACAGTCTGATCTCTGTGCATCAGTGTCATCCCTGGATCGGTAATGCTGACACGCACAGTACTTGAAGGATTTATAACAGAGTAGCAATCACACACTTATTACATCGAATGTCTCAAAAGATAACTTATTACAAAATAATATGGCTTAAGGCCATCTAATACGATAACAACGGAAGGCTTGGAAGATAAAGTGAGTCCATCAACTCCAACGGCATCACCGAGTGAAAGACCACGACCTAAGGCACCTTACTCGTCGTCTGAAAAGTCTGCAACATGATACGTTGCAGCCCAAAAACGGGCCAGCACAAGGAATATGCTGGCAATGTAACACAAAAGAGTAATAAACAGAATAAGGCTATCACTACATGCATATATGGCTGATGGAGGATGTATGGTTAATATGTTTTGTGAAAAGCCAATTTTTCCCTACAACAAAGGAATAAATTTTATTTAACTATCATGGTGGTTGTTAAACATTGAGAATGGTAAACCCCATCTCAATCCCAATTAAAAGTAATTAATAACCCAATCAAGTTTTATAATTAAGAATGATGAGATCCACATGATAATCCAAGAACGAGATACTCAAGACGTCCATAACCGGGGACACGACTTACCATGATTGGTTTGTACACTCTGTAGAGGTTTGCGCACTTTCCCCCACAAGACTCGATCGCCTCCGTTGGATTTCTCGCACTACAAGGTGTTTGAGAAACGGATGACCGAGACACAGTCTTTCAGAAGCGTTAACTCTTTACTCTGGGTAGACAGTACCACCTACATCCCCTACATCTGCTAGCCTACCACTAAAAGAGGTCACACAACATACTCAACTATGCCAGAGCCCGTAATGGCTTGTGGCTGCACACGGAAGTTTCTAGCATGAATAATCTCATGATCCCTTTGAGCCTGTGTGGCAGTCCATAGAAGAATCACACGGTACCCCGGGATTTCCAAAAAAATACAGGCAATCACTGGGTTCCCTAGGTGCCTCAGTCCACCCAGATGTGTATTAATATTGCCACCTTAAGTTAACCAATAATTAGCAATACTCACATCTGTCATCAATACTCTCAAACCCAAACCACGTCTACGAGCATAGCATAGCAATATAAGCAACGTAGGAGTAAATCCCATAGGTTTAATAATAAACAGGTGAATAGGTACTACCTCTTCTACTTCCCAAACCCACAAATTAAATTAGATCCTAACCATGCAATTGTTTGAGGATTGATCTAATGCAATAAAACTGGGTAGTAAAGAGGTATGATCAAAGTGTTACTTGCCTTGCTGATGATCCGCGAAACCTCGAGACTCGTAGTAGCACGCTTCGCACTCCGGGTACTCTATCACAAACAAACAAGCATACAATAAGCAATCAAGCAACAATGCACGGGTAAAAGTCAAATAAGAGATCTAACCAGAATGTTCAACTTAAGAACTTCGGTTTGCAAAAAGAATCAAACCAAACGAAACAACGCAACTCAAACTGCGAAAGAAACAAGCTTCGATTGCCAATATGGACTAAAGTCAATTTCTTTACAATAGCAAAAACTTGTTTAAGTTGGTTAAACAGAAAGAGGGCTTCGAGACGAAACTCTAGGTGCTTGAATCGCCTGATTTTGATAAATGAGCGAAAAGTTAAACTAAAACGAAAATCGGATCAGAAATCACGATCGAAAATAATCGCGGAAAAAACTGAGAAAAAGAAAAAACTGACGAACAGACTAACGAACGAATGTTCGTTATCTGCGGCTAATGGGCGAAAACCATTCGTTAAAACAAACGTACGGACGAACGTCTGCCTCGTGAAAACCGAGGCGGCGGCGGAGGCTATCTCCGGTGACGGCGAGGCGATTTGCCATGGCGAGGCGGGTGGTCGGCGGCGAGAGGCATGGCGGCTAGGGTTAGGGTTTGGGCGGCGGTGGCTTCAAGCGGTGGCTGGGCCTTGGGGCGGCTCGGGCAGCGGCTTATAAAGTTCTTCAAGTGAGTCCCGCCTGCACGGCTCAAGTCGGTTTCCCTTTTTTAAATAATTCTGTCATGCAGAAAAAGAAAGAAAATAAATACTAAATGGACTCCAAAAATCCCGAAATAAATTTTCCCCGTCCTCTAAAAATAGGCCTGACAAGATGAACATTTATTTGGGCCTAAAATGCAACTTTGGAAAACACAATTTTTTCCTAATTCAAATAAAATAGCAATAAAACTCTGAATAAAAATCTTATTTGATTTTAATATTAAATCTCTAATATTTCATTATTTTGAGGATGTCATTTTATCCTCTCTTTTTTATTTTTATAAAAGAAATATTCGATGAGAAAATAATTAAAATCAAACGATCCTCTTTTCAAAATTTGAGAAAATTCAAATATGAAAATAACAAAATTCTCAACTCTCTCCGTGGGTCCTTGAGTCGCGTAGAATTTCTAGGATCAAACCAAAATGCAATAAAATATGCTATGCAATGATGATCTAATGTATAACATTTCAAATTGAAAATTTGGGATGTTACACCTTCAAATCTTGCAGTGCAACGTCTGCCTCCGGGGTCCACTCCACTGGTCCTACCTTCTTCAAGATCTTGAAGAACGGCAAGGCACGCTCGGTAGACTTGGAAATGAATCTGCTAAGCACGACAACACATCCAGTCAAACGCCTCACATCCTTAACTGTCTTAAGTGCTTGAATCTGCTTCATAGCCTTGATCTTATCGGGGTTGGCCTCTATCTCGCGATGGGATACAAAGGAACCAAGTAGCTTGCTGGAAGGAACGCCAAAAGCACACTTCTCCGGGTTCAGCTTCAAGTTGATCTTGCACAGATTAGCAAACGTCTCTTCTATGTACTGAATGAGGGTTGATATGTCCTTGGTTTTGACCACAATATCATCCATGTAAGCTTCAATGTTTTTGTGCAACTGTGACTCAAAACCAATCTGGACTACCCTTGCAAAAGTGATCCGGTGCTCTTCAACCCGAAAGGCAATCACAAGAAGCAGTATGTGCCACACGGGGTGATGAACGAGGTCTTCTCTTTGTCTTCCTTGGACATAAAGATCTGATGGTATCCAGATTATGCATCCAAAAAGAGAGAAAAACACACCCGGAGGTTGAATACGCAATCTGATCGATGCGCGGCAAGGGAAATGGGTCCTTCGGGCATGCCTCGTTCAGATTCGTAAAATCTATGCATAGCCTCCATTTCCCATCAGCCTTGCGTACCACCACAAGATTTGCTAACCATGTTGGATGCAGTAGTCCTTTGACTAGACCAGCTGCCTCAAGTTTCTTGATCTCCTCGGCAATGAACTGCTGCCGCTCCAAGGCTTGCTTTCAGACATTCTGCTTGACGGGTCAGGCATGTGGGCAGATACCAAGGTGGTGCTTGATTACCTCCCTGGGAACACCAGGGATATCAGATGGTTGCCAAGCAAAAACATCGATATTAGCCCGCAGGAAGACAAAAAGCACACTTTCCTATTTTTCATCGAGGGTGGCACTGATAGTGAAAGTACCATCAGTGTCAGCCAGCCTTGTCGGGACCTTTTTCACAGTGGGTGTAGCAGCCTTGGATCTCTTGCTATTGGAACTCTCCGGCAAGTCATGAACGGGCGCAATGTTCTCCGAGGAGATGCATTTCTCGGATTCCTTGCGGGCATCCTTGCTACCTCTCTTCTTTTTCTTGGTTTCCTTGGTGGGAACAGTGACCTCAGCGGCCTCTGCCGCGACTGCGCCCCGGTACATCTTGTACACGCAAATGATCGCATCCTTCTCTTATGATGGAATGGAAATGACGCCCACCGGACCTGGCATCTTCATGGTGTTGTAGGCATAGTGAGATGCCGCCATGAATTTGGCCAGAGCTAGGGTCCAAGGATCCCGTTGTATGGCAGGGGGAGGTTGACCACATCAAACACAACCTTCTTAGTCTGGTAATTCAACTCTCCCCCGAATGTTACCGGCAACGTGATCTTCCCCTTAGGACGATTCCTGCCAGGGTTGATCCCTTGGAACGTACCAGTAGCCTCGAGCTCTTCCTCTGCTATCTGAAGTTTGCTGATGACCTTTGGAGAAATCAGATTCAACCCGGCCCCGCCATCAACCAACATCTTTGTGACTTTGAGGTTGCGCATTGTTGGTGAGACCAACAACGACAAGCACCTTACTGCGGTGGTGCGGGTAGGGTGGTCCTCTTTGTCAAAGATGATGGGCGTGCGGGACCACTTGAGCGGCCTCTAAGAATCTGCCGCTGGCTCCACAACATCGACTTCACGCGCCCATTGTTAAAGTTGGCGGTGAGAGGAGTGCAGAGATGCACCCCTGTTAATGCACAGGGCGTCAGTGGCCTTTTGGAATTCCTACTTGCTGGATTCCTCTTCATCCCCTCTATCACTGTCATCATTGCAATCCTCCTTTTCACGGCCTCTGGTGGGTTTTCCTTGATTCAGAGGAGCCTTGCCGGGGTGACTTGCTTCACCGCCACGGCCCTTCCCGCCAGCGCCATTCTGACCTTTCTCCTTATCACGCTTCACATACTCAGCTCTCTGCTTCTTGACGAGCTGTTCAACCTGATGACACTCCTGGAGATCGTGGCGCTTGGTCCGATGGATCTTGCAGTATGGCCCATCACTAGGGGGGAGGCCATGGAGGAGGCTTTGGTCTTGGCCTTCTTGCCGGTACTAGGCATGCCCGATCCCTCAATGGTCATAACTGCCTTATCTTTCCGCCTTTTGTTGCACTTCTTGTTCTTCTTCTTTTGACTGGTGGCCTCGTCATCATCCTCTGTGTCGATGTCAGTGACATCCTGTTCTCCAGGGAGCCTACTCCCTTCCTCCACCAAAGCACACTTGTCCACCAAAGTGTAAAGCTCCAACACAGTCTTGGGCAATCAAACGTTCATCTTGGAACGTATCCGATGATTGCGCACGTTGGACTGGAGCGCAACTATCACAACTGCCGGGTGGATGCCTGGAATATTCTTGTGGACTCGGCTAAACCTCTGCATGTACTTCCACAGAGTCTCTCCTTCCTTCTGCGGGAGAAGCTGCAAATTGATGGGCCGCCCTGGTTCTTGATGGCCGCCCGTGAAGGCGCCAATGTACTCGTGGCACAGGTTAGCCCAGGTTGAAATGGTGTTCTCCAGCAAGTGCATCAGCAAAGACCTCACGTTTGGCTTAAGTGCCAAAGGGAAGTAGTTGACGAAAACCTTCTCATCTGTTCCACCGGCAACTTGAACAACGATGGTGTAGATTCTCAAGAACTCTGCCGGGTTTAGCCTTCCATAGTACTTGTTTGGTATCTCTGGCTTGAACGTACGAGCAGATGGCTGATACGTCTCCAACGTATCTATAATTTATGAAGTATTCATGCCATGTTTACAATAGTTTTATATGATTTTGGTCTGATTTGATTAGAACTAACCCGGACTGACGCTGTTCTCAGTAGAACAACCGCGGTGTTGTTTTTGTGCAGAAATAAAAGTTCCCGGAATGCGCTGAAAATCAACAGAGATTTTTTCTGGAAAATATAAAAAATACTAGAACGAAGAGTTACCGGAGAGGAGTCCCGTGGGCCCCACGAGGGTGGAGGGCGCGCCCACCCCCCTAGGGTGGGCTCCCTGCCTCGTGGACTCCTCAGGCCCCGACTTGTTCTCGACGCCAACCTCTCCTATAAATCCCCAAACTTCCAGAACTTGACCTAGATCGGAAGTTCCGCCGCCGCAAGCCTCTGTAGCTATGAGAAATCAATCTAGGACCTCTCTAGCACCCTGCCGTAGGGGCCATCATCACCGGAGGCCATGGAGGAGGATCCCGGAGGGGCCATCATCGCCATGAAGGCCAAGGACCAGAGGGAGAACCTCTCCCCATCCAGGGGGAGGCCATGGAGGAGGAAGCACAAGGCGGAGAACCTCTCCTCCTCTCTCTCGGTGGCACCGGAGTGCCATCATGAGGGGAATCATCGCCGTGGTGATCGTCTTCATCAACATCACCATCATCATCACCATCCTCATCTATTTTACGCGGTCCACTCTCCCGCACCCCGCTGTAATCCCTAATTGAAGATGGTGCTTTATGCCACATATTATGATCCAATGATGTGTTGCCATCCTATGATGTTTTGAGTAGATATCCTTTGTCTTTGGGTTGATTAATGATCTAGATTGGTCCGAGTTGTATGTTTTATTTTGGTACTGTCCTATTGTGCCTTCCGTGTCGTGCAAGCATGAGGGATTCCTGCTGTAGGGTGTTGCAATATGTTCATGATTCGCTTATAGTGGGTTGCTTGAGTGATAGAAGCATAAACCCGAGTAAGGGGGTTGTTGCGTATGGGATAAAGGGGACTTGATGCTTTAATGCTATGGTTTGGTTTTACCTTAATGATCTTTAGTAGTTATGATGCTTGCTAGAGTTCCAATCATAAGTGCATATGATCCAAGAAGAGAAAGTATGTTAGCTTATGCCTCTCCCTCATATGAAATTGCAATGACGACTACCGGTCTTGTTAACAATTGCCTAGGATAATTCCGCAAACCGACCCATCATTTCCACACTTGATATTTATAATATTTAGTAATATATTCGAACTTTATGATAACAACACCTACTTTTATATTTTAGCTCTCCGATACCATGCAAAGTTATCCTCTTCATACCCACAACGAAGTTTTATTTCTCGTTTCTAGTTGGAAGCAAACGTTCGGTGCACATAGAGTCGTATCAGTGGCAGATAGGACTTGAGAGAATATTGATCTTACCTTTAGCTCCTTGTGGGTTCGACACTCCATACTTATCACTTCCACCTTTGGGAATTGCTACGATGATTCCCTGCACTTTGGGATTATCAAACTCTTTTCTGGCGCCGTTGCCGGGGAGCAATATCGTGGGGTTGATATTCTCGTGTGTGCTTGTTTGCTTTCTTCACTAAGTAGATTTTGTTTTTACTTTTTGTTTCTGTTTAGTTGTGGGTGAAACATACAAAAAATTAAGAAGAATGAAAATACAAAAAAGTTTACTTGCCTCTTATGCCTAAAAAGTTTTTCAAAAAGAGAAGTGATTGCAAAGTTATGCATTGAAGAAGTGAGGGTCGACCTTGAGCACTTTTGTTCATGCTCATGGAAACAATGTAGAATTTTTCATGGAAGTTTCTCTGTAAATAATTATCCCTTTGTATATATCCATTGTATTATAAAAATAATGTGCCAAGCTTTGGTTTTAGGATGATTGGATTGCTTGTTTACTTTGTGCAGTACAAAAACAGAAACTTTGGCTGTAGCGCGTGAATTTACATTTTTTACTGGAAAGTAAAATTGGTCTGAAACGTTTTGCACATTACTTCTGTACAAATTTTTCAAATTTTCTTATTTTTTCTAGAATTGTTGGAGTTACAGAAGTATACTGAACTTCCAGATTACTGCAGACTGTCCTGTTTTTGACAGATTCTGTTTTCTATGTATTGATCTCTTATTTTGATGAATCTATGGGTAGTATCGGGGGGTATGAACCATGGTGAAGTTGGAATACAGTAGATAAACTGCTAATATGAAATTGAAATGAATTTGCAACAGTACCTAAAGTTAGTTATTTGCTTTAGTATACTAACGGATCTCACAAAGTTTTTGTTAAGTTTTTGTGGATGAAGTGTTCGAAGAACGAGGAGTTACCGATGTGAGAAGAATAGAGAGAGGCAAGAGTTCAAGCTTGGGGATTCCCAAGGCACCCCAAGTAAATATTTAAAGGATACTCAAGCATCTAAGCTTGGGGATGCTCCGGTTGGCATCCCATCTTTCTTCTTCAATAATTATCGGTATACCTCGGATTTTGTTTTGTTCACATGATTTGTGTCCTTTGTGTTTTTATTTTTCTTTAAGAAACATGCTAGTATGAGATAGCCCTTCATTTATTTATAGAATACTTCATCTGCTTCACTTATATCTTTTAAGTATGATCGTATAGAATTGCTCTTTGCGCTTCACTTAAATCTTTTGAGTATGGTTTTATACAATGCTTCGTGTGCTTCACTTATATATTTTGAGATTGGATATTGGTTAGTCTATATTAATTGTAGAATTCTCCATGAACTTCACTTATATCTTTTGGAGTATGAATAATACTATCATCTAAAGCGGGTTTGGAAGAGTGTCAGCTTTAGGAATTAGTGATCCCACTATTCCGAATGAGAAGAATTTTGCTTATGTCGAGAGTAGAAAAATTTCTATGCTTGTAGATCATGAAAAGAATGCTTTATGTGATGGTTATATTGTTTAATTCATTCATGATGCTACTGAAAAATATTATGAGGGAGGAATATATGCTTGTAGGAGTTGCAATAATATCAAGTTTCCTCTCTATGTGCTTAAAGTTTTGAAGTTATACTTGTTTCACCTTCCTATGCTAGTTGATTCTTGTTCCTATAAATTATGTGCTCACAAAACCCCTAGGCATAGGAAGTGGGTTAGATTCAAATGTTCTAGTCATATTCTTCATGATGCTCTCTTTATGTTTCAATTCTTATCTTTTATGTGAGCATCATTGAAATCATCATGCCTAGCTAAAAGGCATTAAAGAAAATCCCTTGTTGGGAGATAACCCAATATTTACCCTTAGTGTCTTTGTGTGTTACATAATTAAGCTACTTTAGTAATCATGTTTTGTAGCTTTTGTTTCAATAAAGTGCCAAGTAAGACCTTTGAGAAGACTTGGGTGAAACTCAATGTGATCTTGCTGTAAAAAACAGAGTCTTTGCGCTCACGGGATTAGCTGCCATTTTTTTTATAGAAGAGTGATTTTGAGTTGATTCTTCTTGAAGAAGATTAATATACAAATTAATCACGTCCACAAATTTATTTCATAATTTTTGGAGTTGCATAAGTATGGTTTCTGTTCAGATCATTACAGACTGTTCTGTTTCTGACAGATTCTGTTTTCAATGCATAGTTTGCTTGTTTTATAGTTTCTATGGCTTATATTTCTCAATATAAATTGTAGAAATGATATGGTACAGTAGGAATTGTGTGAGAACAATTATGAACCTTGTCTTTGACAGTACCAAAGTGAATGGTTTACTCTTTATCATACTAACCTATCTCACGAAGTTCCGTTAAGTTTTGTGTGATTTGAAGTTTTCAAGCTTTGGGTGAGATATCGATATGAGGAGAATAAGGAGTGGAAAGACCCTAAGCTTGGGGATGCCCAAGGCACCCCAAGGTATTATTCAAGGAAGACTCAAGTGCCTAAGCTTGGGGATGCCCCGGAAGGCATCCCCTCTTTTGTCTTCAAAACTATCGGTATACCTTACTCGGAGTTATATTTTTATTCGTCACATGATATGTGTTTTGCTTGGAGTGTATTTTCAATTTTACTTGTTGTTTGAATAAAATCATTGGATCTGAAATCTTGAATGAAAAATAATCCTCCCATGGCTAGTTAATTATTTGACTACTCATTGTTTGTCACTTATATCTTTTTGGAGTAGCTTGTCATTTACTCATGTGCTTCACGTATATCCTATGAGTAAATGGTTGAATGAATTGAATATCATAAATCTGAATTTATATATGTTTCATATGCTTATATCATGGGGAGTAATGACTTCACACAGAATAAGTATAGGTAGTAAACTTACTGAAAGTTAGCAAACACATAATTGGTCACTTGAACAACTCATGAAAGAATATTGAAGGAAGAGAGATTTCACATATAATTATACTATCTTGGACATCTTTTGTAATTGTGAGCAATCATTAAAATATGACATGCTAAAAGGTTGATGTTGGACAATGAAGACAACTTGATGGGTTATGTTTTCCTATATCCAAAACGTTATATTGTCTTGGATCATCCAACATGTTGAGCTTGCCTTTCCCTCTCATGCTAGCCAAATTCTTTGCACCAAGTAGAAATACTACTTGTGCTTCCAAACATCCCTTAAACCAGTTTTGCCATGAGAGTCCACCATACCTACCTATGGATTGAGTAAGATCCTTCAAGTAAGTTGTCATTGGTGTATGTAATAAAAATTGCTCTCTAAATATGTATGATCTATTAGTGCGAAGAAAATAAACTTTATACGAACTTGTGATTGGGAAGAAATAAAAGCGACAGACTGCATAATAAAGGTCTTTATCACAAGCGGCAATATAAAGTGACGTTACTTTGCATTAAGATTTTGTGCATCCAACCATAAAAGCGCATGACAACCTCTCCTTCCCTCTGCGAAGGGCCTATCTTTTACTTTTACCTTCTACCCTTATACAAGAGTCATGGTGATTTTCACCTTTCCTTTTTACACCTTTTCCTTCGGCAAGCACTTTGTGTTGGAGCGATCCGGTTATATATATCCCCTTGGATGTAGGTTTTCATAAAGTATTATTGCTGACATTACCCTTGAGGTAAAAGGTTGGGAGGCGAAACTATAAGCCCCTATCTTTCTCTGTGTCCGATTAAAACTTTGAACCCATAAATATCACGTGAGTATTAACAATTGTGAAAGATTAAATGATAGTTGAGTATGTGGAGTTTGCTAAATCAAAGCTCTGACATAGATCCTTCCTGAAAATATTATGAGTTGCAATTGTTTGATGACTGACAATATAGTTTGCTAGTTTCAAGAAAGTTTATGATCTATACTTTAACATGTGAATAGCTTGTTACTTGATCATGAAAAGTTTTATGAGATGAGCTACTATTATGACATATAATGATGCTAGAAAGGTGATTGAAATTATCATTGATCAAACTTGTGCACTTGCTAGCATTCACACTTCATAAATTATTATTTTATCATTTACTTACTCGAGGACGAGCATGAATTAAGCTTGGGGATGCTGATACGTCTCCAACGTATCTATAATTTATGAAGTATTCATGCCATGTTTACAATAGTTTTATATGATTTTGGTATGATTTGATTAGAACTAACCCGGACTGACGATGTTTCAGCAGAACTACCGTGGTGTTGTTTTTATGCAGAAATAAAAGTTCTCGGAATGTGCTGAAAATCAACATTGATTTTTTCTGGAAAATATAAAAATACTAGAACGAAGAGTTACTGGAGGGAAGTCCTGTGGGCCCCACGAGGTTGGAGGGCGTGCCCACCCCTCTGGGGTGCGCCCCCTGCCTCATGGACTCCCTATGGGGACCCCCTGACTTGTTCTCAACTCCAACCTCTCCTATAAATCCCCAAACTTCCAGAACTTGACCTAGATCGGAAGTTCCACCGCCGCAAGCCTCTGTAGCCACGACAAATCAATCCAGGCCCTCTCTGGCACCCTGCCGGAGGGGGCCATCATCACCGGAGGCCATGGAGGAGGATTGTCGGTGTCAAAATCGGCGGATCTCGGGTAGGGTTTCCCGAACTGTGCGTCTAGGCGGATGGTAACAGGAGACAAGGGACACGATGTTTTTACCCAGGTTCGGGCCCTCTCGATGGAGGTAATACCCTACTCCCGCTGATTAATATTGATGATATGGGTAGTACAAGAGTAGATCTACCACGAGATCAAGGAGGCTAAACCCTAGAAGCTAGCCTATGGTATGATTGTTGTTCGCCCCACGGACTAAAACCCTTCGGTTTATATAGACATCGAATAGGGTTAGGGTTACACAGTAGTCGGTTACAATGGTAGTAGATCTACATATCCAGACGCCAAGCTTGCCTTCCACGCCAAGGAAAGTCCCATCCGGACAAGGGACGAAGTCTTCAATCTTGTATCTTCATAGTCTTGGAGTCCGCCAAAGATGATAGTTCGCTATCTGGACACCCCTAGTCCAGACTCCTCAAGAGCCCCCTGAACCAGGCTTCAATGACGACGAGTCCGCACGCATATTGTCTTCGCATTGCAAGGCGGGTTCCTCCTCCGAATACTTCATAGAAGGTTTTGAACACAAGGACGGTGTCCGCTCGCAAAACAAGTTCCACATACCACCGTAGAGAGAATAATTTTTGCATAGATCTGCTGACGTATTCCGCGGCGTGACATCACACCACGGCCAGGCCTTTATACGAATCGTTTTTTACTGTTCCACCTTAGCGTGTTTAGCGAGGCAGTTTCCTTGGCACGTCTTATCAAAGCGGAGATCGTGCCCCTTATTCCGGGGTTCCCATTAATACAGACGTGGGTAACCCACCCGCGCCATTGATTACGGCGCTTGGGAGATAAGCGAGTTTTACCAGGCTGGTGGGGGACGCATAGCTTCGTCCGTCACCTTTTCACCTATGCCTTCTTCCTCCTTTGCTCATCCATTTCACAAGACTTCGAGCTCCAAATACTAAGTCCGCACATCCCACCTCAACCTTCTCCAACTATGTCCGGAGCGGGAGGCAGGTGGATGGCCTCCTCCGTCACGGAGGGGCACATCGAAAAGTTGCGGGAGGCCGGATACTTGTCCAGCAACATCGCGCACCGGCTACCCGACGAGGGACAGCTCATTCCAACCTCCAGGCCCCATGAGAGGGTGGTGTTTCTCCCCCACTTCCTCCGCGTACTAGGTTTACCACTTCACCCATTTGTCCGGGGGCTCATGTTCTACTACGGCCTGGACTTCCATGATCTGGCCCCGAATTGCATCCTCAACATCTCGGTGTTCATCGTCGTGTGCGAGGCCTTCCTCTGCATCCAGCCCCACTTCGGCTTATGGCTGAAGATCTTCAATGTCAAGCAGAAGGTAGTGGGCGGCCGCCAAGAGGAGTGCGGAGGCGCCATGGTTGGCAAGACTGGCTGAAGACGTCCGGACAAATTAACTGTCCGGCCCCCTTGCCAGAAGACCCAGCGGACGCCCGATTGACAGGGCTGCTGGCTCCGGTACCTCACGTGGTGCCGGAGAAGAAGGCCAAGAAGGAGGCCACGGAACTCGAAGAGCTCCGGTGCCAGTGTGTCGGACTCACCGCCCGGCAACTCTGAGGCGGAATCCTCCTCTGAGGAAGAGGAGGAGGAAAAAGAAGCCTCTCCCCCAGCGGGGAGAGAGAAGAAAAGGAAGACCGCCCCAACTGGGGAGGCCGGAGGGTCCAAGAAGGGAAGGACCCTTCCTCCGGACTTCTCCACCAAGGCCGACGACGACGACGAGGAGTGGCCAACAAGGGCCAAGCCCCTGGCGAGATCGTAAGTGTCCAGATACCCATGGCTTTTTTTCATTGCATAGTGTTCTGTAATGCCGAACAACCATGCAGCCCGCCCAAGGACGAGTTCGCCGCTTCGTCGAGCGGGTCCCTGAGTTCATCGGAAATGGAGAGTACTTCACTTCCGGCCGCCTCCTCACCTCACGCTGCGGACGACGCCGAGGTGGGGCCCCAAGGGGGGCCTGGTCAAGAGGAGGTGGCGCAGGAGGCGCCGCAAGGCAACCTCCCGGACTCCAGGCGTGTGGGGGGCGAGACCCGCAGGGGCTCTAAGCCCGACTTTCGTCCGGACTCCATACCAGAACCTTCAGCGGTTCTGAAGTCCGGCAAGCGGTCCCTTCGTAGGAAGGGTAAGACGCCGGTGTCCTCCGTCCAACCGGAGGCACCGGATAGCTTACTGGAGGCGCTTAACAGCGCCTCCATCAAGGAGGTGCACCGCACTGTTATGAGTGTGGTGATCCAGAAAGTTTAGTCCGCCAAGAGCGGGCTGACTGAAGCCTGTTCCAGCCTTCTAATAGGCTTTGAGGTAAGTTTAGAATATGTAAAAATATTACCGCATAGACAGTAGCCCCTGATGCTTAGTTCGGTGTTCGGAAAGAAAAGACGGACTAAGAATCTAAAAAGATATACGGAGGAGTCTAACATAAGTATGTCAATATGGGAATGCAGGCTGCGCTGCTGACCTCTGCCGCACTGACTACGGAGGTCAATGCATTGAAGCAGAGCCTCGAGCGGTCCGAGAACGAGCTCGGCCTTGCCAAGAAGCAGCTCGAGGACAAGGAAGGTAAGTAATACCTTATTAAAGAAATACCTTATAGAAAGGATTTGGTTGCAAAAGATAATAGGAATAACATGGGTACTGCAGGGCCACGAGCGACGTGGCGACCTGATGGAGGCCGTGTCCGCGTCAAAACAAAGCTGCCATGAGCGACCGAGCGAGAGAAGGGGAAGGCGCGGCTGGCGGAGGTACGGCAAGAGCTCCAGGATCTCGTGGAAAAACACGAGGGTTTGGAGCGTGACTCGAAGACCCGAGAGTCCGAGCTTGCCTCGGCTCTTGAGAGTGCGAAAGCTGCTAAGGCCGAGGCCCAAAAAGCCCTCCCGGAGATTGGGGCAATAAAGAAGATCGCGGCGGGTAAGGCATTCTTTATGCAGAGCAAGAATGTAAAAGTCAATTATCTAGTACTTACCCGAATCCGGAGCTCTCCAGGAGCGTTCGCAGATCTGCCCCGTAGTGTGTCTGATGCTGCCGCATTCTACCGCGCCAAGGGGGGGGAGCTCGACGGAGAAGGTGTTCTGGTCTCAAGATCTTTGAGGCCGACCGTCCGGTGTTTCGAGCGACCAGCTGAAGCAGCTGGTCGAGCTCCACAAGGTCGCCGAACAGGCCATGAAGGGTCTCATAGTTCGGCTGTGGCCATTGGAAGCCATGCCTGGGAGGTACTTCTGGTTAGTGCAGCGGCTGGTGGACGCCTGTCCATGGATTGAAGTCATCAAAGCGCCTCGTCTGCATTGAAGGTGCCTGCCGGGCCCTTGCCCATGCTAAAGTGCACCGGGCAAGCTGGGTGCGGAGAAGCTTGTGACGGACGGGCCAATCAAGGGCAAGGATCATCGCAAGCCCGAAATGTACTATGAGGGCGTCTGAAGGGTGCCCGCCAGATAGCGGATGAGTGCTCCAAAGATGTAATTTTTGAATAGACTCGCATTTGTTATCCTCAGACGCTGAAAACTTGTTCATATGCGCTAAGCAACGCTTGTTAATTTAAAATATTACCTTCTGTGCGGCCGTTTATCAAATTTGAGAGATGGCAAGTCGTTGGCTTCAGCCCCCATGCCACGAGTGGCTCGAGGGCTCCTTTGTGGAGACCATAAAGGGGTGGCAATCGGGGTGGTTCTACATCACCGAGTAAGGGGGTTGTTACATATGGGATAAAGGGGACTTGATGCTTTAATGCTATGGTTGGGTTTTACCTTAATGATCTTTAGTAGTTGCGGATGCTTGCTAGAGTTCCAATCATAAGTGCATATGATCCAGGAAGAGAAAGTATGTTAGCTTATGCCTCTCCCTCATATGAAATTGCAATGATGACTGTCGGTCTTGTTAACAATTGCCTAGGATAATTCCGCACACCGACCCATCATTATTCCAGACTCGCTATTTGTAATATTTATTAATATATTCTAACTTTATGATAACAACACCTACTTTTATATTTTAGCTCTCTGATACCATGCAAAGTTATCCTCTTCATACCCACAACGAAGTTTTATTTCTCTTTTCTAGTTATTCAGTGTACGTAGAGTCATATCAGTGGCAGATAGGACTTGAGAGAATATTGATCTTACCTTTAGCTCCTTGTGGGTTCCACACTCCATACTTATCACTTCCACCTTTGGGAATTGCTATGATGATTCCCTGCACTTGGGGATTATCAATGGCCAATGGACTTGTCGTAGCTCTCGGGTGAAGGCGAGGCACCCAGCCTCGAATGGCAGGCACCCATCTTTGCTGAGCACAGACTCGTCGATGTTGTGGCCGTCGCTCTAGTTGGACTGGTGGCAGTTGTCGCGGCGCCGCTCGATGGCGACGCAGGCGCCTTCCCTCTGCCTGTCCTCTAGGATTCGTCGTTGGCCTTGACGCGCTCAAGGGTCGGATGAAGCTATCGATACATTGTCGAGCTCTTGGTCACGTGGCTCCCGTGCTGGAAGCCGTGGAGCGGATTGCACTGTGGGGGTGGCCCCTTCCGCATGGCCAGCAGCATGGGCCATTGTAGTCGCCTGGGGAGGCCGTGGCGGACCAGCTCGCTGTGATCCTCCCGCCTCGAAAAAACCAATCAGGCTTTGGATGGTGGCTCTCCACTCATCCATATGATCGGCTGCCGGCGGAATTCTCAATAGCAGCTGGGCACGCGCCATGGCCTCCGAGGCGGTGCTTGGCATGGGTGATGACAACGTAGCACTACTGCAGGATGGTCCAAATGCGACAGTCGAATTAGAGACCCTTCGACGAGGTGGAGGTGCTTGGGGACCAGTGGCTCCGTTTGGTACATTGGCTAGGTCAGCTCGCTCCCGGGGTGATGCATGCCCTACGGCTGCACCCGTGACGGAGTTGCGATTCGCCCTAGAACGAGTGCCGCCGTTGTGGCTGTGCCCTTCGGCTGGACGAAGAGGTGCAGAAGAAATGATCTCTCTACCCATACCTTGCGGAACGTGGTCACTAGGATGTTGTTGGTGCTCTCCTTCTTTGCTGCTCCCAGTCCCTGTTTCGGCCGCAGGGGAGGCGGTGACGACGCCACCTGCACCGACCGCGTCCCCCGCAGCGCCCACATCCTCATGCGTCCCCGTACCCCCCGCGGCATCGGCGGCCGCAGGCAGTGGGGCCTTCGAGGTGGATGGTGAGCCGCGACATCAGGCTTCTTCTTGGGCGCCATAGACGATGGATCCGTTGATAAAGAAAACAATGATGAAGATGACGCGCTACGTACGCTCTAGGGTTTGCGCAAGTGATCCCCCTACCTGGCGCGCCAAAGATGTCGTGGGAAACCACGACCACCTATGGGGCCATGAGCCCCTTGTGGTTCGGCGGGGGGATGAGCACGTTGCAGTAAGAGCCGAGAAGCGTAGCACAATAGAACAGAGGCCACACGGGCAGTTTTACCCAGGTCCACACTGCCGCGAGGCGTAAAATCCTACTCCCTTTGGTGGATTGATGGTGGATTGTGGTGGAAAATGCAGCGCCCTTGCTCGGTAGGGTTGCCTCGGGGCGAGAGTGGCTATGTGTGTATGAGTGTACAAAGGTCCGAATCCTTTCTATGGTTGCCATGGGCCTTCTTTTATAGATCAAGGGGTTACCACAGTGGCAAACCAGTCATTGTGTACTGATTAGATAGCAAACAATGCTATCATACCTAACTCTGTAGGCGGGACAGAGCGCATTAAATGCGCCGCTCAGTGTCACATCACCGTGTGCCCGGCAATGTTTTGCCAGCTTTGCACCTGCTTGCTTGACACGTCTCTAGATGAGTGTCATTTGGAGATGATTCTTGTAGGATGTGGCTGCCATGTGCAAGAAACATCCACTTAGTCACTTGGGGGCTTGACACCGCACCGATTGGTGACCTGCATCACTGTGAGGTGGAGCGGTGTAGCCTTGGCGGGGTAGTTCGCCTTTGCTATGCTAAGCAGGCCTGCCGGGGCGGTCTGGAGGCTTGTCTTCGGGCAACCTCGTCCTCGCCAGGATCGCCTGCCCGGCAAGGGAGGTTTTTCCCTTTAGTGATATCTTGCTTCCTTTGGCTCGACTTGGTCTTCTTGATCCGTTCTCTGGATCCTCCAGAGGATAATCTTTCTTGCTTGGTATGGTCTTGGATATTGCAATTTCAGATTTAGGCTCGCAGACACCGGGCAATGTACCTGTGGTTTGTTGCACCGACACTCTGCCATGAGTGAAGAAGAGAAAGAAGAGTAATAGATCTTGTCGCTTCCTCCAATCTTTGATTTATTGATTTGTTGATCTGAATTGTCTTGTTTTTTCTTTCTGCAAAGATGTATAAACGTTGATGTAGAGGCAAGCGAAGAGGGAAAAGACCTCGACGGGCGACGAGCCAACGGCAAGCACCGTGGCTGATCCAGAAATCGTCATCATCAGCCCGGAGCTCAGTCCTTGATGCAGCCCCTAGCACGAGTCGATCACTCATTTCCCACTGGCGAGCGTTGGTGTGGAGATCTTCACCGCTGACATCAACGAGCTTGTAGGAGAAGAACGACACCAAGGAGAATAGCTAGAGGCAAATCTTGACGTGTCGTGCTCGTCAACCACACTGCTAGGAGACGGCTCTCCAGCAAGGGCCTCCACAGATGAGCCCGTCTACGTTGAAGAGACGGCAAGCACGAAAAGCCGATAAAGGACATGATGGCAATCGACGATGTCAGGGAGAAGTCACTCCTCAACACTCCCACACAGGCAATCCACTTTCTTTTGAGCATTTGTTTTTCCTTCGTTGTTTTTGTTTTCTTGAACTTGGCCTTGAATTTGCCTCGTTCTTCTCCTCCATCTCCAGACCCGCCCCCAGTTGACGATAGGAACGTTGATGTTGATGTTGTGGGGATCGCCAAGGATGCCGCTGCTGAGGCCGACAAGATCGCTGCCGACGAGATCGCCAGGATTGCGCATGTGGAGGCCGCCAAGAAAGCTATTGAGGAGGCCGACAATGAGTTCAAAGGGGGCACTGAAGGCATTCCTGCCGTAGGAGTGCTTGGCACTAACCCAGCCATAAGGGTGTCAATTGCCGGCAAAGCTCTTGTCGAGGATCACCCTTCAACATCTAAAGATCCTATGGCAAGCAGATACCTCAAGGTTGGCGACAACCTATTTGTGAGCATCCGAGGCACGGCAAGCATTGGGCCATCAACTCAAGATATCATTGCTGCCGCCAGGCTCAAAATTGTTGACGAACCACACATTAGAAGTAGTGGGATCAAAGACGACCAGCTCCTCCAGGCCATGAGCAACAATTTCCAACAACTCTAGGCACTTTTCCGCACCCGGACAGAGACGTTGGACTCCAAAGCAGCAGTCATAGTAGTGGCAGAAATAGATTTCCAGAAGCGCCTTGAAGAGACACAAATCTGGTATGCTAATGCCCTCCAAGAGGTGACCAAATACCAGGATCAAGCGATGAAGGACTGACAAAAGTTTGTGCTGGAGAAGTCTGACACTAAGAAGGCACAAGAGGTGGCTAAACAGAGGATGGCGGCAGAAGATGTTGCATTGAACAGGCACAAGATTGGTCTTGACGCCCATGAAGAGGACCTTGCCACACCCGAGGTAGCCCTTTCCGGCAAGCTTCACGGAAAGGATGAAGAAGTTGAAAGTCTTGGCGCATGCAGGAACTGGAGCAGAAGCACAAGGAAGAACTTGAAGCTAGTATGAGGATCACGCTGGCAAGCTCAAGGGGGCCATCGATGTTGCTAAAGAAGCCGCCAAGAAAGAGCTGGAAAGAAAGGTGAAGAAGCTGGAAGCAGATCTCAAGGTTAGCAACAAGGAGCTCTCTACGCTCAAGGTCGACAGCGAGAAAATACTCTATGACTTGGCGGAGATGTAAACTTCCATATCTCGCCAAAACAAAGATCTTGCCGCAGTGCAATGAGTCCATTGTCGATCTGAAGTTGAATGTGAGCAGTCATGAGAAGAACCTTGAAGAGAGCAGAGCTTGGGAGAAGATTTTGGTCAAAGATCTCCAGAACGAGAAGGATATGCTCACCAGCGCCGCCAGCACTTATAATGATTTTGAGAAAGGCGCGAAGATCTGGACTGATCGCCTTGTCGATGCAGCTCAGAAGCTCACTGCATAGCTGTCCAACACGGGTCTACAGAACTTCAGCTACCTCGCCAATGGCAGCGTGAGCGCCAACACCAATCTGACCATGTTCTTTGAGAGTGTTGCTGATGCCCTCCAGCTGCTCCAAGCCTACCGATCCGCTTCCCCTCCCGCAACAACCTGCAAACTCTGCCAAGCCGTCCTCTTCAAAGTACTTGTTAAGGTTGGTTATCGGAACCGCGGCATTAACTTCACCAATGTCCTTGCAACCTTGCTAATGAATGCAGTCACCAAGGCAATTGAAGAGGCTGTCAAGCCTATTGTCGACAAGATGAGCGAATTTAAGAGGGTTGAAGGCCAGCGCAGTGACTAGCTGGCACATTCCATCTTGTCTCCAGCAATCCATGTCAAAGACAATATTTATCTTAAGTTAGATCTGTGACAAGTTATTGATGTAATATAAACATGTTGTGTTTGGATGAAATGTATGTTATTCCCCCTATTCTGTTTTGTTTTTGCATGTTGGTAACCCACAAGTATAGGGGATCGCAACAGTTTCTGAGGGAAGAGTATTCAACCCAAATTTATTGATTCGACACAAGGGGAGCCAAAGAATATTTGCAAGTATTAGTTGTTGAGTTGTCGATTCAACCACACCCGGAGACTAAATATTTGCAGCAGATTGAGAAGTAGCATAGTAGTATGGTAATTTGATAGCGATAGCAACAATAGTAACAGTACGATAATAGTAGCTGCAATAGTTTGGTAGCAAATGTGACAGTAGAAGCAACATTAGTAACTTAACAAAGAACAATGTGTGAAAAGCTCGTAGGCATTGGATCGGTAATAACGTTGGATAACATTCGTAATTTAACAGTCATCACCTAGGGCGACACCGAACTAGCTCCAATTCATCAATGTAATGTAGGCATGTATTTGGTATATAGTCATATGTGCTTGCGATAAGAACTTGCATGACATCTTTTGTCCTACCCTCCCGTGTTGACGGGGTCCATAAGGAAACTAAGGGATATTAAGGCCTCCTTTTAATAGAGAACCAGAACAAAGCATTAACACATAGTGAATACATGAAGTCCTCAAACTACGGTAATCACCAGAAAGAATCCCAATTATTGTCACCTTGGGGTATGCAGATCATAACAGGTAGCAGGTGCATACAACTTGCAAGATCGAATCAAGAACACAAATATATTTGTGATAACATAAAAGGTTCAGATCTGAATTCATGGCACTCAGGCCCTAGTGACAAGCATTAGGCATAGCAAAATCATAGAAACATGAATCTCAGAACATAGTGGATACTAGGGGTCAAGACCTAACAAAGCTAACTCGATTACATGATAAATCTCATCCAACCCATCACTGTCCATCAAGCCTACTAAGAAATTAACCACTCCCGGTGGTGAGCATCATCAAATTGGTGATGAGGATGGTTGATGATGATGAAGACGGAAGATTCCCCTCTCCGGAGCCTTGAACGGACTCCAGATCTGGCCTCTCGATCAAGAACATGAGGTGGCGGCGGCTCCATATTGTAAAACGCGATGAAACTTCCTCTCTTATTTTTTCTCGGGAAATAGGAATTTATAGTGTTGAGATTAGGGTCGGTGGAGCCACTTGAGCCCCACAAGCCACCAGGGCGCGCCCTAGGGGTTGGGCGCACCCTGGTGCCTCATGGGCAGCTGGTGGCCCCCTCTAGTGGGTCTTTGCTCCAATATTTTTATATATTCCATAAAAAATCTCCAAAAAGTTTCATCCAATTTCGAGAACTTTTATTTCTGCACAAAAACAACACCATGGTAGTTCTGTTCAAAACTGCGTCAGCCTGGGTTAGTTTCATTCAAATCATGCAAATTAGAGTCCAAAACAATAGCAAAAGTGTTTGGAAAAGTTGATGCGACAGAGACATATCAACTCCCCCAAGCTTAGCTCATTGCTTCTCCTCAAGCAACTCAGTTGACAAACTGAAAGTGATAAAGAAAAACTTTTACGAACTATTTTGTTCTTGTATCTATACATATGCTTAAATAATACTGAGGTTATTAGCAAAGATTATAACTAACCATGCAAATGATAACTCTTAGAAACTATATTCACTCATATCAATGGCATAATCAACTAGTGAGCAATAATAAAATATCACAAATGCCAACACTTTTTCAAAACAATCATGATATAATATGACAACATGGTATCTCACTAGCCCTTTCTGAGACCGCAAAACATAAATGGAGATCACCTCCAAAGTTCAAAAATGACTAAACATTGTAATTCATGGTAGAAGAGATCCAATCATGATGCACACAACATCAAGTATACACAATGCATGATAATGACAATATGGTATCTCACTAGCCCTTTCTCAGGACTGGCGCTTGTTTGACAAGGTGATGACTCAACAATAAAAGTAAAATAACATAAAGTAAATAGATAGGCCCTTCGTAGAGGAAAGCACAGATTTGCAGAGGTGCCAGAGCTCAAAGGTTAAATCAGAGATAAATATATTTTTGGGAGATATACCTTTCCTGTCAACGTTACGACCGAGAGTTTTTAATATCTTCCATGCTAAACAAATTAGCTGCGTTTCTCAAGCGGTAAATTAAAGTTTAACCCCCCTCCACCAAAAAACGCAAGCCATGGCTAGCCGAATCCTCAGGTGCCCTCCATACCAACAACTTTCCGAGGGAGTTTGTTTTATTATTTTTGAAATTTTAATCATAGGACTGGGAATCCCAATTACCAGCCCCTCTTGTGCAAGGACAAGTGAATAAACACTCATCATGAGAATAACCCACTTAGCATGGAAGATACTGACCGGCCCCTGTCACTCCATGAGTGGTACAGGCACACAAAACAGATGTTGATTTTCATTATTTAGAGGTGGCACATGCAAATTTACTTGGAACGACAGAGTAATACCACATATAGGTAGATATGGTGGACACATTTGGAACAACTTTGGTTTAAAGGTTTTGATGCACAAGCAATATTCCCGCTTAGTACAGGCAAAGGATAGCAAATAGGTTGAGAAGCGACCATCTAGAGAGCGAAAACGGTCATAATCATGAATTATGAATAATCAACATTGAATACTAGCATGAGTAGGATATAAGCACCATGAACATAAATATCGTGGGGCTATGTTGGTTTTGAATCAACTACATGCATGAAGATGTGCCAAATCAAGCCACCTGAAACATTCAGAGGAGGATACGAGCTTTGAAGTCCTTTTTCCATTTCTGTAATTCCTTTACAACAAAATCCCCTGCTAATCCCGGGCTTGTTAAGACCATAGATCGCTTTGCGTAAAGGACATACAAGAGAAGAAGTCAGAAGGGCAGGTTCTCTTTCATCCGTCTTTTCTAGGTGCGTATCTCCATCTACTAAAAGTAGGGGTGGTTGCCATATATAGATTGTGTCATTCGTAACCTGAGCAATAAACGATGCTACTACAGCAATAACGGAAATAACCGATGCTACAACAGAAACTACAGCTATACGTGGCGGCCCCACACACAGCTTTGTTTAACAAGCATCACCCTTCCTTTCTTTTCAAATGCTTCCTGAGTCTATCAGCAGCTTATTCGATTCCTATTCTTATTAAACATCTGATATAGATGGTGGGAACAATGAAGCAGATTCTTCATCTCAGAGGTTGCAATCCGTATGATTTCTTTTCTCGATCTCCTGCTTGTGTTTCACCTCGCACCTAAGCATCACGTTCCTAGGGACAGAGACATCTGCGCTCTAAGGCAATCATAGTACTACCAGCATGGTTACACCGTTCTGTGGGAAAGCTTCAACTTCAAAGTCACCTGATTTGGCACCAGCCAAAGGAGTAGGAACAACAGCTGGGGAAGCACCATTACCATCCATGTGATGCTTTGGGAACAGCCCCCTCTGTTCAATACCGACACCTGTCAGATTCCATAGCTGATGAATCTCTTTCTTTTTCCACTCTTTCCCCGTCACGCAAGATGCTTTTCTGACACAAACCTAGTAGTTATTTGTCCTGCTGATCTTGGGTGAACTGATGACACTAATGCTCCAAGACCAAGAGTTTTCATAGCCAAAGCTATTGAAGCAGCTCCCTCCCATGAATCACAGCTTTCTGGACACACTGCTTGAACACCATGGAGCAAGATAGAGAAAAAACTCCTATCCCAGTTGATCGAGCTGAACCCACCCACCGCCGGGCAGGTGCATCAGCCTCTTCTTTCTAGTTTCCGACAGGGCTACCCGGACTAGCCTCTGACCTCTACCCCAAAACCCGAACTTCACAGCTCCGAAGCCTAAACCTTCACTACTTCCATCACTTCACAGAGCAGGTCTTGTTTTCAAACTTGCTTTCGGGTTAAGTGCAGAAAATCAATTCAATATTCCTGTCATTGATGATCCATTAGATGAGCTACATGGTGCACAATTGTTTTCCAAACTTGATTTGAGATCAGGTTATCATTAGATAAGAATGAGAAGAGAAGACATTCATAAATTTTAGGACATATTTTCGTCATTATGAATACTTAGTGATGCCATTTGGACTCACTAATGCACCTGCTACCTTCCAATCTTTAATGAATCATGTTTTTGCTCTGGAAATACCTTTTGGTATTCTTTGATGATATTCTGATATATAGCAAGACCAAACAAGCTCATCTCAAGCATCTAAAGTTAGTCCTGGACATTCTAAGGTCATAAAAACTATATGCTAAGATTCGCAAATGCAGTTTTCCTGTCCCTCAAGTGGAGTATTTAGGGCATGTTATCTAAGGATAGGGTCTATCTACAAACCCCCACAAAATAGTTGCCATCAAAGAATGGCCAGCACCTAAGACTATCACTGAGTTGAGGAGTTTTCTTGCTATGACTTTAGAAAAAGAAGATTTGTCAAGAATTATGGGATCAATTCATGAACACTTCATGACTGTCTAAAAAAAGATTCATTCCAGTGGTCAGACGCTCAATTTGAGGCCTTCACAACATTGAAGAATTGTCTGGTCACTGCTCCTATTATGGCTTTGCTTGATTTGACCCTACCATTTACTTTTTAAACAGATGCATCAGGTCAAGGTATTGGTTCTGTCCTGATGCAACAAGGCAGACCAATTGCTTATTTCAGTAAAACCCTTGGACCCAGAAATGCAGCAATGTCAACTTATGATAAGGAGAAGCTTTAGCTATTTTGGAATCCTTGAAGAGATGGGGCCACTACTTTCTTGGTTCCCAATTCTTTTTTTGATCAAAACTGATCAACAGAGTCTTAGATACATCACAGAACAAAAAGTCTCTGAGGGCATCCAGCACAAGCTTATGTGAAAATTGCTTGAATTCAATTACAAGATTGAATACAAAAAAAAGAAAACAAGGTTGCAGATGCTTTGAGCAGAAGAGATTCTCTTATGATGGCAGTCACTGCAGTTACTCCTGCTTGGGCTTCAACTGTAGAAACCAGCTACACTAATGATGATTACTGCAAATCTCTGGTTGAGAAGCTCACTGTATTAGCCAATGCAGCACCCCCTTATACTCTTAATTCTGGCATTTTGAGATATAAAGGAAGAATATATGTGGGATCAGATGCTGTTCTTAAACATCAAATCATTGATTCACTTCACAACTCTCCCATAGGAGGCCATTCAGGCATTGTGGCTACTTATCAAAGGGTAAAAAAGCGATTTTATTGTCGCCAGGCCAGGAGATTGAAACTTTTCTACATGAGTGTGCAGTTTGCCAAAGAGTCAAGGGAGAGCATTGCCACTACCCTGGTCTCCTAGATCCACTGCCATTACCTACTTCTGCTTGGACTGATATCTCCCTGGATTTCTTTGAGGGTCTTCCCAAATCATTGGGCAAAGAAGTCATATTGTTGGTGGTGGACAGGTTCACTAAATATTCTCATTTGATTCCCGTTGCTCACCCTTATACAGTACAATCAGTCTCTCATGCTTTCATGGATAATGTTTTTAAGTGGAATGGATTGCCAAAGTCAATAGTCTCGATAGAAACTGGATATTCACAAGTAACATGTGGCAGGCCTTCTTCAAAGCACTGCAAGTGAAATAGAGGTTTAGCTCTGCCTATCACCCACAATCAGATGGCCAGACAGAACGTGTGTGGAAAATTACTTGCGTTGCATAGTTTTTTAGCAACCAAGGAAGTGGGCTAGTTTGGATCAAGCAAATGCCACTTGGGAGGATGCCGACTTCATCAAAGGTCTCTTTCCGGAGTTCTATACAGCTCCTATTTGTGGTTGGTGCCATAATTCCAAAACTTCACAATGCTTTGGGGGAGGTATTGTCATATCTGAAGATTACTGTACCTAACTCTCGATTGAATTTAGAGTGCTGCCTTTACTTCATCTGCCGTGAACGGAGCCAAGAGGCTTTATGCTCATTTCTTCGATTTCACTGCTTACTTTCCCCAAGAGCCTGTGGTCGGAGCTAGGACTTCGAGGTGAACAGTCCCTCAAAGTAACCCCTCAGACGTAGATGCTAACTGGTCATTACCTTCGATCCTGTTGCCGTTTGAGTCATTCAGAAACTTTATTATGTTCTTCTTTTTTCTTTGTTGCAAAATGATGTGATGAAAGAAGCTCGTATTTCGGTCTCCATGGCGGAGCCAATTAGCCCTTCCTCTTTGCAGCCATTAATCCGAGTGCAAACTCTCCCAATTAAGTGTTGGAAGCAGTCACTCCTATCCACTCCTACCAAGGAGGGAGCCCCAAGTATTTGTTAGTGAGCGATTCGGTGACAATATTCAGCAGGTTGCATACCTCTTGTCTGTCCACCCTATCTGTCTAAGGGTCCTTGGTAAAACTCTCTTCATTGAAGGCAGTACGTGGGTATCCATCTTATCTATGGTCTGCGGGTCATCCACATGACCAAAACAAAGGGTACGAGAGCAGTGAAACCGGTATATCTGTTGAAGGCGATCCCACCAGTCCTATTTATCAAGTTGCAATGGAGAGTATCTTTGGACCCCAAAGAGTTGTATAAGTTGGAAAATGGAAATTTGCCTGTGGCATTGGCCGTTGGGCAGCTAGCTATTGCATTTGAAGTCTCCACAGAAAGAACCCGCAGGTACTATTACGATAGGTGGCTTCGAATCCAGTTTGTTAGTCGTTTGCATCTCGGTTAACAAAAATAAGCTTGAATCCCTCCATTCGTAGATCAATCAGCTAAAGTTGTTAAAACAATGCCCCGGTAAAAAGGTAGCAGAAGGTCGTTCTTTCTGACTCGAAGTTGCACTCAGGTGCTGCCGTTTTAGAGCTAGGCGATATTCTCTGTGTAAACTAGTATCGCATCTGTTCGATATGGACCATTCTATAAGTATAGTCATTTCAGTCTTCCTCAAAGGATTTCTGATCTATTGTGCAACCTTCCCTTCGAAGCCCACCCACACGAATACTTCTACCCCTTATCACAGCTCCAATGCCCACAGTCATCTGTCTCTAGCACAAATCTTTTACTGAAATCAGGGAGAACCAACATAGGGGCCTCAATTAAAGCTTGCTTGATAACATCAAAGGATTGCTTTGGCTTGTCCACACAAATGGTACTCCTTTCTTTAACAAGTTCGTGAGAGGTCTCCTAATTATGTATATAAAGGATGAGTCCCATCTTGAGCGGAGCCATGCAGAGCACATAATGTGAAGAGAAAGGATTTGTTCACCACTTTAAGCCAAAAGATAGAAATGAAAGCTGTTCCCATAGAATGAGATTAGATCCTGCAAGTGAGCTATTTATACCGAAGCTTACAAGAAGCAAAGTTGAAACGAGAGCTTTCCCACCACGGCATCCAACTCTTCTCTTCCGTAAGCAAAGGGGCTTTCAACGAGATAGGGAGCTGTACAATTTCACCCGTGGGTGGGGCTGGCTACGCTTGCTAGATTGGATCAAATATACATGTCCTACGCTAGGCGGAATCGTTGTTTCACTCCTCCAAGCGTTCCTTGCCAATGGGTAAAGCTTTTATCTATCACTTCGATCGGAGACATATTAATTACCTTTTTTTATCCTAGGACCCTTGAAAGCTCGCTTCCCTTCCTGAACTAAGGGAAACCGGTGCCTGAGAGAACCGTTATCTGCAGTCTCTGAGCTTGATTGCACATCTTTTCTTGCTCATACATGTGTTTTTGCATGCTTGAGACCTCCTCTTTCGCTTGGCTATCCGAGGAAAGATGTCTTACGAGGTTGGTTGGACAACATACATAGTGAGCCTGCTGCTATCAGCGTGAAGATGAGCATCTATCTTTCTTTTTAGGATTTAGTGTGTCTGTGCTTGTTCTTAAGGGAACGTGCAAGTCACCCAATCATATCAGGATGGATCCAATGGGTGTGATTTTTTCCTGTATTGATCACTTACCCACGCTTATAAGAAGAAGGGCGTCATGGAAGAGTTTGGGGTCCAAAGCCACACCTTCTTTCCCCATAGGAACAGAGGTCGAGCTGCCAGGCGCTACATTCAATATGACTGATGGCTCAAGATAAGTACGAGACATACTTAAGATAGATAATTTATGTATTTCGCTATTTCGAATACCTAAACTGCTGGTAACAAGAATAAGTACGGAGAGATTGGATCTGTCTGGCGTAGTCCCTGAGAAGGTTTGAATTGCTCAAGACGCTCCCCATTTAAAAGAACCGAGAAGGTAACTGAAGTCACTAACCTCATCACCATAGAAATCCCACCTTCGCTGAAAAAAGTGGGCTGGATAGCCGCCTGTGCCGAGGGCCTTTCAGGTACATCTTAAAAAGCCACACTTCGTAACCAAGAAGGGCGCAACAATTACTCATTCATCGCCTGAGATACTTTCCGAGGAACTGTCAATAGAACGAACATCCTCCATTCTTTCAGTACCTTCAGCAGTATAGAGATGTTTAAAGAACTCATTCGTCATCCCACTCATCTCCTCTGAAGGGACAACGAAGGATTGTCTGAAGTAGGACCTATTCGTAGCTCATTTCTAATGGGCCAAAGAAACTAGGGCCACTGTCAGGACCAGATTTTGGGGGTATTAATTTCCTAGGAAATGGCCCTCGTGCTCACCAGCCCCAGGATTACTGTTAGCTGATGAGGCACAAACTTAATACAGAAACTCCAAGAAAATTACAAAATATGTAGTACAAGCCCATTCCGGCCTATGAGTACAACACAGGGTTTCTAGTGGCTGATGGCGGAAGCAGTCTGTAGTCTTTCAGCGTCTATGGGACTCCATTTCCCATAGGAACAGCTGACCTGGAAAACTCCTATCTTTGCGAGGCTGCTATCATCATTGCGTAGGTTCCGGGGCTGTCATCGCAACGCTCCTCTCCATGCAAGAAATCTGGCCAAGACAATAGACAGGGACAAGCCAGTGAGTACTTTGGAATGTACTCGCAAACAATATGAATACCGGTATAATATACAAATAATAATCATGCTCTACAATATCCTATGATCACAACGTCAGTCACAAAATAAAATCCATGATGCACGTAAGCAAGTTATTCACATAAAACACGAATAATGCAATTAGAGAGTATGAATAGAATGCCTCAGTCGGGCGTCTGAGCGACACAACATAAAGGGATTATATAGTAAATGAATAACAAGCATGCCACAGTCGGGCGTCTCAGCGACACCACATAAAGGGCTTATAAGAAATTTAATAACAAACATGCCACAGTCGGGCGTCTGTGCGACACCACATAAAGGGCTTATAAGAAACTTAATAACAAACATGCCACAGTCGGGCATCTGTGCGACACCACATAAAGGGCTTATAAGAGAATGATCACAGTGAATATCCGGGAGGTAGAACCGTCCAAGGGATACTCAATAATTCAAGTAATATAATGGGTTAGTCCATAATAATGATAATCATAATCATCACAAGTCACAAGTCATGATCCATGTTCTGGTTTAACAGTTTCTCCTCCGAAGACGGACACTAAGACCGACACTTGACCCATCCCAGACTGTAGTCCTTAACCATGGACACGGCTATTCGTATAGATTTAATCTCTGCAGAGGGTGTACTCTTTACCCATGGGTAACAGATTCCTTTAGTCCATCGGGACTAATTCTGTCTATGATCTTTTAATTGACAACACACCTAACCGCACACACCAGGCTAACTTACCGGTGTTTGAAATCACCCACCACCCGTTAAGCGAAACTCTAAGTGGGGAGGCTACAACCTCGACTGAGCATGGGATCAAAAAAAATTTATAACACGCGCAAACTAGGGGAGCTACCCCTTCGGCTCCAACCGAAACATCCATGCCCCTGGACCAGGTGGCATGCCTACCGGATTGCTCCGGTATCTTCCACCGTGGCCTCTCTGTACGGTGTGTGCTAGGAAAGGGGTTGACGACTTACTGAACCGTACCCTACCTATGGCAGGGACAAGTGGTAGTACGAAAAAAGTATGGGGGTTACCGGAACAAGACTCGATCTACGGTCGAGTCAGGAGGTTTAAGTATTCCCTGCATGGTTAGTGTTGGGGATGTAACTACTGAATATAAACCGCCCTGAAGGGGCCGGTTTACCCTCGGCCATAATTGGGGCCCACGAAGACTCAGAAGGTGGCGATTGCTGTAGAGCTTAGAGGCTCGGAGCCCAGGGGCGAATTAGGGCCCATAATAGTAAAACCGCCATAACCATGTAACTTGTGTTGTAAGATAAGAGAAAGAAGAGACCGAGCCGGACACTTGTATGAGCCGGCCTCGGGACTCTATAGACCGGCCGGACGTCAACCCGTGTATATAAGGGGACGACCATTCACAAGTGTTTGAGGACGTACAACAACAATTCGAGGCTTAGGCGGCTATTGCTCCCTAGTTGCCGAAATCACATCAATCCCATCACAAACTAGACGTAGGCTTTTACCTTCATCGAAGGGGCCGAACTAGTATAAACTCTCGTGTCTTTGCGTCCGTTTTAACCCCTCTAAGTTAACCCGTACGATGGCCCCACGACTAAGTCCTTTCATGAGGACATCTGCCGTGACAATTCCACGACAGTTGGCGCCCACCGTGGGGGCTATCGCACGATGGTTTGATGATCTTATAGGGCAAGTTCGAAGGACTCGAAGGCTATGCTGTGGGCCGGATGACCAAGAGTCGTCGCGGCAAGCTCTACATCGACGATGCAGCTGGGCCCCGAGGCCGGCTCGATTGAGTACGGTACCGGGTCCCCTTTGGTGGCATCTGATGTTCATCGGCAAGATCGGTGAGCCAGGCCTGGGCCGGACATCCGCACCGACCTCGCCGAGACGGCTCGGGGCGAAGAAGAATCCCGCCCGCTAAACCGGTTGTCAGGCGTGCCTTCGTGGGAGTCATCCACGGAGGAGACTATGAGGGCGGATCAACATCTGGTGGCGAAACCGTTGTCTACTCTGATGACGAGTCATCGACCGGGGAAACTGAGTCTCTGTACCAGCTGCAAGATGGCCAGATCGGGGGCTGTTCCGACGATGAGAGTATTCCGGACCCCTTTGATCTGCCCAACCGGGTTGGAATATTCATGGCCGGTACACAAGCGACGCTTCACTCCTCGACCGCCGCGCCAATGGTCGCCGGTTCAACAAATGGGCGATGGCGGTAGCAGGCCCTGTCGCCGCCGCTCAAGTTTTATCAGGACTATTTGATGCATTGGCTGTGCTCATGGCAGAGGCTAACCTGGCAGATCAAGACCTGCATAATGCGGAGATTGCAAAGGTGAAGGAGCAGATCACTCAGGCTAAAACGGATCTGGCAGCCGCAGAGGTCAGGATAATGGCAGAGCGGGCCGCTTTGGATGCGCAGGCTTATAGGCTCATGCTGGATCAGAACGCGTCGCATGAAGTCATGAAAAGAAAGTACAGATCCCGTTTGCCCTCGGTTTTCGAGGGAAGAGACCTCTTCAACACCCCAGGAGCAGGGACCAGTAATCCGCCGCCAATGGTGAGCCGGGCGGAAGCACCTAGGACGGGCGCGCTGATTCAGCCCCGTGCGATAGATCTGCCTCGCCATCATGCCGGCGCGCCTCAGGCTGTGCAAACACCTCCAGGTCACTACTCCAACCCGATGGATAACCTTGTTGCGGCTGCGGCACGGTTGGAGGCGATTCCAATCGGCGATTCACCACACGCGCTAGACACCTGCAGGGTCAAAGAGCTCCTTAGGACGGCCCTGGCCCTACAGGAAGCGTACTCATACAGCCGTGATCGGATCCACTCCACCCCCCGCCCAAGCCGGAGTTATAGCCGGCACGCAGATGAACCGGCCGTGTCAAGTAATGCGCGGCGCGGTGCACCTCAGCAACAACAACCCGGCGGTGGCTTCAAAAACGCTCAAGAGGTGGTGGACCGGCCAGGCATGTAGGGAGGCCGAGTTAGCAAGACAAAGATGAGGATCATCAGCTCGCGCCGGTTCGACCGACCATCTTCGAGCCTGGGGTTACATCTCGCTCTTTGGGGTGCCTTGCCTCGTCCCCGCTTTACGCAATGTACGCTTGCCCAAAGACTTCAAGGGGCCACGCAAGGTGCCCAATTATACCGCCGATCTAGCTCCAGAAGCGTGGATAGAAAGCTATGAGATGGCCATGGAGATGCTGGATGTGGATGAAGCTGCGTGTGCAAAGTATTTCACCATGATGCTTGAAGGCACGGCCTGCACTGGTTGAAAAACTTGCCACCCAATTCCATCAGTTCATGGACCCGATTATGACCCGGTTCATTCAAAATTTCAAAGACACTGTAAGCAGCCCATGTCTGTGGTGGACTTGGCGGCTTGTGTCCAGCGGAGGGAGAATCCACAACCCGTTGGGTACGCCACGCTTCGGAAGTTTTACATTCTTGAGACGGATCAACACCGATTCTGCGATCTTAACCCTAGAAGGCAACCGCCGTTCAAACCTTTAAAATTGAAGCTGGGTCGCATGAAGCGTTTTGCAATGACATGGGCACTCTCATGGGCGTTCTAGTGAAGTATGCTGATTACGATAGTACCAAGGATCCCGAGTCCGAGGAGGATGATGAAACAGTGAAGGAAAGCGAAACGGCAACTCCAGAGGCCAGCAGCATCAGTCGGCGGGTAATGGAGGAAACAAGCGTAAGGAGAATGGTAACATGGGCTTCGTAGCCAACACCAACATGCATGACAAGGGTCAACGGCGCAAGGGTAAACATCCGAACCGAGGTGGTGCGCCTAATCACAATCCGGACCGGTTGAATTATCTGCTGAATCAACCCTGTCCGAAGCATGGGACAAAGGAGGCGCCAGCAAACCACCTCTGGAAGGATTGTTACATTATGCAGGAGTTCAAAAATTCTAATGCTTTCCGGTATGATCAAGGGCCCGGCGGCGGTTCAGGGTCCGGCCCGGGTTACGGTGGAGGAAATTCTGGTCCAGGGTTTAATGGTAATCCGGGCGGGCAGAACAATCAGAACAATCAGAACAATCAGAACAATCAGAACAACCAAGGTGGTTACAATCAGCAGCAGCAGCAGTCGGGTTATCAAAGCAATCTGAAGCAGTTGAATGGTGGACAGTATCACGTCTTCACCACTAGCTTGGACAAGCAAGACCGGAAACTTCAGAAGCGCACAGTCAACGTTGTTGAATCGGCCGTGCCGCATTACCTACGCTGGTCAGAGCAGCCTATTGTGTGGAGTAGAGAGGATCATCCTCCCAGGGTTGACAATCCGGGTCAGCTAACCCTAGTGGTGGCGCCTCAGGTGGGAGGATACAAGTTCACCAAGGTGCTTATGGACGGAGGGAGCAGCATCAACATCCTGTATTATGAGACCTTCCGTCAGTATGGGGTTAACGGATAAACATCTCAAGCCGTCAATACAAGTGTTTCATGGTGTGGTGCCTGCAAGTCAGCATATCCGGTTGGTAAAATAGCTCTGGAGGTGGCCTTTGGGGATGAACATGACTCCAGATCGGAAACATTGACATTTGAAGTGGTGAAAATTCAAAGCCCTTACCACGCCCTGTTTGGGCGGCCGGCTTATGCCAAGTTTATGGCGCGACCTTGTTATGTCTATTTGCAGCTAAAAATGCCGGGTCACAAAGGGACAATAACGGTTCATGGGAGCCGCAAGATCGCTTTAGAGTGTGAGGAAGGTGATGCGGCTTACGCAGAGTCGGTTTGTGCCACCGAAGAGCTAAAGTACTATAAAGACAATGTTGATCCGGCGGATATGACCCGATGAAGAAGCCAACTACAGAGCACGATCCGGATCTGAAGTTTAAATCGTGGTCGAGACTAAACTTGTTGACTTTGTGCCCGGTGATTCGTCCAAGCAGTTCATCATCGGTGCTAACTTGGATCCTAAATAGGAAAGCGGCGCTCATCGAAGTTCATCCGTGAGAATCGGGACATTTTTGCATGGAAGCCTTGACATGCCAGTGTACCGAGGGAACTCGCCGAGCACACTCTTAATGTTGATCCCAAGTACAAACCGTAAAGCAGTTTCTTCGCTGGTTTAACGAGGAAAGGCGCAAGGCCATTGGAGAAGAGGTTGCTGTGCTCTTAGCGGCAGGTTTTATCGTTGAAGTTTTCCAACCGTAGTGGCTTGCTAATCCGTGTTGGTCCTTAATAAAACGGCACTTGGCGCATGTGTGTGGATTACACAGATCTTAACAAGGCTTGTCCAGCAGATTCTTTCGCCCTCCCCGCATTGACCAGATTATTGATGCTACGGCGGGTTGTGAGCGCTTGAGCTTTTGGATGCGTATTCTAGATATCATCAGATCAAAATGGCGGTTAAGGACCAGGAGAAGACAACGTTTATCACTCCCTTTGGAGCCTTCTGCTATGTGTCTATGCCTTTTGGGCTCAAGAGCGCCCAAGCAACTTATCAGCGTTGCGTACAGAATTGCTTGCACGAACAGATCGGCCGTAACGTGCATGCTTATGTGGATGATATTGTGGTTAAATCAAGGAAGAAGGAGACACCGATTGAGGATCCGAAAGAAACCTTTGACAACTTGCGGGTGTACAAGATGATGCTTAACCCGCCAAATGTGTTTTCGGTGTTCCGCGAGCAAGTTATTGGGTTTTCTTGTGTCCAACAGGGGATTGAAGCTAATCCGAGAAAATTACGGCGATCACCTCCTTGGCTAAGCCAAAGTGCATTAATGATGTCCAGCGTTTGGCGGGTCGGATTGCCGCGCTAAGCGGTTTATCGGCCGCCTCGGAGAGAAGGCCATTCCTTTGTACCGAGATCTTTGAAGAAGACGGATCGGTTTGTCTAGAGTTCACCGCCCGATGAAGCATTGGAGGATTTGAAGCGACAATTGGCCAACCCGCTTTGTTTCGCCGCTCCCATTGACAAGGAGCCGTCACTATATGTTGCCGCTAATGCCAGGCGCTTAGCGTAGCCATTGTGGTAGAGCGGAAGGAGGCAGGAAGGAGTATCCGGTTCAACGTCCGGTTTATTACATCAGCGAGGTGCTCATTGAGTCCAAGCGAGATATCCGCATTGGCGTAAGCTGGTGTATGGAGTTTTTATGGCAAGCGGAAGTCAAGCAGTATTTTCAAGGGCATCCCATCACGGTGGTCGATTCAGCTCCTTGGGCGATATCATACAGAACCGGAAGCGGCGGCGGATTGCTAAGTGGGCCATAGAGCCTGGGCCGCACGGTTTAAGGTATGTGCCTCGGATGGCAGTAAAATCCCAGGCACTTGTGGATTTCATTAATGATTGGACGGAGTTACAAGCGCCTAAAGAAAAGCCGGATCATACCTATTGGACCATCCACTTTGACGGGTCTAGGCAGTTGGAGGGCTCGGGGGCTGGAGTTGTGTTAACTTCCCACGAGGTGAAAAGTTTTGTTACGTCCTCCGCTTAATGTTCCCTTGTACTAACAATGCAGCTGAGTATGAAGCCTTGCTCCATGGTCTTCGGATGGCTAAGGAGATGAATCTAAGCCGGGTTAAGTGCTTCGTGACTCGGACTTGGTGGCCCAACAAGTGTCGTGCACTTGGGATTCCAAAGACCCACTCATGGCTGCATATCGTCGGGAGGTGGATGATGTTGCAGGTCATTTTAAAGGCTATCAGGTGGACCATGTTGATCGACGGAAGAACGAAGCGGCGGACGCTTTAAGCCGGTTGGGCTCTCAACGCAAACCGGTCCCGCCCAATGTCTTCCTTGATGTACTGCACAATTCGTTAGTCAAGCTTCCTGATGAAGTAGATTTGGCTATTCCTGATCCGGAGGCTCAGTTGGTGGCAGCCCTGCATGTCATTCTGGATTGGACGCTCCCTTATTTGGCGTACATGAGCCGGGGCGAGTTACCAGAAGATGAGACGTTGGCCCGACAGATAGTTCGGCGGTCTAAGTCTATGACCATTGTTAATGGCGAGTTGCATCATTGCAGTGTGTCGTATGCGTTTCAGATTGTGTGTCCCCCGAGGAAGGCTGTGAAATATTGCGTGAGATCCACGAAGGGGACTGTGGTCACCACGGTTCAAAATCCTTGGTGGCTAAGGCGTTCCGCCATGGTTTTTATTGGTTGACCGCCCATGCCGATGCGGAAGATCCGTCAGCGATGTGATGGTTGCCGTAAGTTTTCTAGACGTGCTCATATACCGCCCAAGAATTGAGGATGATTCCAATTACTTGGCCATTTGCGACTTGGGGCTGGACATGGTGGGACCTTTTAAAAGGTCCAAGGACAAGAAGACACACTTGCTGGTAGCAATGACAAATTTACAAAGTGGGTCGAGGCGAGCACATTAGCAAGTGTGATGCGCCACGGCGTTCGGGTTCATCAAAAGGGTGATCTTCCGGTTTGGGTTTCCACACGATCATCACGTATAATGGTACCAATTTGTCCAAAGGTGCCATGAAGGAGTTTTGTGAACGTGAGCACATCCGCTTGACGCTTCTTCGAGCTCACCCGCAGTCCAATGGTCAAGCAGAACGAGCTAATCAGGAGATCCTGAGAGGTATCAAGCCCCGGCTTATGGTTCCTTACAGAGGACGCCAGGCTGTTGGGTAGAAGAGCTACCATCTGTGTTATGGAGTATAAATACTACCCCTAACAGATCCACCGGATACACACCGTTCTTTATGGTCTATGGAGCGGAGGCGGTCCTCCCCAGCGATATCCGTCATGACTCACCTCGTGTGGCAGCCTATGTTGAGCCGTATAACGAGGCAGCACGGCAGACGCTTTGGATCGACCGGATGAAGAACGAGATATGGCGGCTGCTCGCCGGTGATTTACCAAACAGGATCTTCGTCGGTATCACGATCGGACGGGTCGTAACCGTAACCTTTCAAGAAGGAGACTTGGTGCTTCGCTCATTTAAGACCGCATGATATGCACAAGCTATCCCCACCTTGGGAAGGGCCTTTTTGGTCAGCAAGAATCTGCACAACGGGCATACTATCGATTGATGTTCGAGAGCATAAAGACTCACGACGTTAGAAGAGGAGACCAACAGCCGTGGAACATAGCTCATCTTCGGCCTTATTATACCTGAGCCATCGGCTCTCCTTATGTACATATTATGACAATGTATATATTATGAATAAAAGCAATAAACCGGAGCCTCGGCTAAAACGGGGTATCCTTTCTGTAAAAATCCGGCTTGGGTACATGGAGTTATTGTCTTAAAACGGCCTCCGGTTTATCCCTTGAGATTGCTCTTCAGAAGCTCTTAGATGTCATCTGGGGGCTTGGTCGTATCCGAACCAATGCAACACCTTTTGATAGGCGAAAGCCACCAGATCACTTGGGGACATGGTCAAGTCTGAACCAGTCACGCCTCTTGGTCGGCCTAAGGTCATAGAGTCACTTGGGGCCTTGGTCGAACCCGAACCATTGCCACGCCACTTGATCGGCATAATGCCACGGTTTCAGTTGGGGATCTGGCTGACTTGAACCATAGCTACACCTTATTGGGAGCTTGGTCGTGTCCGACCATGGTAACGCCATCTGATCGGCTCAGTAAAGCCTCTTTTTGCAAACGGTTTTATCATTGCCTTTGCTTCCGTATTTTTTCATAACTATTATTAAAATCGGTTCAACCAGTCCATTGACGGAATTTGGTTTATTTTTTAATCCAGAGATAACTTTTTCGGTTTGATTTTTCCTGTTAAACATCCCGTTATGGAGTAACAGGGGGCTTAACATGACCCGACATGGTTTACCTGGTAAACCGGCATTCTAAACACAGGAGCTGTTGTCTCCTTTGACGGTAATGGTTTATACAACCTCCGCTTCAAGGTTGGCTCAGTCAACTGCATGCCCGACGCTGGCAGGTATTTTTGTATCACAAACTTTTGATCATATACCTCAATATTTCCTTACATATACATATGAGCGTCACAAGCCGGCTGGCGACACAAGCCGCCGTGGCAGTTTAAGAATTTGTGATTGCAGGCAAAATAGATTGAAAGTTTCGATTATTCAAACCAAAGTATCAGCACCTCGGCGTGAAGGTTGCAGACTAAAGGCATAAAGGCATATTCAAAAACAAAAGTGTTGGCTATTCTATTACAAGGCCTTCCGAGGCCCAACATTTCGAATGGCGTTATGACTAGCAGCTTATGATGCATCAACCGGCTTGACGGATTAAGCTTCCTCGCCGGGTTGACGTGAAGAAGATGGGTCGTCTGGCGTCGGTTCAGCTTCTTCCTCTTCATCACCCAATGGCCGGAAGTCATTGGTAGACCAGTCAATCCGGTTTAAAGCCTGAAAGACAGCCTCTTCACTTATAAGCTCAGCCGGATCAACGTCAGGGGCATAAGTGTGCTTACGGATTGGAGGAACAAGGTTCTCCACTCCTGGAATGACAAATTCCACCCGCCTGTTGTTTGCATCATAGAAAGAGCGGTAAACCGCCAGGTTGGCTTCTGCTGCCAGTTGACTAGCCAGAGGACGCATCTCCTTTGTTATTCGTTTGAGGGCGTCATTATCAAAGGCTTCGCCGTTTTCTTGAGCGCCGGGGAAGCCCTTGGCTAGGTCAGCCGGATCAAGGTCCGCTATCCACGCCTTGGCGCGAGTTAGAGCCAATAAACTGCCAGCCCGGGCCGCGGATCGTTTCAACTCTTCAAGTTGTGCTGGAATCATGGATAGCCGGTCCAGCGTATCTTTAATCAAGGACGGAGCTGTGTTATCATACGACGTAGCGCATATGACTCGCTGGGTGCCGGTATACAGCTGCTCAATCAGCGTGTATGCAGCCTTGACCTTCTTCCGCATATCAGAGCCCAGATAAGCAATACGCTTCCCTGTACCGGTTTAATACAGCTGAGATTAATCTGGAGGAAATATCAAAACAGAATAGTAATCAGTGAAAAATCTCTTACGAAGATCGCAGAGGTCATGGCTTTAATTTGGCGCTTTAGTCCGGTGAGCTCTTGTCACGGTTTAAGAGCCGCTTGACATCTTCCGCCCGTTTTAGCAAACCAGCCTTCTCGGTGTCCCAGCTTGGCTTGCTCGGATTTATACCACTCCTTGAGCTGCTCCATAGTGGTCAAGGCAGTTTTCAATTCATCCTTGGCCTTGGTGGCTTCGCTTGTTGAGTCTTCGATTGGCACGAAGGTCCTTGAGTTGTACGGTTTCTTTGGTATATCTCACTCTGATAAAAATGGATCACGTTAGTTGTTTCATTATGAAGTCCCAAGCTCAATACAGGTATTCAACTTGGCACTTGGGGGCTAATGGCTAATTGATCTCATCTTGCTATGGTGATACATGTTAAGTCCCCGGTTTAACTATGCTAAGTTGAACCGCCCTTGGGGGCTACAGACCGAAATTTGAGACGTATGAGTTTTATATTAAGTCCCGGTTTAACTATGCTCAGTTGAACCGCCCTTGGGGGCTACTACACAACAAAAGTACAAGAGAGGCATAACTCCTTACCTCATAGTGTTCCTTCATACGATTCACTGCATCCGGCTTGAAATCACGACTTGTGTAGAGTCGGTTCAGAAGCCGGAGTGAAGTTCTGGGCGTAGAAGTTATCATAAGTGACATATCAGTTTTCCCTTCTCTTTACTCATGGCAAGAGACTCTTCCTTGGCGCTGTGTTTTGATACAATACCAGATTGCTGTGGGCGGTATAGGCGGTGCCCGTCACTATGACATCATCATCTTTGGCCGGGCTGGCCGGATTGGCATTGTTCCTTGGGCTTGGTGTTTTCATACCCAGGCTCGGCGTTTCAGCAACTGCTACCTGTTCCGCTGCAGGACTCGGTGGAGCAGGATGTGAGGTTTCCACTTGGGCATCCGCTCAACCTCCGCGGATTAGTATTGTCGTCTTGGTTCAACCCGTAACTGTTTTAGCAACTTCAGGATTTTCGCCATGGTGCTCGAGTCTTCTCCGGATCAGCATCCATGAGGGTCAAGGGTTTTCGCCTTCTTACTTAAGCGAGCCTTGGTGCTGCAATATTCAGAGTTAGAGTGTGATGAACCGACAAATGCGAAGAAAACAAAAAGAGCATTATGCTTACCCGCAGCAACTTTAAGAGGAGGCGGTTGAGTGGTTGATGAACCGCCAGATGAGTTGGAAGAGGCCTGATAATTCAGATCGACGGATTGTGAGGACATCGGAAGAAACCTTTCAAAGGATAAGGCTTTTCAGAGAACAAATCACCTCTGACGACGCTTCCGGGTTGGGGTGTCGTAAACCGGACGATGTAATTTGTTGACCATTGCCGTGCGGGTCAGACGGGCGCTCTTCAGCCTGCTGTGTCTTCAAAGAAAGGTTCGGATTCAAATGAGCACGGGAGTGAGATTTTTTCACTTTCCGGACTGTGCGGCGAATTCTTTTAACCGGCACAAGATCAGATTCGGAAGAAAGAAGGATTACCTCAACAGGATCGGCATGACTGGCTTCAGCATCATCCTGGGAATTGAAACTGTCAATAGGATGAAGGATAAAAAGGGACAAAGTAAATCAAGCTTTACCTCAGCTTCTGAATCTTCTTCTTCCGGCGGATCAGAAGACTCGGCGGTTTTCCTCTTACCAGCTTTCTTGGTGGTCTTGGACTTTACACGAGGAACCCGGGCGGTTTGGTTCGTTTCGTATGAGCTGTTAGCCCCGAGAAGTAACAAGGATTAATATATATCAATAAGGCATTAATATCGTAAGAGCGATGAGCGGAGCCTTACCGCAGCGGTTTATTGGAAACACGTAATGGGGCCAACCCGGTTTGGCTGCAGACGGAGATCGGCTCATCGAGCATCTTCTTCACCGTCTCGTGACTTCAAGCTCGATTATTGGTAGCTCGTGACGTCTTTGAGGGTCTTTGACGCTACCAAGTGTATTCGCAGCATCAATCCGGGCGGCGGCTTAATGGCAAGATGCCCCAAGAAACCCAACTTCTAACAATGTCAATTCCAGTTATGACATTGTCCATTAGAGACCGGAGTTTGATAATTTGAGTCGCAAAATTCTTCCGTTCTGCGGCGGTCAAGCGTAAAGGCAATGGGTGATGGTTGCTAAGACGGTGAGGGCGGTAGCCCGGCAAGGGGTTCTCGCTGTTAGGAGCGGTATTCCGGCAATAGAACCAGGTTTGTTTCCAATCTTTCGGATGGCTATGGTGTTTTCCGTGAGGAAAGTCTACTTCCTTCCTTTTCTGGATTGAAACACCACCCAGTTCCGTGTTAGGACCATCCGAAAACTCCGTACGGCGGTTCAAATGAAAGAAATCCCGGAACAGCTCCACAGATGGTTCTTCTTGAAGATAGACTTCACAGAAAACTTGGAAATTGCATATATTGGACACAGAGTTCGGACCAATATCTTGTGGATGGAGTTGGAAACTTGCGAGGACATCCTGGAAGAATTTTGATCCGGGCGGGCTGAATCCCCGGTCTAAGTGCTGCATAAATATAATTACATCTCCTTCTTGAGGTTCAGGAGGGCATTCCGCATCCGGAACACGCCAATGGAGGACATTTTTGGAGGCTAAAGCGCCGGTGGTGACATATCCATTGAGTTGTGTCTCAGTGATCTTGGACCGGACCCAATTGCAAGCTGAGAATTGTTTGGCCATTCCGGAAGAAGAAACTGCGAAAGGAACAGTAAAAAACGGTTCACCGTTAACGGTTCGAACATATTATACAATGCTAAACCGCAATTCGCAATCGGTTCCAATTTCTGGTTTAACTGAGGACTAATGGAGTATGGCGGATTAGCTATCAAAAAATTAAACCGCCCTTAGGAGGAAGAGACAGAACTGGAAAATCTGCTAAGTGTGGATAGAAACAGGTTTCAAATATGAATGGAGTTAATTTGGATCTACCGAAGATTCAGTAAGGAAAAATTTCTGCGACCCATGCAAGCCTTATAAAGGGCAGGGAAGTTCATGCGTTCTAACAAGAGGGTCTGAACAAAAAGAAAGATGTGCAAAGTGCTAAACTGAAGGCGGAGCAAGCATTACTACAGGATATATGCTATGGATTGGATTAAAAAGCCATGGCAGAGAAGGTATGAAGAGACTAGGGATGAACACCTATGAACGACGATATGAACAGGAGCCTCAAGATGCAGATCTAGGGCATGAGGAGGAGCCTTACCCGATGCACAGAACAACGGAGGAGCGCCGAGAGTCTTTGGTACAACCAGGTTGATGCAGCAGCCTTGTACTGACGCGGCGTTCGGAGGTCGGAGGCGACGGCGGAGCTTCAGAGCTGGAGCGTCGCGAGGAAGAAGAAGCGCGGAAGGAGGAAGAAGAGAAAGGGCCTGCCGGTCTATTTATAATGAGACGGAGTAATTAACATGCGCGAGAATGGAGGAGCTGAAAGCGGCAGACGGCGCAGCGGTCGCCTCGATTTCTGGGATAGTATTAAATAAAGGAAATCTTACTGTTTGGGCTTCTTTAATAAAGATGACGTCAAGATGCTCTGTTGCTGTGGTCGGAGGATGACGTCACGGCAGTTTAAGCAGACGGCGGTTTACGAGATATGAAGGAAGATATTTAGAGTTTCCTAAGATGTTGAAGATTAACATGAACAGGTTCAAGTCAATCTGGGGCCTAATGTTGGGGATGTAACTACTGAATATAAACCACCCTGAAGGGGCCGGTTTACCCTCGGCCATAATTGGGGCCCACGAAGACTCAGAAGGTGGTGATTGCTGTAGAGCTTAGAGGCCCGGAGCCCAGGGGCGAATTAGGGCCCATAATGGTAAAACCGCCATAACCATGTAACTTGTGTTGTAAGATAAGAGAAAGAAGAGACCGAGCCGGACACTTGTATGAGCCGCCTCGGGACTCAGAGACCGGCCGGACGTCAACCCGTGTATATAAGGGGCGACCATGGCGGTTTGAGGACAAACAACAACAATTCAAGGGTTAGGCGAAGCTATTGCTCCCTAGTCGCCGAAATCACATCAATCCCATCACAAACTAGACGTAGGCTTTTACCTTCATCGAAGGGGCCGAACTAGTATAAACTCTCGTGTCTTTGCGTCCGTTTTAACCCCTCTAAGTTAACCCGTACGATGGCCCCGCGACTAAGTCCTTTCATGAGGACATCTGCCGTGACAATTCCACGACAGTTAGCATAACAATTATATTTCAACTAATAGACAGAATCACCACTCATCATACCTCACTATGCCATACCGGACACAACCGTCTCGACAAAGACTGGAGACAAGCTCGTGTCTACCCAAGACAGAGGCTTTCCCGGATTCCTTCCGATAGGCATGTAAGGCATACGAGGGTGAGTACTATCGCAGCATATCAAATTCCAAAAGCAAGGAACATTCATTATGCACTCATGAGTATGACCATATCCTCAAAAAAAATAACGAAAACTCCAAAACGAGGGGTGTTGTAACTGTATCAAACAACACACGACAATATTATGCCAGGGTTCAGAATGCTTGCCTTCAAGTTGTGAAGAGGCAGGGTGCATTCCAAAACTTTTGAAAGTTTTCTTCTCTCTCCAACAATCCTATTTTTGAAAATATTCAAATTAATACATAGTTTCAAAACAATGCTAAAAAGTTGTTTGAAATTTTTCCAAATAAATATGAAAACAAACTAGACAAAATTTGAGAAAAGGTAGGAAAAAGAATCAACTCATTTGGAGTTATATTTAAAAAGTTATAGACAGTCAAAGTTTAGTCAAATTCTGTTTTTTAAAATAAATAAAAGAAACCGAAAAAGGAAAAACGGTTCGGGAGGGAAAGTGTACTCTGCTCTTTACGTTTCCACTTAGCCAGCATGGACCGGCTCTGGTTGACAGTAGGTCCAGGGGCCCCACTGGTCAGGTTTGACCGGTCGCCCCCGCCTCCTTCCTCCTCTGGCCGAACAGAGGCGGGGCTCCGGCGATCGGCGCCGGCGAATGGCGGCTCCCCGCAGGCTCCGGAGGGCAGGGATGGATCCGCTAGTCCAGGGTGGTCCTCCCGGTGGTCGTTAGGTTGGCGGGGGTGGAGGGAGTCGCCGGCGGCGAGTTCCGGCGGATGGCAGTCTCGGGTGAGTTTGGGGGTTCGGGCTACGATGGTTCCCGAGCGAGTTTGAGGTGTTGGGTGGCTCCGCGAGATCGAGGGGAAGGAGATGGTGGCACTGGTTGGACGGGGGAGGCTCTGGTTGCGACAAGCGGAGCCGGAGAGTGGCGGCGGCCGAACCTGCAGGAGATGGGGAAGATGGCCTTCCTCTATTGATTGCGGGCTAGGGGAGCTCCAGAGGGTTGGCTTGAGTTTGCTTGAGGGCCTAGGCGAGCTCGGGGGTCCTTTTATAGGCGGCCTAGGACGGTTCCGACGGCGGCCGCGGATAAGAACGGCGAACCGCCGTTCTGTAGGTTGCAGGGCGACGTGGCGGCGACGGGCGCTAGCAGACGGCTCGCGGATGAGCTCGAGCTGCTCCAGAGGGCAGCTGGCGCGCTGGGGTGGCTCGGGCGGCGCCGTCCAGGGCAGGAGCCCACTGTGGCCGGCCGCTAGCCGCCGTGGCCGCCGGGGAGGCGGCAGTGAGACGCGGCGGCTCGGGCGCACGCACGTGCAAAACGCGCGCTCTGGGCGCGCCCAGAGCATGCACGCGAGGTGTTTGGCAAAATGCCAAGGCATTCCAGGAGGCGTGGGTGGGGCTGGGGATTAACAGGTATAGGTTAGGGTCCTCTAGGAGCTTAGTGGACAAGCTTGTTGGGTCAGAAGATCAAGTTTACAATGCAAACTAAAGATCATGCCAAATCAGGCATGCACTCAAGGTGTTTGACAGTATGCCTTGTGCATCTAGGCAACTCTTGGGGTGGCCCAAATCTCCAGACCAATGTCTCTTTAGGTGTAGGTGTTGGTGGCAAGGTTAGTTGGTCAAGACTAGGAACTTGATAGTGCAAGTCTTTGAGAAAATTAATTCTGGACAGAAAGAAAGGGCATAGTTTCATGGACCAAAAATACTCCAATGGGTCCATTCTCCTGGACTTAAGGGTTTGGTAGGGAGGACTATAAGCAGGAAAAAGCTCATGGTCACTAGAGCAAAATAAATTAGGGTTGCAGTAGAAAGTGCCAAACTGGACCAGAGAGCAAAAGAGGATGATTTTCTCAAATTTTTCAAAGAACATTAGTGGGTTTTTTGCACAAAGATGAATAATATACTCCTACTAACACCCCCAAATTTTGGTGGAAGTTTTAAAGAAATATTTAAATAGGTTGTAGTGCAATTTTACCAACTGGACCAGTTTTGAAAACTAGGGGTAGAGCTTACAATTTCCAATGAGAAAAAGATATTTTTGCATAAAAGTGATTTAGGGACATCATATGTCATCCCCAAATTTTGGTGGGATTTTTAAATAAATTTGTCAAAGGGTTGCAGTGCAAATGGGACCCTAAACCTTATGAAAAATCATTTTTAGAGAAATAGAGCTTAGGGAAAAATAATTATGCAGTAAATCCACTGATAAAAGAATTGTTTTATTGAGAGAGTACACAAGTCCAATAATATTTTTGGAAAGTTTACACTCGGGGTAAAACTCCACAATATTAAAGAAAAGAGGGGTTCTGAAATCAAAGATAAATCCAGAAAACAAAATTTTAATTTCCTGGCAAAATTTTAATAAACAAATGATGGTTCAATTTTTGGGGTGTTACAACACTACCCCCCTTAAGAAAAAATCTCGTCCTCAAGATTTGCTAAGGGTTGCTTTGAAAATTTTACTCCTACTATCACAAAAATAACCATCCTACTCATGTAATAAAATGTGGCTACAGTGAGTGGGCAATAAGTGGTGCAAAACTACAGTGTGGCATGCTGCCGTTGCGTGGAAAACTTTTCGGTAAATTCTACTATTGGTTACAGTAAATTTAGAATAAACTCCTAAATTACATAAAATACGCTGGTCGTACCCGAGAGCACAGTGCTCTCTGTGGCTGACAGGTGGACCACTGTCGGTCTCTTCCTCTACCTCTGGCTCTCTCTTCTTACTCTCTCCTGCGCGCTTTCCCGTGCTTTCTCCACCGGCGACGTCTAGCGCGCAGGGCATCTAGGCCGTACTACGGTAGTGCGCAGCGTGCTAGCTGCCGGCGCAGCGTGCACTCACCTCGCGGGCCAGTGCGCTGTCGGCACTGCTCACGGATTCGCCTCCGAACACCGGCGATCGAGCGACGAGCAGCGCTGGTGGACTTCGCCCACCGTACACCGATCTCGAGCTATAAAACGACCAAGGTGCTCCTTTCTTCTTCCTCCCACCTGACATCGCTTCTCCTTCTCCTCCCTTCTCCTCCATTTCTGTCTGCAGGAGCTCGAGACAAGGCTCTAATGGCGGAGGTGATGCTGGACTAGTACGTGGTCCTAATGTGCGGGGGGTTGGCGGCGTTGCTGGGGTTCTCCGTGCTCCTGTGCGTGATGATCCTCGATGATCTTCGTGATGCTGCCGCTCGAGTGTTAGCTCTCCGTGGTGCCGGTGATGACGAGGATTAGGTGCGGTGTCAGGTGCTAGCTGCTTTCAGGGTGCCGGAGGTAACTTGTACCCGAGAAATTACTCACTAATCTCTCCCTCTGAGACTGTGGGGTGTTAGGGAGGTGGTCAGTTAGGTGTAGTATGTGCGCGAGGATTTGCAATTAGCGCACGAGGTCGAGTGGTTGTGGTTGTGAGTCTGCTGTGGTGCTGCGTGAATAAAAAGTCTATGTCGCGAAGAGATATACTCCGCGACAACTCAGGGAAAAAAATCTCACTTCAGAATTCACCGAGAGTGAAAATAGTTAAAAAAATTACCGCAGTAAAAACCACTCACATTAATTGAAAAAAATTTATTTCATCGCACAAATTTAGGACACGATGCTTAAGTTGCAACACATACATAAATGCTGGAACAAAGAACATAGCAGTAACGTCTACAATAAAAATGGTAAATGGACAGGGTCTTGAGAAAACGTCTCTGGTACTGGGGCACATTCCTCTTCTATCGGGGGAAGCGGATTGACCAGCCGATGAATGCGTCTCTCCTGTTCGGGCCTCAGTGGTCTGCCGATGGCGATCTGAGGATTTAAATCAGCGAGGCTCTGGAGATAACCCATTACTCACTGGGTCAAATGCTCTTGAGCGATGACATCTTTGGCGAGGTTGGCCAAGATCGGGTCTCTCTCAATTCGTCCATCGGGAAAAGATGCTACTTCTCCGGGTGCTGCGCGACTCGGAAAGTAATAGTACCCTCGTTCACTGGCATAGGACATCTCGAATCGAAGGCGAGCAAGCGCTTCGTACGCAGCAGCTTCTATAGCCATATGCGGGGTCGGCATAGATTTCTCCACGAAGGAGACTTCCGTTGGGTCTTGGTTCGGGTTTGCGGGAGGTATGTGCACCACTGCCCAGTATTTCGAGGTGGATGGGGTGATCCTTGACTTGAGCAACTCATACTGGGGTGGAAGGATAGAACTCATGGTACTGCAGGTAAAGTCCCACAATATTTTGACAAAACTACCTGGGGTTGCATCTGGAGTTCTCAGAGAAATACTAGGGCTCGGCATGGCAAAGAAATGGCTGTAAGAGTTGTGCACAAGGTGAGGGATACTTGGCAAGGTCACGAGGTGGCCTTTTTATAGCATTGGAGCCAGGTTATTTACCGCGGTGAAGGGTAACTAGTTTGTTGGTTCTGCTCTATGGGGTTGGGGTCAATGCTACAGATATACATACCTCACAAAGGTGACGTATCACTGTGTGAGCCGTCAGGGTGGTTTTGGTAGTTGTGCCCGGAATTAAAAATGCAACCGCATGCTAACATATTTATGCACATCTACTATTCAAAACAGAGGCACACAAGCAGGATGCGTTTATTTACAAGGTCACACAATTGTAAGGCGTGGACATACTAGGACTCGGTACTACTCGAGTGACTTAGTCTACCTTGTTTATATCTAAGCGGGCGTGCCTTGTGGATCTCGAGGCTTCCCCACGGGGTTCACCATCGGGATTAGCTGGAGGGGGTTGAGGGGCTACAGGGTCGGGGTAGCGATGATGACCATCCCGGGGATTGTTGGCCACAATCCCGTTGGAGCTTGTTCCCGAAAGGCGACGAAGCACTTCTGGGGACACCAAGGTATTTTGGTCGATGGCTAGAGCAGACCTCAAGGACTCGACCGGGTGTCCGAACAGTACGACTGGGTTGTCGGTGTCGGGCTCATCTTCTCCTCTCGCCGGAGCTCGGCGAACTAGTTCTCCACGAGTTGCGATCAGATCAACGGTGATTTGATCGAACAGTTCCTCTAGTGCACCTACATAGTGCACTAGATGTAACAATGCAGGATCCGTCTCGTGATCTCCGTTGGCAACCTGGGGCGGCCTACCATACTCGCCATGGCTAGGGTAGTAGTAGAACGAGCTGCAGTTAACTCTGGGCGACAAGTGCCGGAGTTGAACTATAGCCTCTCGAGCTGCTAGTTGGATGGCTTGTGGCTCAAAGGAAGTTGTCCTTCCAGTGAACCTGTAGGGGCATTCTGGCGATAGACCCCTATCATAGATGTGCACGGTGGCCCAGAATTGACGGCTCTCACCGCTCATGGGTCCTTGGTACACAACATATTCTGGGGGCTCTTCTAATGCATAGGCACGGCGGGTGAGGTTTGCGAGTACGGTCACAAAACCTCCAAGGTTGGTTGCTGTGGTCTCATTGTGCACGACGGGGCCAGGCATTATAGCTTGGTTTGGGGAAGGGGTTGGGCTGTGCTATGTTGAGGCTAGCGTGCCCTTTTTATAGAAAAAGGGGGCGGAGTCTTCCTTCGCACGCTTGCGAATGAGACACTATAGGTGTCGGTCACTGGCGCGTGATGTCTACTACGCAACCTTCTTCTTGTAGACGTTGTTGGGCCTGCAAGTGCACAGGTTTGTAGGACAGTAGCAAATTTCCCTCAAGTGGATGACCTAAGGTTTATCAATCCGTGGGAGGCGTAGGATGAAGATGGTCTCTCTCAAGCAACCCTGCAACCAAATAACAAAGAGTCTCTTGTGTCCCCAACACACCCAATACAATGGTAAATTGTATAGGTGCACTAGTTCGGCGAAGAGATGGTGATACAAGTGCAATATGGACGGTGGATAAAGGTATTTGTAATCTTAAAATATAAAAACAGCAAGGTAACTAATGCTAAAAGTGAGCCTAAACGGTATTGCAATGATAGTAAACAAGGCCTAGGGTTCATACTTTCACTAGTGCAAGTTCTCTCAACAATAATAACATAGATAGATCATATAACAAGCCCTCAACATGCAACAAAGAGTCACTCCAAAGCCACTAATAGCGGAGAACAAACGTAGAGATTATGGTAGGGTACAAAACCACCTCAAAGTTATTCTTTCGGATCAAACTATAAAAGAGTTCATACTAGAATAACACCTTAAGATACAAATCAACCAAAACCCTAATGTCACCTAGATACTCCATTGTCACCTCAAGTATCCGTGGGCATGATTATACGATATGCATCACACAATCTCAGATTCATTCAACCAACATAAAAGTACTTCAAAGAGTGCCCCAAAGTTTCTACCGAGAGTCAAGAACGTGTGCCAACCCCTATGCATAGGTTCCCAATGTCACGAAACCCGCAAGTTTATCACCAAGACATACATCAAGTGTTCTCATAAAAGACTCAATCCGATAAGATAACTTCAAAGGGAAACTCAATTCATCACAAGAGAGTAGAGGGGGAGAAACATCATAAGATCCAACTACAATAGCAAAGCTCGGGATACATCAAGATCGTGCCATAGATGGAACACGAGAGAGAGAGAGAGAGATCAAACACATAGCTACTGGTACATACCCTCAGCCCCGAGGGTGAACTACTCCCTCCTCGTCATGGATAGAGCCGGGATGATGAAGATGGCCACCGGAGATGGATCCCCCTCCGGCAGGGTACTGGAAAGGGGCCCCGATTGGTTTTTGGCCGTTCTGGAGGCTCGCGGCGGTGGAACTCCCGATCTATCTTCTGTTCTAGAAGTTTTAGGGTACGTAGGTATATATGGGTGAAAGGAGTACGCCGGTGGAGCTACGGGGGCCCCACGAGGTAGGGGGGCACGCCTCCCACCCTCGTGAGCACCTCCCGTATCTTCTGACATGGAGTCCAAGTCCATCAGGTGGGTTTCCTTCCAAAAATAACTTCTCTAGTTGATTTCATTCCGTTTTGACTCCGTCTGATATTCCTTTTCCTCGAAACACTGAAATAGGCATAAAACAACAAATTTGGGCTGGGCCTCCGGTTAATAGGTTAGTCCCAAAAGTAATATAAAAGTGGAAAATAAAGCCCTATATTGCCTAAAACAGTAGATAAAGTAGCATGGAGCAACCAAAAATTATAGATACGTTGGAGACGTATTAAGCATCCCCAAGCTTAATTCCTGCTCGTCCTCGAGTAGGTAAATGATAAAAAGAGAATTTTTTATGCGGAGTGATACTTTGGCATAATTTCAATATAAATCTTCTTATTTGTGATTTGAATATTCAGATCCGAAAGATTTAAGACAAAAGTTCATATTGACATAAAAATAATAATACTTCAAGCATACTAACTAAGCAATTATGTCATCTCAAAATAACATGGCCAAAGAAAGTTCATCCCTACAAAATCATATGGTTAGGCTATGCTTCATTTTCGTCACACAAAGATGTTCCCAACTTCTATAACCCGATGACAAGCCAAGCAATTGTTTCATACTCAAATAATCTCAAACTCTTTCAACCTTTACGCAATACATGAGCGCGAGCCGTGGGTATAGCACTATGGGTGGAATAGAAATATGATGATGGGATTGTGTGGAGAAAAAAAAGGAAAGTCTCATATCGACGAGGATAATCAACGGGCTATGGAGATGCCCATCAATCGATGTCAACATGAGGAGTAGGGATTGCCATGCAACGGATGCACTAGAGCTATAAGTATATGAAAGCTCTACAAAAGAAACTAAGTGGGTGTGCATCCAACTTGCTTGCTCACGAAGACCTAGGGAACTTTGAGGAAGCCCATCATTGGAATATACAAGCCAAGTTCTATAATGAAAAATTCCCACTAGTATATGAAAGTGACAAAATGAGAGACTCTCTATCATGAAGATCTTACTGCTACTTTGAAGCACAATATATGAGACTCACTACATGAAGAACAAGGTGCTACTTTTAAGCACAAGTGTGGTAAAAGGATAGTAGCATTGTCCCTTCTCTCTTTTTCTCTCATTTTTTGGGCCTTTTTTTCCTTGCTCTTTTTTTTATGGCCTCTTCTTTTTTTTTTTCGTCCGGAGTCTCATCCCGACTTATGGGGGAATCATAGTCTCCATCATCCTTTCCTCACTTGGGACAATGCTCTAATAATGATGATCATCACACTTTTATTTCTATTACAATTCAACAATTACAACTCGAAACTTAGAACAAAATATGACTCTATATGAATGCCTCGGCGGTGTACCGGGATGGTGCAATGAATCAAGAGTGACATGTATGAGAAATAATGCATGGTGGCTGTGCGACAAATACGATGTCAGCTACATGATCATGCAATGGCAATATGACAAAAGTAATGTATGTCATAATAATGATGATGGAAGTTGCATGGCAATATATCTCGGAATGGCTATGGAGATGCCATGATAGGTAGGTATAGTGGCTGTTTTGAGGAATATATAAGGAGGTAATGTGTGAAAGAGCGTATCATATCACGGGGTTTGGATGCACCGGCGAAGTTTGCACCAACTCTCAAGGTGAGAGAGGGCAATGCACGATACCGAAGAGGCTAGTAAATGCGGAAAGGTAAAAGTGCGTATAATCCATGGACTCAACATTAGTCAAAAGAACTCATATACTTATTGCAAAAATTTAGAAGCCATCAAAAATCAAGTACTACGCAGCAATGCTCCTAGGGGGATAGATTGGTAGGAAAATACCATCGCTCGTCCCCGACCGCCACTCATAAGGATGCACAAGCCAGGTACACTTCATGTTTCAAATTTGTTACACAACTTTACCCATACGTGCATGCTACGGGACTTGAAAACTTCAACACAAGTATTTCTCAAATTCACAATTATCAACTAGCACGACTTTGATATTATTACCTCCATATCTTAAAACAATTATTAAGCATTTATCTTAGTATTCAATTCACTCAAAAGAAAGTTTCACATATCTTGAACACCAAGTGTATTAACATTAAGCAAATTACCATGCTATTAATGACTCTCAAAATAATCTAAGTGAAGCATGAGAGATCAAGTTTCTTTAAAGCAAATCCACCACCGTGCTCTAAAAGATCTAAGTGAAGCACTAGAGCAAAAATTATCATGCTCAAAAGATATAAGTGAAGCACTACGAGCAAACTATCAAGCTCAAAAGATATAAGTGAAGCACATAGAGTATTCTAACAAATTACAAATCATGTATGGCTCTCTCATTTAATAATTTCAGATCTTGATATTGTATCCAAACAACAAGCAAAACAAAACAAAATGACATGACGCTCCAAGCAAAACACATATCATGTGGTGAATAAAAATATAGCTCCAAGTAATGTTACCAATGAACGAAGACGAAAGAGGGGATGCCCTCTTGGTTGTCCTTGAATATTACCATGGGGTCCCTTGGGAATCCCCAAGCTTAGGCTCTTTCCACTCCTTATTCCATAGTCCATCGAATCTTTACCCAAAACTTGAAAACTTCACAACACAAAACTTAATGTAAAACTCACAAATCCGTTAGCGAAAGAAAACAAAACACCACTTCAAGTTACTGTAATGAACTCATTATTTATTTATATTGGTGTTAAACCTACTGTATTCCAACTTCTCTATAGTTTATAAACTATTTTACTAGCCATAGATTCATCAAAATAAGCAAACAACACAATGAAAACAGAATCTGTCAAAAACAGAACAGTCTGTAGTAATCTGTAACTAATACAAACTTTTGTAACTCCAAAAATTCTAAAATAAATTGGTGGACCTGAGGAATTTGTCTAATAATCATCTGCAAAAATAATAAACTAAATAGCACTCTCCAGTAAAAAGTTTTAGCTAATCTCGTGAGCGCTAAAGTTTCTGTTTTTTACAGCATGATCATAAAGACTTCACCCAAGTCTTCCCAAAGGTTCTACTTGGCACGAACACTAATTAAAACATAAAACCACATCTAAACAGAAGATAGATGGATTATTTATTAATAAACAGAACTAAAAAGCAAGAAACTAAAATAAAATTGGGTTGCGTCCCAACAAGCGCTAACGTTTAATGCCCCTAGCTAGGCATGATGATTTCAAAGATGCTCACATAAAGGATAAGAATTGAAACATAAAGAGAGCATCATGAAGAATATGACTAGCACATTTAAGTCTAACCCACTTCCTATTCATATGTATTTTGTGAGCAAACAACTTATGGGAACAATAATCAACTTGCATAGGAAGGTAAAACAAGCATAACTTCAAGATTTTAAGCACATAGAGAGGAAACTTGATATTATTGCAATTCCTACAAGCATATGTTCCTCCCTCATAATAATTTTCAGTAGCATCATGAATGAATTCAAAAATATAACCAGAACCTAAATCATTATTTTCATGATCTACAAGCATAGAGAATTTACTACTCACATAAGCAAAATTCGTCTCATCAATAGTAGTGGGAGCAAACTCAACAAAACAACTATCATGTGATTGAAAATTAAGATCAATATGACAAGTTTCATGGTTATCATTATTCTTTAAAGCATACGTGTCATCAAAATAATCATCATAGATAGGAAGCATGCTTTCATCATAGTAAATTTGCTCATCAAAGCTTGGGGGACAAAAAATATCATCTCCATCAAACAAAGCTTACCCAAGCTTGTGGCTTTGCATATCATTAGCATCATGGATATTCAAGGAATTCATACAAACAACATTGCAATCATGCTCATCATTCACATATTTTATGCCAAGAATTCTATGTAATTCTTCTTCTAGTACTTGAGCACAATTTTCCTTCCCATCATTCTCACGAAAGATATTAAAAAGATGAAGCGTATGAGACAAACTTAATTCCATTTTTTTAATTTTCTTTTATAAACTAGACTAGTGCTAAAACAAGAAACAAAAAGACTCGATTGCAAGATCTAAAGATATACCTTGACTTACCTAGCCTCCCTGGCAACGGCGCCAGAAAAGAGCTTGATGTCTACTACACAACCTTCTTGTTGTAGACGTTGTTGGGCCTGCAAGTGCACATGTTCGTAGGACAGTAGCAAATTTCCCTCAAGTGGATGACCTAAGGTTTATCAATCCGTCGGAGGCGTGGGATGAAGCTGGTCTCTCAAGCAACCCTACAACCAAATAACAAAGAGTCTCTTGTGTCCCCAACACACCCAATACAATGGTAAATTGTATAGGTGCACTAGTTCGGCGAAGAGATGGTGATACAAGTGCAATATGGACGGTGGATAAAGGTATTTGTAATCTGAAAATATAAAAACAGAAAGGTAACTAATGATAAAAGTGAGCGTAAACGGTATTGCAATGATAGTAAACAAGGCCTAGGGTTCATACTTTCACTAGTGCAAGTTCTCTCAACAATAATAACATAGATAGATCATATAACAAGCCCTCAACATGCAACAAAGAGCCACTCCAAAGCCACTAATAGCGGAGAACAAACGTAGAGATTATGGTAGGGTACGAAACCACCTCAAAGTTATTCTTTCGGATCAATCTATAAAAGAGTTCGTGACTAGAATAACACCTTAAGACACAAATCAACCAAAACCCTAATGTCACCTAGATACTCCATTGTCACCTCAAGTATCCGTGGGCATGATTATACGATATTCATCACACAATCTCAGATTCATCCAACCAACATAAAAGTACTTCAAAGAGTGCCCCAAAGTTTCTACCAGAGAGTCAAGAATGTGTGCCAACCCCTATGCATAGGTTCCCAATGTCACGAAACCCACAAGTTGATCACCAAGACATACATCAAGTGTTCTCATAAAAGACTCAATCCGATAAGATAACTTCAAAGGGGAAACTCAATTCATCACAAGAGAGTAGAGGGGGAGAAACATCATAAGATCCAACTACAATAGCAAAGCTCGGGATACATCAAGATCGTGCCATAGATGGAACACGAGAGAGAGAGAGATCAAACACATAGCTACTGGTACATACCCTCAGCCCCGAGGGTGAACTACTCCCTCCTCGTCATGAATAGCGCCGGGATGATGAAGATGTCCACCGGAGATGGATCCCCCCTCCGACAGGGTACCGGAAAGGGGTCCCGATTGGTTTGGTCGTTCTGGAGGCTTGCGGCGGTGGAACTCCCGATCTATCTTCTGTTCTGGAAGTTTTAGGGTACGTAGGTATATATGGGTGAAAGGAGTACGTCGGTGGAGCTACGGGGGCCCCACGAGGCAGGGGGCGCGCCCGGGGGGGTGGGCGCGCCCCCACCCTCGTGAGCACCTCCCGTATCTTCTGACGTGGAGTCCAAGTCCATCAGGTGGGTTTCCTTGCAAAAATAACTTCTCCAGTTGATTTCGTTCCGTTTTGACTCCGTCTGATATTCCTTTTCCTCGAAACACTAAAATAGGCATAAAACAGCAAATCTGGGCTGGCCCTCCGGTTAATAGGTAAGTCCCAAAAGTAATATAAAAGTGGAAACTAAAGCCCAATATTGCCTAAAACAGTAGATAAAGTAGCATGGAGCAATCAAAAAATATAGATACGTTGGAGACGTATCAACGCGTGATAGACATGCTAGGCTGATAGGTTGGGCACCGACTGCCAAAAGGTGTCGGGGTCACTGTGTGGCTATCTTACACGAGAAGTTTGGCCGGGGTGAGGTTAAGGTCTGGTGGATTGGTTAACCTAGGTTTATTGACCTGGCTAAGATAGGATTAGCCAATGGTCAGCCTCGCTCTGATACCAAGTTTGCCAGGACCAGATTTTCGGGGTATTAATTTCGCAGAAAATGGCCCTTGTGCTCACCAGCCCCAGGATTACTGTTAGCTGATGAGGCACAAACTTAATACAGAAACTCCAAGCAAATTACAAAATATGTAGTACAAGACCATTCTGGCCTATGAGTACAACACAGGGTTTCTAGTGGCTGATGGCGGAAGCGGTGTGTAGTCTTTCAGCGTCTATGGGACTCCATTTCCCACAGGAACAGCTGACCTGGATAACTCCTATCTTCGCGAGGCTGCTATGAACATTGCGTAGGTTCCAGGGCTGTCATCACAACGCTTCTCTCCATGCAAGAAATCTGGCCAAGACAATAGCCAGGGACAAGCTAGTGAGTACTTTGGAATGTACTCACAAACATTATGAATACCGGTATAATATACAAATGATAATCATGCTCTATAATATCCTATGATCACAACGTCAGTCACAAAATAAAATCCATGATGCACGTAAGCAAGTTATTCACATAAAACACGAATAATGCAATTAGAGAGTAGGAATAGAATGCCTCAGTCGGGCGCCTGAGCGACACCACATAAATGGCTTATATAGTAAATGAATAACAAGCATGCCACAGTCAGGCGTATCAGCGACACCACATAAAGGGCTTATAAGAAATTTAATAACAAACATACCGGTCGATGCGTATGCGACACCACATAAAGGGCTTATAAGAAACTTAATAACAAACATGCAGCGATCGAGGCGTATGCGACACCACATAAAGGGCTTATAAGAGAATGATCACAGTGAATATCCGGCAGGTAGAACCATCCCAGGGATACTCAATAATTCAAGTAATATAATGGGTTAGTCCATAATAATGATAATCATAATCATCACAAGTCACAAGTCATGATCCATGTTCTGGTTTAACAGTTTCTCCTCCGAAGACCGACACTAAGACAGACACTTGACCCATCCCAGACTGTAGTCCTTAACCATGGACACAGCTATTCGAATAGATTTAATCTCTGTAGAGGATTCCTTTAGTCCATCGGGACTAATTCTGTCTACGGTCTTTTAATTGACAACACACCTAACCGCACACACCAGCCTAACTTACCTGTGTCTGGAATCACCTACGAGACTCGTTAAGCGAAACTCTAAGTGGGGAGGCAACAACCTCGATTTAGCATGGGATCAATTTTTTTTATAACACGCGCAAACTAGGGGAGCTACCCCTTCGGCTCCAACCGAAAACACCCATGCCCCCGGACCAGGTGGCATGCCTACCGGATGCCTCCGGTATCTTCCACCGTGGCCTCTCTGTACGGTGTGTGCTAGGAAAGGGGTTGACGACTTACTGAACCGTACCCTACCTATGGCAGGGACAAGTGGTAGTACGAAACAAGTATGGGGGTTACCAGAACAAGACTCGATCTATGGTCGACTCAGGAGGTTTAAGTATTCCCTGCATTGTTAGCATAACAATTATATTTCAACCAATAGACAGAATCACCACTCATCATACCTCACTATGCCGTACCGGACACAACCGTTTCGACGAAGACTGGAGACAAGCTCGTGTCTACCCAAGACAGAGGCTTTCCCGGATTCCTTCCGATAGGCATGTAAGGCATACGAGGGTGAGTACTATCACAACATATCAAATTCCAACAGCAAGGAACATTCATTATGCACTCATGAGTATGACCATATCCTCAAAAAAAAAATGAAAACTCCGAAACGAGGGGTGTTGTAACAGTATCAAACAACACACGACAATATTATGCCAGGGTTCAGAATGCTTGCCTTCAAGTTGTGAAGAGGTAGGGTGCATTCCAAAACTTTTGAAAGTTTTCTTCTCTCTCTGACAATCCTATTTTGGAAAATATTCAAATTAATACATAGTTTCAAAACAGTGCAAAGAGTTGTTTGAATTTTTTCAAATAAAAATGAAAATAAACTAGACAAAATTTGAGAAAGGTAGGAAAAAGAATCCACTCATTTAGAGTTATATTTAAAAAGTTATAGCCAGTCAAAGTTTAGTAAAATTCTGTTTTTTTAATAAATAAAAGAAACCGAAAAAGGAAAAACGGTTCGGGAGGGAAAGCGTACTCTCCACTTTACGTTTCCACTTAGCCAGCATGGACCGGCTCTGGTTCACTAACAGTGGGTCCAGGGGGCCCACTGCTCAGGTTTGACCGGTCGCCCCCGCCTCCTTCCTCCTCTGGCCGAGCAGGCGGGCTCGGCGATCGGCGCCGTGACGGCGGCTCCCCGTGGGCTCCGGAGGGCAGGGATGGATCCGCCAGTCCAGGGCGGTCCTCACGGTGGTCGTTAGGTTGGCGGGGGTGGAGGGAGTCGCCGGCGGCAAGTTCCGCGGCGGACGACAGTCTCGGGTGAGTTTGGGGGTTCGGGCTACGATGGTTCCCGAGCGAGTTTGAGGTGTTGGGTGGCTCCGTGAGATCGAGGGGAAGGGGATGGTGGCACTGGTTGGACGGGGGAGGCTCTGGTTGCGACGAGCGGAGCCGGAGAGTGGCGGCGGCCGAACCTGCCGGAGATGGGGAAGATGGCCTTCCTCTATTGATTGCGGGCTAGGGGAGCTCGGAGGGTTGGCTTGAGTTTGCTCGAGGGCCTAGCGAGCTCGGGGGTCCTTTATAGGCGGCCTAGGTCCGTTCCGGCGCGCATGATAAGAACGGCGAATCGCCGCTCAGAGGTTGCAGGCGACGTGGCGGCGACGGCGCCAGCGCTACGGCTCACGGATGATCTCGAGCTGCTCGAGAGGGCAGTGGCGACCGGGTGGCTTCGGCGGCGCCGTCCTGCAGGAGCCCATCGTGGCCGGTTGCCGCTAGCCGCCGTGGGACCCGACAAGCCGCGCCAGGTGCTCGAGGACGGCTCAAGGGCGAGGGAGGGGGCGGGGCGTGTTGGCTGCGAGTGGGGAGGGGCCAGAGCGAGCGCGGGGAGGCGGCAGTGAGACGCGGCGGCTCGGGCACACGCACGTGCAAAACACGCGCTCTGGGCGCGCCCAGAGCACGCACGCGAGGTGTTTGGCAAAATGCCAAGGCATGTCAGGAGGCGTGGGTGGGGCTGGGGATTAACATGTATAGGTTAGGGTCCTCTAGGAGCTTAGTGGACAAGCTTGTTGTGTCAGAAGATCAAGTTTACAATGCAAACTAAAGATCATGCCAAATCTGTGCATGCACTCAAGGTGTTTGACAGTATGCCTTGTGCATCTAGGCAACTCTTGGGGTGGCCAAAATCTCCAGACCAATGTCTCTTTAGGTGTAGGTGTTGGTGGCAAGGTTAGTTGGTCAAGACTAGAAACTTGATAGTGCAAGTCTTTGAGAAAATTAATTCTGGACAGAAAGAAAAGGGCATAGTTTCATGGACCAAAAATACTCCAATGGGTCCATTCTCCTAGACTTAAGGGTTTGGTAGGGAGGACTATAAGCAGGAAAAAGCTCATGGTCACTAGAGCAAAATAAATTAGGGTTGCAGTAGAAAGTGCCAAACCGGACCGTAGAGCAAAAGAGGATGATTTTCTCAATTTTTTCAAAGAACATTAGTGGGTTTTTTGCACAAAGATGAATAATATACTCCTACTAACACCCCCAAATTTTGGTGGAAGTTTTAAAGAAATATTTAAATAGGTTGTAGTGCAATTTTACCAACTGGACCAGTTTTGAAAACTAGGGGTAGAGCTTACAATTTCCAATGAGAAAAAGATATTTTTGCATATAAGTGATTTAGGGACATCATATGTCATCCCCAAATTTTGGTGGGATTTTTAAATAAATTTATCAAAGGGTTGCAGTGTAAATGGGACCCTAAACCTTATGAAAAATCATTTTTAGAGAAATAGAGCTCAGGGAAAAATAATTATGCAGTAAATCCACTGATAAAAGAATTGTTTTATTGAGAGAGTACACAAGTCCAATAATATTTTTGAAAAATTTACACTCGGGGTAAAACTCCACAATATTAAAGAAAAGAGGGGTTCTGAAATCAAAGATAAATCCAGAAAACAAAATATTAATTTCCTGGCAAAATTTTAATAAACAAATCATGGTTAAATTTTTGGGGTGTTACAGCCACAGAGACCCCCCCCCTGTGTCTTGAAAAGAGAAACTATCAGTAGTCACGAAACCCTATTTTAAGAAATAAGTCATTAGATCCCGTATCAGCTATAGCAGTGAAGTTCTCATTAGCTTTCATCATGTCGACCTTTAGTGCACACACCTGATCATCTCGTGCCTCTTATATAGTTTCTAGTTTAGGAGTCCGAGCTGGAAGAACAAAAGGTGGAGCTCCGCCCTAGTGTTACCCTTTGGCTCGCTCTTTAGAGGCATGAGTGGTCACAACTCGATGTAGTCTAGCAGTTCTATTTGGCGCACGAATTGCGTATAACAAAGTTGAAGAAGGCATTCTAGGAGCTAAAGGCGTCTCACTCGTCTCTCATTCGCTCGATGCTTAAGTATCGGTTTGCTTCTACGCTCACGGTTGAACTTGAAGGCCTCGGATTCGAAACCTCAGAGAGCTTGCACGGTGAAGAACAAGTACGTACTTCATACGAAGAAATGGTAGTCGGACTCCTTTGGTTTTCTCCATAGTAGGAGTAAGCATAATCCTAAAGCCGGCCCAATGGGATATATTTCTTTAGAGTACTCAAAAAGTATGCTTTGGTCGGAGGGAGATTGCCGGTTCTATGTAGAATAGAGAAGCAGCAAAAGGAAATAAATTGAGTAGCCAAAGGCCTCGTGCATAGTATGGAAGGAAGAGGAAAAATGCACGGTACGCAATGTATGATGATGAACGTATGGAGTTAGTTCGATGGGTTGGTTGGGGAGTAGGACCGGGGGGAGAAACTTGTCCCTTCTTGAAGGCGAGTATATGCTTTGATCGATTCTTGTGCTCCCTATGCGCGTGTTCTTGATCACCGAACAAGTTACAAAATAAGTTTATGCGCTCCTATCCTTGTTCTTGTGAGTCCTTGTGAAGCAACATTGGTGATGGTTGGTGGTAGATGCGGATTGCCAGCGAGCTTTGGATGCTACTCTATATTAGGGATATTATTACTGTGCTTTTTTGCTATGGTTAGTCATGATTACTGATCAGTTGAGCAGTTCTTTTGAATGTACCAATATCATTTTTTCATTTATTTGTTTCCCCCCATTTGAAACAGGTCTCAAGTCGCTTCCTGAGATGCATTTCACACCTGACTCACCTCCCACGCCTAAAATGTCTCCAGGTAAACGTTTTTCTGCTTGTCTAGTAATTCGGTGAATCCGCGGCCACTAATGCCATTCAGAGACTCTTGGCCATTTCGGCTTTCGCACCATATGATCCCTGCTCATCTGCCCACAACAAAACGATTTTTTTTATTTTCACTTGCGGTGTTCTCTCCATTTCTTGTTATATGCTGCTATAGGGCTATAGGAATACAGATTCAAACTTGATTGTATGATAAACCTAATTATTGATTCAATTCTTCTACTCACAACATCTGTTCTATTAACTTGTAACTGCCTACTAGTTATAGTATCGAGTGTCCTGGTGATGTGGATGCTATATATATAGTCTTCTCAAACTCTGAGTGCACAGATTTGTTAAGTTGTAACTGTACCTTCTAGTTTTTTAGTCTGAGCAATCATTGATGATATCATCCATTTGATCGTTTGCACACTACACTGGAATTAATATCTTTGCGGAATCGTTGATCATACTTCGTGTGTACTAATTGAAATCAGTTGTGCATGTCCGTGCTGCTGCCGCCCCAGGACAAGTGAAGTTCCCCCATCATCTATGGAGGATCTTTTGACGTTCGTGCCGTGCGATCGGTCGGGATCAGTGGCCTTCAGTTCCTGTGGATTTCCCTTGTGACGTTAGTCCTTGCAGCAGCAGCTGTAGCCTTGATCACGTTGCTGTTCTGAGACATGCTTCTCTGACCTCAGTCTTGAACTTGTGCATGTCTGCTTAGTCTTTCTTGATTGGTTCCTCGTGTTGCATACAATGAAGTGGTGTCATGTGACGCTGGGCATAATCTCTGAAAACTCCTGACTGGTTTGGTGTGGTTTTGTTTATTCAACACCAATTGCCTTAGCTTTCTTTTTCTGAAGGAGATAGAGAAGAGAGTAGCTAGATTTCTTTTTCTATTTTGATTTACAAATGGTCCGGTTTTATTTCAAAATGGTCCGTAGTTTTCGATCTTTGGGCTTATTAAGCTTAAGAATCTTACTTAATAGGAGAAAATAGCCTCCTAAACATATGGATAGCAACTGGTTCACCAGGATGACGCATGAAAGGCAAAAGCACTACGAATTATTGATTTAGGAATGGGAATGGGCTAGAACCCTGGGTTCTTCCTTATATAATTAATGGTATTTTCATTGTAATACTCTATCAGAGAGTTCTCAATTTTTAGCGAAGCTGTTCCTATCTAACGGATAAAAACTAGATCAAATGACAAAGACATTGTTTGTGGAGAAAGAGGTGGCTTTTCCCGGATGAAATGAAACATTTGATTTGTGTAACAGGAGAAAGATTTCCTACTCCTTAGCCTTAAAGATATGTGGCCATGAAAAAGGGAGGGGATTCAGTGGAACAGGATTGGCCGGGCGGTAGAGTCGTGGAAACACTTGTTGATTCCTATTTTGGACCCTAGCTCCATGAAACAATATGCTATTGCGGAAACATGGAAGAATTGCAATCATAGATCAAAACACTATGTGTGGAAAGCTTGATAAGGGTCAGTTATTTGTACATTTGATTAGTATGAGCCACTCACATCATTTTTTAAGGATAGGTGGGAGTAGGACCCTACAATAAGAGCAGATAGCCCACATGAATCATGGGAATAACAATACGAGGCCTTTGACGAGTAAAGGAGAAATGCAAGATTTGGATCCGCGATTTCAACAAGTAGTTTGTGCTTCGTCGGCAGGGGAGACTATAGGCCATGAAAATCCACCCCTGCTATCTCCACCTGCGGATTCAGAGTCAAAAAGTGTGAATTCCGTATGTCCCGCTGGCACACGATTTCGATTACTTTTCTTGTTACCGTTTCGGAGATCCGATAATGGAATGCTAAATCGATATCAGGGGTCGAGCCAGGGTACTTATCCTCCCGTCTATAAATAAATGACCAATAAAAGACCAAAGCGATGATAAATCAAGGGGCGGACAGGAGCAGCATCCTAGCTAGGAACAGGTGCTGCACCGTAGCTAGTAGGAAGAAGTACAACACAGCTACATTCCCCATAGGGTTGGCGCCCCTCTTCTCCAATACAAATTGAATCATAGCAAGGGCTAAGCTATCTTAAAACCTACTATCAATCTGTTTATAGAACTCAATACTACTATCATGAGATCATCATAACAAAAACTAGAATTGCCCAGTCAAATAGGAATAGAAAGAAATCCAGGGTAACTTGTATCATGAGATGGGTCCATTCCAATTGGAATTCTGTACGGCTACAACTCTTTTTAAACGAGTCGAAGTCCAGTCTTGTCACTTTACCATCACCCCTTTCCGCATCGTCCTTCTCTATTGGGGGCTCCCAACACCTCAGCCACACATCTTTTTCGTTCGCACCCCATTTTATTCTCTAAGGAACCCTCTCCTTAATGAGCGTAGATTGATGGAGATGGCTTTTGTACTAGTCAATCTTTATATCCTTTCGGGCATAGTTTTGTAAAAGATCGGCGGGTGATCCGTCCTTTCTCATCTGCCGTGGTTCATGCATTCTTCCTTTTTGGAAAGTGGATAGGGATCGGGTGAATTAGAGAATAGACAGACGTCTGTTGGCATTTCAGCCATTCTTCTCCTTTCAGGGCCTCCGAAAGAGAATCCAGTACCTCTTGGTCCTAAATATCAGAATAGGACACGCAACAACGGAACAACAAGAGGAAGACCGCTCCAAACTAAATCACAGTAGAAGTTATGGCCACTCAGGCTGGACCAAAACAGCAAGCGGAAGGTCCCCCGAAAGTCCTACATTAGCACCAAGCCATCCCCCAAGGGAGGGCATAACGGAGTGTGGTAAAATCCAGTTGCTAACGCTCACGGCTATGGGTTCTTCACAATTAGCAGGGCTTCTATTCTAGTACAGAGATCAGCACTTGTTATGCCAGGGTCTCCTTTTTCGAGTTGGTTACTGTCTTGTTGAGCAACGTTTTCCCGGCAATATCCGCTTATTAGGGTGGCCTCTAACAGGTTGGGAGAGTACTAAAAATCTGGCTCATACGCCTCACAAGATTGAACATCTGCGAAAGTCATCTCGAAGCTCTGACTCTCGAGAGAAAGTCTTGTCTACCAGTGACTTATTTTATGGAATACGAATGCCTACTATACTAGCTTGTTTCTTGACTCCATTAACTCAGTTTACAGAAAGGAAACGTCCAGTCCAGTAAGAAGGAAAGAGAAGAAGAAAGTCACTCATCAACTCCTACTTTGGTTATTGAGACTTGCCACGTGATTCGACCTATGTGTACCTATTCCCTAGCCTAAGTAGCTTACCCACTGCCCTAATAACTGTCTGTCAATCCGGCAGCTTGCCCTACTGCCTATCGACGCTACTGTCCTAAGTCTCCTACTCATATACCCAAGGTCAAAGACTTTGCAGGGCAACAAACTGATTTCGGCATTGCTTAACTGTTGAGAGCTAATATTGGGGAGTAGTAAGCCAGCCCACCATAAGATGAATGAGTGCTCCTCTCTGTCGGATCTCGGGTTCCGGCAGACCCTTAAGGTTCGAACTCTGGGGTGCGCGCGGAGATCCAACCCTCCACCGTCTCGTACCTCGCCGAATCGCAGGGACCTAAACTACTAGAAAGAAAAACACAAGAGACACGAGATTTATACTAGTTCGGGCCACCGTTGTGGTGTAATACCCTACTCTAGTTTGTGGTGTGGTGATTGCCTCTTGGGCTGATGAGGAATAAGATAGGAAGAACAGCCTCGCGAGGGTCTGTTCTTGGTGGGTGTGATGAACTGCTAGGTGGTGTCCTGCTGTTTCTAGCTACTGGTTCCTTGGTGAGGACTCCGACCTCATACCGGGGGGCTGATCCAAGATCCCCGTCTCTGAGTGTGGCTACTCCTGTTTATAGGCGAAGGCCCTGGGCCTCTTCCCAAAAATTGAATGGGAAGGGCGCCAACAATTGGCCATTTTGAAGGGGAACAACGGGTACACTTATCCTGACTAAAGTTGGTCCTCGCCTGCCAAAGGCTCTGGTGATGACGCCTGCTTGGGCTCCACGATGACTCCCTTCCAGCCGTTGGGGCAGGTCTTGGTCTTGTTGCACCAAAACGGGTGCCTTTGCTTGATGCTCTTACCTGTCCTTGCTCCCTTTGCACCAAAGAGGAAAGGAGGATCTTTGCCTTGTTGGCGCCCGATCGGGCGCCCTTGGTCGTCATGGCTTGCGTCATGGGCACCTCGCGAGGTACCCTGCCTTGAACTCTCCGCCTCCTCATGAGCCAGCCTGACGAGGCTGTGCCTGAGGAAGCTCCTGGTCGTCCGCCCCACGAGGCTTGGCCCCTCGCGAGGGTCTTGATCTTGCGTTGATGAAGATGGGCCGTCCTGGGCCTCCTTTGAGCCACGCCGCAGGCCGCAGGCAGGCAAGTTTGGGGACCCCCGTTCCCAGAACGCCGAGAGTAGCCCCCGGGCCCACGGCGCGCCCGCACTTGGCCGGGCAGACATGCGAAAGGGCAAGTGCGAAGTGTCGCGGGCCCTAACAGCCTGCGGCCTTGGACGACGCGTGGCGGTTGACTGGACGTGGGCGACACTGTTCCCCCACGCCTCCTTATTTCATGGCTTGCTAGGCGGACACACTGCTGCACACATCCGTTCCTCTCTCTGCTGCTTGTACTGATCCTTGCCCTGCAGGCCCGTTCCTGCCGAGCTCACGGAGACGGGTGAGGAGCCGTCCTCCCCGGCTTCGCCCCCTCCCCAGCCCTCGAGTGCTCCAAGCAGTGGAGCCCTTGTGGTGAGGGCGACCGGGGAGGTGAGCCGTCCCGTGGCGCGTCGTGGCCCTGCGCGTTTCGCGATCCTTCCTCGCAAGCCTTCCCGTGGCATAGCTAGCCTGCCGTGGGCTTCTCGCCTGGTTGTGGACGACGATTGGCCGAGGCGCTTCCTGCGCCCTCGTCTGGGGATGGGCTGGCTCCAGGCCGGGCTTCTGGCGTAGCGCGCCCGACCGTCGTGTGGGTGCTAGCCCCCAGCCCCTTGCCCGGAGGGGGAGTGTTGACTCGTGGTTTCGGCGCACCGGGCGGTTGATGGTGTGGAGGACGTGCGCGAAGGCCTGGGAGCGCCACGCCCTTCGCCAAGGATTTCTTCGAAGGGCGGCCGACGCGGTGAGCCTTCTTGGTGAAGAGCTTGCTGACGAAGACGCGCGCCTTGAGGCCGAGGGCCTGCGCCTGGCTGCAGAGAGGCGTCAGCTGGAGGGCACTGCCACCCTTGCGCGCCGCCAGCGTGATCTTGATGATGAAGAGGCCAAGGCGTCGCTGGCAGCCTCTCGGGAGGCCTGTTCTCAGGCCGTCGAGGAGGCCCGGGCAGCTAGCAGGCGGCGAGAGGCAGCGGAGGAGCGGGCACGGGAACTCCTGGCCCGGTGTCACTCGCTGGAGGAGCAAGTGGAGGTGCGCGAGGCAGCCCTTGCGTCGATGAAGGTGGCCTCCGGCGACTCGGCGGAGCTCCAGAAGCGTGAGGAGGCGCTGACGCTTGAAGCCGCCGAACGTGCGCGCGAGTACGAGCGCTTGGAGACAATGGAGCGCTTGGCGACGCGGGCAGAGGATGAGGTCGCAACACGGGAAGCCCGCGTCCTGGAGGAGGTCGGACGCCGAGTGGCGGCGGCGCGCTCGTACCTCGAGCGCGAGTTTGAGGAGCGGTTGGGGCTGATCAAGGCCGAGGATGAGGGCAGTACTGCTGCCTTTAGGGCCAAACTGGAGGAGGCGACGCGGCGGGCCGATGCTCTTCGTGCCGCCCTCGAGGTGGCGCAGAGGGAGTCCACCACCTCTCAGGCCGAGGCGCTCCTTCTTCGCCAACGGGTGGAGGAGGCTGAGGCCGTCGCGCGCCAGAATGCGGACGAGATGCGTCAGCGGCGAATCCTGGAACATGAGCACGGTCCCATGCTCGCCACGCTCCGGGAAAGAGCTAACGCAGCCTTGGATAATATCTGCGGCGGCGGCAGTAGGCGCGCCGCACGCAGTTAACTACGCCGGCAACCTTCAGTTCTTCACTGACGTGGTGGCGCGGCTGGAGGCGCGGTCGGTCAGGGCCAACAGGTTGGTGGAGGAGAGGAGCCGCGCGCTGCTTGGGCGCGCCTTCTCTCGCGTCTTCAGCCATCTCCGGGACATGGACCCCCACTTCGATTTTGACGCGTTATCGCTTCAGTCCCCTGCCGTCCGGGGCGACCTGGCGCACTGGGTGGAAGACGACGTAGATGCCCTCGTCCGGGCCTTCACTTCGGACGACGACGGCGTGGTCGTGGCCGCCGATGAGGGCGGCGTGGTGAACGGCCCAGACGCTGCCGACGATCACGCAGACAGCGACGGTGAGGCCAGCGATGCCAGCAACGGCTCGGGAGGTGCTCCTGAGGATGCATTGGGGGATTTATCCGACTAATCATGTATTGTCCTTGTTCCATTACCCTGCATGAATAGAACTCAGGTTTTGGCCTGATGGAGGTGAGAGCATTTTGGGAGGGGGAGCCCTTCATGTAAAACTTGTGTTCTTCGTATTAGCAGGTGTTACATCGCCCATACGCCCGCGCCAAGTGGTTGGCTAAGCGACGTGCTAGTTGGATGGTTTACCTTTGTTTTGTACGAGCCCCGAGATAGCCTGTGGGAGGCTGAGGCGATCTGAGTATCTATTGATCGAATCCGTAGGACCTGCAGTAAAAACCCTCCGGAGAGGACGCGGCGGCGATAGGTTGGGCTGCGCGCAAGCTTGGCCTGGCCCGGCTCGCGAGGGGCTCGCGAGGGGAGGCAGCTGAGGCGGAGTTGTAACCGAAACGCGAGAGATTTGCTCGAACGAGACTAAGCATCCCTTCCCCGAACACACGCAAATCTCAACTTCGAATCCAACTTAAATCCAGCGAGGGAAAACGACAATCAAATGGAAAGGCGAAGAAAGCAGAAGAAAAGCTGCGTCGGGCACCTAGTCTAGTCTTGGACGTAATTCTCACCAGCGCGGAGGTAAGTGTTGCCACTGGGCATGGGAGGGAGCCCCAGGGCCTGAGGCCGGCACCCTTGAGACTCCGGGGCGTGTACAGCCCCACTCATTATTACATGAGAGTGTCACGGGGTGGCGAGCTTCACAGGCACTGGGCCTTCTTCACAGGTATCGGCCTTACTTCATATCGCCAGACGAGGGCCACGCCTTGCGCCACACTCTAGTGCCACCAACGACGATCGGAAACCATGACGCCGCCGGTGGGGTAGAGCGGTCGCCAGCGGTTCCCCCAACGACCACGGGTCTTCCGCCAGGGGCAGGCCCTGAGGCACCTCCCCGGCAGAGGGCCTACCTCCTGAGAACGCCTTGCTCCGAACGCCGCGGTGGTGATGTCGGATCTCTGCCCCTCTCCTGCAGCCCCCTGCGCCCCCCTCCCGAGGGGTAGGAGACTGCAGGAGCGGGGCAGCCACTCGCCATGGCGACCTGTACCTCCTGCGACCTATGGTTAGCATATGTTTGCTCCTGAGGAAGTAGCGGTACCCGATAATCGTCGCCCCCGGCGTGACCAGTGGGACCGTCTCGAGGCTCCTGGAAGAGCGCGGCTTCTGGCGCCTCATTCCCCCAGCTTGGGCTGAGGAGCAAGTCTTGTTCTCCATCATGCGGGTGTCCTTGGTCCATCATGTGGGGCACGTATTCTTCCGGCGCCGCCATCCCGAAGGCCACGCCGTAGTGCTAAGCGTGCCTTGCTGCTCTGCTTGACGCGCCCGCCGTGGGGTGGTGGCGCGGCGGTCCACCAGGGCCGTGAGTTGCATCGAGTCCTTCTTCTCCGCGGGCGGGCGGCAACCCGCCGCCCGGCACGCCGAGAGCTTCGCCGGTGTTCGAGTAGCTTTGGAGCCCACGGGCGTGGAGCCCCGTCTGCGGGCCGCCTCGGCCTGAGATGGAAGTTGGTGCGAAGGGGTGAGCCCCGAGGCGGCGAAGCCTGTGAGCTCCGCCACTCGCTCCGGAAGACGTCGCGGCCGCTCTCCGGCCTGCACCGCAGCAGCTCTCGGACCACCGTGAGCGCGGCCCTCGAGTTTACTGCTCCGGCGGGTGTACGGTGATGTGGTCGTGGCGTGATTGGAGGCCCTTGCTGCCGGCCGTGGCTGCCGCGGGCGTGAGAGCCGTCGGCTGTCTGCATCGCCTGCGTGGCCTGCAGCGCCTGCGGATCGGGAGCTGCACAGGGCACGGGGTCGCCTGAGGCGAGCGGCTCTGCGTGGGCGGGCCACGCCGCCTAAGGATCTGGGTTGCCCGCTTGGTCGCCGGACATGGTGATGACGACGCGACGGGACACGAGGTAGCAGAAGGCGGATTCCGCGCACTTACCCGGGCGCGCCAAATGTCGGATTCGGGTTCCGCAGACCCTTAAGGTTCGAACTCTGGGTGCGCGGAGATCCAACCCTCCACCGTCTCGCACCTCGCCAATCGCAGGGACCTAAACTACTAGAAAGAACAGCACAAGAGACACGAGATTTATACTAGTTCGGGCCACCGTTGTGGTGTAATACCCTACTCTAGTTTGTGGTGTGGTGATTGCCTCTTGGGCTGATGAGGAACAGTACAGGAAAGAACAGCCTCGCGAGGGTCTGTTCTTGGTGGTTGTGATGAACTGCTAGGTGGTGTCCCATTGCTCTAGCTACTGGTTCCTTGGTGAGGACTCCGAGCTCATACCGGAGGGCTGATCCAAGATCCCCCTCTCTGAGTGTGGCTACTCCTATTTATAGGCGAAGGCCCTGGGCCTCTTCCCAAAAATTGAGCGGCAAGGGCGCCAACAACTGGCAATTTTGAAGGGGAACAACAGGTACACTTATCCTTACTAAAGTTGGTCCTCGCCTGCCAAAGGCTCTGGTGATGACGCCTGCTTGGGCTCCACGATGACTCCCTTCCAGCCGTTGGGGCTGGTCTTGGTCTTGTTGCACCGAAACGGGTGCCTTTGCTTGATGCTCTTGTCTGCGCTTGCTCCCTTTGCACCAAAGAGGAAAAGAGGACGCCATGAGCCGGGCGCCCGACTGGCGCCCTTGATCGTCATGGCTTGCGTCACGGGCACCTCGCGAGGTACCCTGCCTTGAACTCTCCGCCTCCTCATGAGCCAGCCTGACGAGGCTGTTCCTGAGGAAGCTCCTGGTCGTCCGCCCCACGAGGCTTGGCCCCTCGCGAGGGTCTTGAGCTTGCGTTGATGAAGATGGGCCGTCCTGGGCCTCCTTTGAGCCACGCCACAGGCCGCAGGCAGGCAAGTCTGGGGACCCTCGTTCCCAGAACGCCGACACTCTCCTATGCCGACTTACTAGCCAGGTTGAGCCTTTGAGCCATAGGAGGAGGGAGAATCTGGTTGATTTTCCAGGGAATGATTATATGGATTTCAAGGAGGATATTGTTACCTTCATCAGATTGATTGATAACTGGTCGTCGATTGACAACAACTGCTTTTTCCAGTGAGAAAGGAAGGAGGAAGGGGATCTCAACAAGCCATGGATATATAGCCTACAACCGAGTCCACAAAGAAGACGGTTTCAAAGCTCGAAGAGCATGGTTGTGAGGCTGATCCCTAAGTGCAGAGTTTCACGTGACGAACAACGAAACTCCATTTCTGTATGATAGAGTTAGAGAGTCCATTATTTTATATTATCCGTTATTCTAAAGATTAATATTATTTATACTAATAAGATTTAGATTAATATTGTCATATAGTGAATTTTAGTTATCAAAGATTAATGATGTGTTCAAGAAATACCCATATTTAATTGACAAGAGCTGTATTCCCCAAAGCAAAATTTACCGGTGGTAGTTGGTCGAAGCTCTAGTGGGTAGCCAATCCCTTCTCAGGGAACCGTACGTGAGACTTCCGCATCATACGGCTCCGTCCCGAGCTTCCGTCGTCGGCCCTCGTCACCAGACCACTATGTTTGTCTTTTCCGCCTTGACTATCGAATCTTTTGCTTCTCGGGTGGTGGCGAACAATGCTAATTGCGTAGCGGGAGATGCCTGCCCGTCATTTAGGCCTGCTTCCTGCCCGAAAGAAGGCTAGCCGGACTGGTGGTAGGGGACCCGACCGTAAAAAACCCTACCCTATTCTCGAACCCTCCGACGAGCTCTACCCTGCCCGCATTTATTTGGAAGGTGGCCAAAGAAATGTCTCCACCTGCTGCCAACAGTCTTTCTTCGGAATTCTACTAAATGGGTTGATCCTCCCCTCCGTTTGTTTTAGCAACTTATCCTAAGGTCTCTTCGCTAAGAACTCTCCGGCAACGACAGAGGAACTAACCTGCCTGCAGTGGCGGGGTGCCTTTTTTTTAAATAAGACCTGGACGATTATCCCTACCCTCGGTAGCTTACGAGTTTACGTCCATCCCTGATCTGGTACAGTTTCCTTTATTTTTATACCTTGTAGCCATTACCCGAATTCACGCAAGTGTGTCCACACCCCCCTGACTTGACGAGGAATTCATTCTCGCGAACAAACACACCCCCTACACACACCTAGGAGCACCCCTCCCTGCATATCCATACAAGACCCGAGTAGGCGGGTCGAGGTCCCACGAGGTACCCACTACTGGAGTACCCTCCCACCAAAAAAGATGTGTGGTTTGGTGGTTCGCCAGAAATGCTATGCTTACGCACAAGACTACCCCTCTTCCCGAAAGCTTCAAGGACCTTTACTACTTTACGATGACGGGGACCGCCTGTAGGGGGTTTCTTGCACAAGGCCCCTGCAGAGGAAAAGCTTGATCCCAACGAATAGAAGATGCTCAGCTCCGCACAACATAGGGATTGGCACGCTTTCGGAAAGAACATAGAATAGTAGAGGATCCAGCATGCAGGACACGCCGATCATTAGAAATTCATGAATTATGAAAGGCTAACTTTCTTAGGAAAAGCCATCTGGGCAAGAGATCGTCAGATAATCCAAACTGCCGACCTACTGCCTGTACTTCGTCGGATCAGATAATGGTGAGCCATCAGTCGGACGGAGTTTAACGTAAAGCTCCAAGGGAGTGTCAACAGTCTTCTCATCATTGAGTTGAGCTCGAGTGATCAAGTCATAACATTATTTGATCTGAGATACCAAATATCCACGAGGAGAATGTGCGACCTCCAAGCCAAGAAAAGGCTTAGGGCGCGTCAGCGCCTTCATAGAAAATAATTGATGAAGGCGACACTTGATCAGCGATATGGTAATGGAGTAATCACCCTACTTTGCTTTGTCCCTATTATGCAAAATCTATACTTACTTTCAATTGGTAGAGAGGAAGAAGAGAATTTACACTAGTAATAGGTTGATGACTTCTCTTAACTAACCGACACTAGTAATAGGTTGATGACTTCTCTAACTTAATAGTTGGCTGACTCCTCTTCATGGATCACCGTTCTATATAGTTAGGCACAACATCGCGTTTAACCACCAATCCCTATTCCCTCAATCGATACTGTCCAACTATCCTTTTATTGGGACACCATCATAATTCTCGTTAGGGAAAATAGTTCCTATACTTAACTAACCTCTGTACGCAATCACTGTTTGACACATCATTCTTTCAGCTTTTCGTTCTTGACGACTCTTTTTGACGGAGCCGGACCTTGAACTAGCTCTTTGCAACACAAACCACTATCTTTACTTTCCTTTAGCAATAGTATCTAACTATCAATTCATAAGAGTCAAACGGGTGGGTCCATCCCATCTATCGACAGGTCCTGATACCATATTTGGGAAACAAGCAATACTCTCCGCAATTCCTTCATGAAAAACAGACCTATCTTCTCTTGAAAGACTGTCCTTTCCTCGATTGTTATTGTGATGTCAATGAAAGAAAGCTGGATACTGACTTCTTCCCAAGAGCTCTATCAGCCCTGAATTCCTTAGCCATACGACTCTTCCTTAGTTTCCTAATGTTGGTGGTCCTATCTAGTGGTGAGACAGGGCATATACTATTCTCGATCTTATAATGAAGAGGTTGCCTAGTTTGAACCAAACATTGTACTTGATCTCTCGTCCTATCACAAACAAGTCTCTTCCCCCGAGTCCTAGTAGAATAGTCCAAGTAGTCCGGGACAATAGTGTCCCGTCTCTTTGCTCACCCCTGGCACACAATCACTATAAGACAAAGCAAGACAAACCTCTCTTATCCTTCTTGGCTTGAAGTTACACGTTTCTTGTTCCGGTTTCGGCTTGAGGGAAGTGCCTGAAATCGATTCAATTCTTATCCCCGATTTGAACTCCGCCTGGATTCTTATGACCAAGAGCTATTTTATTGGTCAGAAGAATGGAAGGACAACGAGAAGATGGTTCGGTTGCTCCTGCTGGAATATTCCATTTATTTAATACTCCGACTTGCGTAACCCCGAATGGCAATGTTGTTATTGCGGTTGGTCAGATCAATAAGACAACAAGGGAGTCAGAATATTCTGATACTACCAAACAGGGCTTTGGAATCTATGGAAGGAGCCTTCAATGCTTCTCCAGTGTCAACCATTGGTCGATAACAGAATGAAATGCCACAATTAAGTTGAAAAAGAGAATAATTAAAAAGAGGCATGCTTGAAAAAGAGTACAGATAATATGTTATGGATGTGAGGAGCCTCACCTAGTACTTTTCTTACTAAACTAAAAAACTCTACTCTCCTTTCACAGCCAACCCACCCATTACTTTTTCGAGCTCGATAAAAAGGAAAGTTCACGTGCCAATCCTTACCATTGGTAACTGTAATTACAAAGCCTAATCTTTCACTAAATACTGAGTAAAGCAAGCAAGAAAGAGGGAAGGAGCAGCTATTTTTGAGCTAGGCTCGATCTCTTTTTCATCCACTTCTCGCTATTTGTAATTCTACTTGAATTAGTTCTTCCTATGTTTAGTGAGGTGAGTACTGCATCCATAACTAGAGGACTTGCTTTTCTGCTTGGCTCCCAGGGGAAGTTGGACTGGATAAGAAGAATTGAAGCGCAAGGAAGGCAACCGGTATTCAAACAACTATTCAGAATTCCCAAATCTTGGTAAAGGAAATCTGTACTTGACGACTGAACCAAATCCTTTGCCTTTATTTATTCTATTATTTTGATATAGATCAGCTAAAAACAAAACAAAAATACTACTACGTTGGGACAATGACCCACCTTTCTCTACTCAACCTGTCATCTTGTCTCCTCGCTCCCTGGGACAAATAAGACTATTTATTAAGTGATAAATAAGAGAAACTAGTGATATTATCTAAGCTTCTGGCCATGTCTGATTGGCATTCAAGTCAGCCTTCCATTGCTTGAAAAGGCCTAGCACCGTAAGTAGCAATTGGCTATGTCCAAACTCATATGTCGTATTTTATCTAAGCACATGAGTTGTAATAAGGAAAGAAGACATAAGAATGGGAAGTATCCGCTAGTTATAACGTAGTATAAAGAGAGCTATTTCATGGATCTTGGTCACAATAAAAAGAATCCAATAATGATCTATCAACTAAAGGATCTTATTATATAATCCCGTATCTTCAAGGTTGTTAAGATGATTCAGTAGATGTGTCGGTATCGTTTTCATCTGCCGTTGGGAGTGACTGCTTTGCTAATCTATCCTTTTATCCTTCTTTTCGGAGACAAGCACATATTACCGTAACCTAGTGATTAATATATCCTATTGGTACTACTTCTCTATCTCTTTCTCTACATCTGCGAGCCGGTAGGCTGGCCAACTAACTCTTCAAATGAAGCCCTTTATCTTTCTAACGAAAAAGAGAATGATGATGATGGCTACCATTCATTCCTCTAAAATGTTTTAGTCCTGTTTTTGGTAGCATACCGATCCTTCCATGTTTCCAGATTAGCATTTATCTGTCTGGAGTCCTGTGACTCCAAACGAAGTTTTAGTTCTATCAAATCCTCCAAGCAATTGATATTCTTTTCATTACTATGCATGATTTGCTCTATTCGATCTTGATAGCCTGGCAGATTCCCAGGATCCGAAAGGACACCATCGGGAAAAGGCTTTTGCGATCCTAAATAAAATAGTAATGCCCCATTCAAACTGGTATTTAATTGGAGCATACCTGCATGGCGTCCTTAGCATTACCGTCAGGATCGTCAGCTGTTGGCGGAGCTGGATATATTTCTTGGATTTCAGCTAGGGTTCTAGCCATACTTCTTCAGAAGAGCGCGCCCTCAAGTTGTTGGTGGAATGGATTTGCTTCAGCCGGAGTAGAGTGGAAATCTACCGACGGACGAGGCTGTTACTCTAGCGCGGCTGTTCCTGCTCGAGCTGCTCATGCTCGGGCGGCTGTTCGTTAAGGTCAAAGTCATTTCTATTCATGAATGAGACCAGGACCCCTGCCTTGGAGGTTTCCTCCTCCGAACGTGAAGGATTTTCAAGCCCCCCTGTGCCCACGGTTGCACATCGCCTCCTGCCTCAGAGGGCCGGTACCATTTCTTCAATCAGCGTGGCACCATATATCAAAACATATTGTAAAAGTGACAGAATCACTTCAAGTAGTGCTTGCCTAACCTGATCTGCCACGATCAAGGAGGGATCTACTACTAAAGCAGCTATCACAATGATAACTATGAAAAGTCCCCCCATTGATAAAAACCAGAATCAGATGATAGATCAAGTCTTACCGAAATTGGATTTCCTTTTCGTGCCATATGTCGCTTATACTTTACTTCCCCCCCTCTGCCCTTTCAAAAGTGGTTACTCCCGATCCGAAGCACCCCTTTTCCATTCATAGAGAGATCCAATCATCAAAATCAATAAAAAGGCCATCA
>CM038672.1:341225949-341385949 GCA_021605145.1 Aegilops bicornis | reverse complement strand
TACCTTGCTTACCGCCCCTCGTAGGGGCCAGCGTACCCATACCGAAAACGATTTACTCTTTTTATGGGCGCTTTCCACTAGGCTCTCGTTAAGGAATCGGCCCAAAAAAGACCGATATTCCCGCGAGAATTGCTATGCTGCCTGCAGTGAAATTGCAAGAATCACTTTATAAGCTATTTTGAAATCGAATGAATTGAGCAATTGTATTTCCCCAGGTTTCCATTGGAAAAGGGGCTTTTTTTGTATGCAAGTGATGATCGATTGTCGGAGAAGCCGCTCCCATGTGGGGTGGCCGTGAGAATGATTCCGAGCCTTCCTGACCAGACCCATGTGGAACTTGTAAATAAATAGGTTTGTAAGTGCCTAGCTGAGTAATAAGATAAGTACCTTTGCTAATAATCCAAAACCTTTCATCTTCTCTTTCTAGATATAGCAGCCTACCGATATTGATAGTGGAATTATTGATCTCCTCTTTCGGATAGCCCATTTTGAATAAGTGTTACGGGTAAGGGCTTGACCTACCAGTTGAATGGAATCTACCGCTCTTTATGCTCTCGCTAGCTTTGAACTTGTTTGTACCAGTAATCAAACACATAATCTCATTTCCCATTGCTTTCATCGCATAGAGCCAGATGCTGCATCCACATGCCTATTTAGTAAGTGGGGTGTATCCTTGTTGACACTTGAGAAATAATCCTATACTTCCAATAACCCACTACTTCCTCCAATCGATGGTACATGGCAGTGCATCTACCGAACTAGAGGCGAGCACTTTTCAATCAATTACGAGAGGCATTCGCTTCTCCTCGATCTTTAATAAGCGAAGCAACGCGCCTAGTAGGGGAAATACCTTCCTCAGGAATGTCATCAAAGCCAGGTTCTCCAATCGTATAAGGGAATATTCCATGGCACAAGGGTTGTTTTTAGGTGCTGTCCTCGGCAGACCACCACAAAAGGTCCGAATCAGGCGAAACTTCTTTTCGTGCCAGCGAGAAGTAGTAACAAGAACTCCTCCTCTGTTTAATATCAGCCTGGTTTAGGTCTAGGTCATAATGAATTTTCTGATACCTTCCTTCGTCCATAGATCAGTGTTATGCTTCTGTCCCGTGATGAAGAAGGATAGAAGAATGATAAGATAGGATCGTATTAGTGAGCCGTGGGAAAAGAGTTTTTTCGTTCCTTGATTGGTCCCACCCAAAAGCAACAGGAATCCCTTTCTCCTCCTATAAGGAAATCTCGTCGTTTCAGTCTTCTTCAAGTACCATCGTATTAGTCAACTCAAATGCTGAGAGATTACTATAGAGCCAAGGAGGCTTTGAGGATGGTTCCACTCTCCAAATAGAGCAGTTACTTCATTGACGACAAGAACCCCATTTACACTAGCCAAAGAGCAATTCATTTCTTCGACTCGATGCCTCCTCATTTGCTCCCATTCCCATATTAGTAAAAGAATTAGGGAAATGCGAGGGAAAAGAAGTCCAAAAGCATTTAGAGATTTGACTGGGATTCGTTCTTGCTCAGATGGCGAGGGATTGCTATAACAATTTTGAGAAGCATTAATGAGATCTCTTTTTTTTCACAAAGTGATATGGAAAATCATGCGGAAGAACCTATATGTAAAAATAATTCAAGATTCCCATCATACATTACCAAACTTCCAAATAAGAATAAGCTAAAAATGGACAAATACCTTAAGGAACTGGAAGCTGACCCAGATTATAAAGGGCAACCTCCTAAACCATCAGTATTCCTTGTAGGTGACATTGAAACCGTTCCCTTGTTAGATTGGAACTATGTTCCCGTGGAGATAATAGAAACCAAAATCTTCCCCGCCACCATGCTTATGCTACCGCCTTTATGACTGTCATTTTAGACAAGAAACTATCAAAGATTTATATTAATCATTATAGTTCCCACAAATACATAAATACGCACCCATCATTTTATGATCAATGTGATTGTGTACTCCAAGCATTCATAAATGGAATACTTTCTGTTGTAAGCAAACAAAGAAAGTCACTAATTATTTACTTTCATAACATGAGTCGATTCGATGGTATTCTGATGACCCAACATCTTAGTAAGTTTCACCCCGACTTGAAAGTGGATACTGTAATGCGAAATTGTATTATGTACAAGGTTGTTGTTTCTAGACGTGTTCAGGATGGTAGGAATAAATCATGTCTCCTTTTCAAAATGCGGTGTTCGTTGTTGATTCTCCCTAATTAGTTAGCAAACTTAGCTAAACAATTATGTTAGGTATAAGAAAGCGATGTCGGCGGAAGAAATACGAAGAAACCTATCACACTTTTGTAGTATAGATGCGGTGCACCTGATTTTATACGCATCGGAATGGGTTTATCTTGGAAGATCTTGACTTCTCCGTGCCTTCTGCCTCTGACACATCATATCTCCTATGCCGACCTCGTACTTTTGATCACTTCTTCCTTACGAATTGTATCTATTATGAATTGTATCTATTATGAATTGTGTCTATTTAAGCTTTTTCTGGATTGATATTCATTTTTTCATCTATCTCATGAAATTTCCCTTCTATTAAGCAATAAAGAGCAATTGACGAAGTCAGCAGGAAGTCCGTTAGATGACGGTATGGGTCAAAGGAATCCTCCTATGTGGGGACCCCGACTCATAAGTCGTGATCACCGAATGCACGTATACAGTGATCCCAGAGATCAATGCTCACTGAACACACAGAAGCTGAATAACAAGAGTCTTACACCCATACATACCGTCTTACACAAATTATGACCATTTTGGTCAAGTCTTACATAGATAAAGCCACAAGGGTTGAATACCAAATAAACTTAAGCAGTGGAAGACTTCGTCGATAAGTAGAACCCATGCCATCTGCCTTAACCCTACAAGCATTCTGAGTGGGAAATGTCCTAGTTCGCATGTTCGTCACCAAAGAACTCTTCTTCGAACTCATGTTCTTCCATGCCTGGCCAATTAAATAACCAGTGGCAAGCCAATGAGTACTTTGAATGTACTCGCAAGCAACCCATGTTTTGGTTCAAGATACAACAATGCATGATATAGGTAAATTTTTGCAGAAAGCTAGCTTTTGTTGTGCTATGACATGTTCAATAATTGGTAAAGCATGCATCATACAATTTCAAGTAACCATAGGTCTGGTTACAGATATCAACATAAATGGAGTGGGCATCAACCCAACTCAATCATGTCAAGTCCTTCGACTTGACCCAAGTAGTTCTTCCCACTTATCCCAACACACACACTGGTTTGTAAACAAGTGGACGTAGCCCAAGAGCGGTACCCAACTGTCCTTGACCGTGGACACGGCTATTCGAATAGTTTTACACTCTGCAGAGGTTGCACACTTTACCCACAAGATCCGGGGAACTTCCATGTCAGCCACGGCCCGCGGTACCTCAAGTACCCGGGGTAAGCACCCGATCACTATCTTTCCCTAGACGACACTAACATGGAGTCCACTCGATTGGTAGTAACCCCCGTGCCTAACATTTCACAACTTAAAATTTGTGGAGCCTTGCTCCCATATTCATCACATACCACTTGCACGGGGTACCAATGGTGTGTCCGGTGCCCCATAAAAATGTTCTTGGCCGCCCTACCTGGCACGACGCCGTCCCGAGAGAGCGCAACAACAACTCTCCCGTCACTAGTAATGCGGGCTCCAAGCTAGTATCGTCCTAGGTAATCAATAATGCCCTTTCCCATCTAAGGGTAGAGTGGTTGCGAATGTAAGGTTGGAATAACGGTCGCAACTTAAACCAATCCATTTTGAAAACAACACTCACACTTGCCTCGGTACACCACTTCGTCATCAAGTGGTTACCCAACTCATTATTTCCCTCGGGCATAAGTGGCACCCGACAGGGTTTTCAAAAAGTCTTTTCTAAATACTTTGTCTCCATCACCATGCATATTCCCGTCCCATTTGCGTAGCCACTACTATAGCATCCTATCTACTCCCACCGGCATAACCCTCATAAGGAGGTAGGGTCATGCACCATGCAAGTATCAACGAGGAAGTAACAGAGGCAACCCATCAAGGTGGTTACCACCTCATCTTGATTCCATTGCAACAACAATATGGTGCCATATGACATGCATAAAAAGGGTTTCATAGACATGGTCAAAGGACTGCTTGCCTGGCTCAGCAAAGTCTTCTGGGTCTTCAAAGTCTTCTGGTCCAACACCTTCGTCAGGAACGCAATCTATCGTTGCAAAATAACAATGAGAAAAATAAGGCAATAATAAAACAGAAAAACCAAAGTGCTCAGAAAAATGTCAACTCATTTTTCTTAAATACTAGGGTTAAAATTAACAAGGGGAAAATTCTTATTTTTGGATTTGGAGCTACAGGGACAGAGAAATGGATTTTTAAACAAGGATTTAATTGCTCAGATTTGAATTTGAATTTGAACAGTACAGAAAAGTTTGTTGGAAATGTATGAAAACTACACCATTAAATAGGTGGGATTTTTACAAGATTTTAGGAACTGGAATTATTGCATTTGGATGAATATTTAATCCTGTGGAATTTTGGCAAGTCTAACAGAAAAGAAAAAGGAAAAGGAACACTGTGCAACTGGCCAGAATAGCCGTAGCGCAGAAGGTCCAGTCCAAGAGGCGGCCCTGCGCACTGGTGCACGCGCGCGCGCCAGGTTTAAACCTGACGGGCGGGGCCCAGGCGTCAGCGAGAGAGAGACGCGATGGAGGGGAGAGGCCGACAGGCAGGGCCTGCCTGTCATCCCTAACCTCGAGTCCAGACGGCCGGCGAGCTCACCGGCGACGATGCAGGGCACGGCGAGGTCGGGCACGGGCACGGCTGGTGAGGGAGTCCCGGACTAGGGGGTGTCCGGATAGCCGGACTATCGTCACGGCTGGACTCCAAGACTATGAAGATACAAGATTGAAGACTTCGTCCCGTGTCCGGATGGGACTTTCCTTGGCGTGGAAGGAAAGCTTGGCGATACGGATATGTAGATCTCCTACCATTGTAACCGACTCTGTGTAACCCTAACCTATCCGGTGTCTATATAAATCAAAGGGTTTTAGTCCGTAGGACGAACAACAATCATACCATAGGCTAGCTTCTAGGGTTTAGCCTCCTTGATCTCGTGGTAGATCTACTCTTGTACTACCCATATCATCAATATTAATCAAGCAGGAGTAGGGTATTACCTCCATCGAGAGGGCCCGAACCTGGGTAAAAACATCGTGTCCCTTGTCTCCTGTTACCATCCGCCCAGACGCCTTGATTCGGGACCCCCACCCGAGATCCGCCGGTTTTGACACGATATTGGTGCTTTCATTGAGAGTTCCTCTGCTGCCGCCATCGTAGGATGCTTCATCTCGTCTTTTAAAGACGATACCATCGCCAAAGGAGCCTTGGCCACTGGTCGAACTCTTCGCTAGGCGGTTTTCTCATGACCGCTAGTTCGCCGTCGCTACCGACGATGACCTCTCGAGTCATGGAAACCAATCTCCATGTCGATTCGAACTTGCCGAACAGTTAGATCCGATCGAGCTCTCCTCCGTAAACGAGCTCTTGGATCGCATCGCCGCCTCGAGTCGCCACAGATTACGACCGGATCGGGCCTAAAACCGATCTGAGAGAGATCAACTCTCCCAGGCTACCCATCTTGTTGCTGTGATAGAGGAGCAACGCGGCGACTCTTCTCCTATCTTAAGGACTAGCTACGTCCGGATTCCCAATCCCTCCATGCCGGATTCCTGCGGAGGGACGGACGTCGATCAAGCCCTGAACTTAAAGTCAGGCTGCGGGTCGGACTCGTTGGATAGCACTCAAAGACCCAAGCTTCCGAGTTCGGAAACTTCCCGGCCCTTGAGTCCTAAATTGGACGGGGTTCCGGATTTAGTGCGACCCGCCCACCCAAACATTAGCGATCTCTCTCGAATTCGGCAAGAGCCCGCCGAAACAGTACATCATTACTGGGCCAGATTCCTCCTGGTTATGAACAAGATAAAGGACTGCCGAGAGGAGGACGCAATACCAATCTTCTGCAATAATTGCACATATAAGGGAATCCTAAACGCCATAAGTCGCCGCGAAATCACACGCTTTTCTGACTTGGTGACCATCGTACAAAAGTACTGTGCGATGGAGAGCGCCTGGAAAACCGAAAGTAAATTTTGGGATAATCCGCCCCGAATACATCCCTAGTCCGGAACAAAAGGGTGCATCATTATCAAGTACACGGGTTGAATACCAAAAACCAAAACCCCTAAAGGGTGCGGAACCGTCTTTGGAGGGTTGGCTAAACGGACCTTGCAAAATTCATAGCACGTAGGGCGCCACTCCAACTCATAGCCTTCGAGCATGTTGGATACTACGGCGGTGGCCAAAAGTGGCGAAGAGCTTCTAGCTTGAATCCCATCCCAAAGAACACCAAGACGGTGTTAATAGCTTCGAGACTTTCGCATCAAATAACATGCGAAAACGACAACTCCATAACCTTGCGAAATCTACCAAGTAGCAACAATAAATCCATGGAGTGACACAGCTATTACCTTCAATGCCGGTGACGAACCTAAATTCCGAATTGTCCGGGCACCAGCCGCATAGGTCCTCAGCCCGATAGTAGACGGCTTTCGCCTTACTAAGGTACTCATGGATGGCGGCAATGACTAAACCTCATCTATGAGGAAACACTACGAAAAATGGAAATAGACTGGAACCGCATTGAGCGAAGCAGCAGAACCTTTAGAGGAATAATCCCCAGCCGGGAAGCATGCTGCACAGGAAAAATCACGCTGGACATAGTGTTCGGCTCGTCGGACAATTACAGGTCCGAGGAGGTCACATTTCAAGTGGCCCCGTTCAACAGCGGATACCATGCTTTATTAGGATGAGAGGCATTCACAATTTTTCAAGCTATACCCCATTATGGGTATATGAAGCTTAAAATGCCCGGTCCCAACGGAATCATCACTCTCGCTAGTGATCCGAACATAGCACTCCGCGCCGAAAATAAGACGGACGCACTAGCCCTCGAGGCACTACCCGAAGCCCTAGCGGCCGAGGAACTCACCGCGATGCGCTCCACGGTGAACAGGGACGATGTGATACTTGATAATAGATCCAAGTCCACCTCTTTTAAACCAGCGGACGAAATAGTCAAATTCCAAGTCCACCCAACGGACCCTGCAAAGACGGCCTCCATCGGGGCACAATTAAACCCTGATGTAGATGCCACACTACGAGAATTTCTACAAGAAAACTGGGACATCTTTGCCTGGCACCCTTCAGACATGCCAGGAATCCCACGTCAGCTGGCTGAGCACAGCCTAAACATCCTAAAAGGATTCAAGCCGGTCAAACAGGCTCTTCGGCGCTTTTCCGAACCCAAGAGACAGGCCATGGGAGAGGAGCTAGCCAAAGGTTTGGAGGCCGGATTCATCAGAGATATAAAACATCCGGAATGGCTAGCAAACCTGGTGATGGTACCAAAGAAGGATAAATCCTGGCGCTTATGTGTTGATTTTAAAGACCTTAATAAGGCTTGCCCAAAGGATCCCTTCCCCCTCCCTCAAATTGATCAAATCATTGACGCTTCTGACAGAGACCACGACTCATTGTGCTTCCTCGACGCGTACTCGGCTACCACCAAATCAAGATGGCAGAGCCAGACCAAGCTGCAACAGCATTCATCACTCCATACGGCCCGCTCGCTTCAACACAATGCCCTTTGGGCTCAAAACGCCGGCGCAACATATCAAAGATGATTCGTATATGTCCGCAAACCAGATCGGCAAAACAAAGGAAGCATACGTAGATGACGTGGTCGTCAAAACCAAGCACGTCGAAACTCTAGTAGACGACTTGAGGCTCACATTCGACAATCTTTGAAAATATGACATCAAGCTCAATCCGAAAAATGTGTCTTCGGGCGTTCCACCGGAAAGCTCCCCGGCTTCATTGTGTCCGTAGAGGAATTGACGAAACCCAACCAAGATTCGAGCTCACACAACCGGATATTCCAAAAGACCTCAAACAAATACAAAAATTGACGGGATGCGAGCGGCTCTAAGTCATTGTCGGATTTCGGGCTCGCGCACCCTTGAGGTTCGAACACCTGGGTGCACGCTGAGATCCAACCCTCCACCGCCTCGTGCATCGCCGAATCGCAGGGACCTAAGCTACTAAACAGAACAGCACAAGAGACACAAGATTTATACTAGTTCGGGCCACCGTTGTGGTGTAATACCCTACTCTAGTTTGTGGCGTGGTGGATTGCCTCTTGGGCTGATGAGGAACAGTACATGGAAGAACAACCTCGTGAGGGTCTGTTCTTGGTGGGTGTGATGAACTGCTAGGTGGTGTTCCGTCGCTCTAGCTTGAGGATCGGGTCTCTATCTCTCTCTGGATTCCAAATGCTAGATCTCTCCCTTCTACTATGGTGGCTAGCTCTACTTATATAGACGAAGGCCCTGGGCCTCTTCCCAAATATTGAGCGGGAAGGGCGCCAACAATTGACCATTTTGAAGGGGAACAACGGGTACACTTATCCTGACTAAAGTTGGTCCTCGCCGCCAAAGGCTCTGGTGATGACGCCTGCTTGGGCTCCACGATGACTCCCTTCCAGCCGTTGGGGCTGGTCTTGGTCTTGTTGCAATCAAAGCGGATGCCTTTGCTTGATGCTCTCGCCGCGCTTTCTCCCTTTGCACCAAAGAGGAAAGGAGGACGCCATGTAGCTGGCGCCCGATCGGGCGCCCTTGATCGTCATGGCTTATGCCACGGGCACCTCGCGAGGTACCCTGCCTTGAACTCTCCGCCTCCTCATGAGCCAGCCTGACGAGGCTGTTCCTGAGGAAGCTCCTGGTCGTCCGCCCCACGAGGCTTGGCCCCTCGCGAGGGTCTTGAGCTTGCGTTGATGAAGATGGGCCGTCCTGGGCCTCCTTTGAGCCACGCCACAGGCCGCTGGCAGGCAAGTCTGGGACCCCTGCTCCTGCAACGCCGACAGTAGCCCCCGGGCCCATGGCGCGCCCGAACTTGGCCGAGCAGAGAGGCGAAAGGGCAAGTGCGAAGCATCGCGGGCCCTAACAGCCTGCGGCCTTGGGCGACGCGTGGCGGTTGATTGGACGTGGGCGGCACTGTTCCCCCACGCCTCCTTATTTCGTGCCTTGCTAGGCGGACACGCTGCTGTACACATCCGTTCTCCTCTCTGCTGCTTGTGCGCCCCTGTCCTTCCCCCTCTCGAACTCCAGCTTCCATTTTCAATCCAATCTCAAATCTCCCCCTCCCCCTTTCAATTGCCATGGCTCCGACGAAGAAGGGGAAAGGGAAGAAAATTGTGCCTCTGCCTCGCTCGTCGCCGCCGGCGGCCTCCGCTGTCGACCCGTCGATCATACTCAATCTAGAGGGCTTGGGCAAGGTTAGTTCGGCTCTGGCCACCTCCTTCAACGAATGCGGGAGGACGACGGCTTGCCCGCGTCCCACTTCTCTATCGACAGGATAGTCACTGAGGTCCGGTATTTTGCTGACGCCCTGTGGGCGGGGCTGGTTCCCCCCTTTTCTGATTTCTTCAATGGCTTGCTCTCCCACTATCAGATCCACATGATGCATCTGGGTCCTGAGTCCATCACTCTCCTCTCGGTCTTCGCCTTCGTTTGTGAGGCAATGATGGGCATCCTTCCTTCGGTTGCCTTGCTGCGCCACTTCTTCTCTCTGCGCCTTGTCGACCCCACCCAATGCTCGGCGTGCGTGAGCTTCGTTTGCAGCGCGAGACAACGACCTCGAGGATCGACTTCAGCCTGCCTCCGCCAAGGCCCCGAGTTCCGCGAGAGGTGGTTGTATGCGTGGATGTGGGGTTGCCCAGCCCCCCGCTATCGGAGCCAACCTCGCTTTCTGTCCCCAATTGGTGCCGGGCCAGGAGACGCTTTCAAGCCCTCGGCTCATCTTTGTCTTGCGCCGCTTCGCGTTCCTGAGGTCGCTTGCTGTGACACCACCCAAGGTGGTGAAGGAGTTCCTGACGTGCCGCATTGCTCCTCTCCAACGCCATTCCCACCGGATGTGGGCCTGCAGTGGGCCTGGTGATCGTATGTGGCTTCAGGAAGAAGATCTGACGCCTGAAGCGCTAAGGAAAGCACTCCTGGTCCTGACTGGCGACCCCAACCCCGGTGGCATCCGGCATGGAGGGGCCTTGCTGTACCTCTGCCAAAACAGGGGTGATTTTGTGAACCAGATGCCTATCTTCGATGAATGGGGGCCACGCCCCGCTGGTCTCCAGGGGCCTCGCGAGAATCCAGTGATGGTGACAGCCCTTCCAGTCGGCCCAGGCGGCTCCTCCTCAAGTGGCGAGCAGGAAGCACAAGCCGCCAGAGGTCAAGGACCCCCCACTGGGTGACAGCGCCGGGCGACGCTCATGAGGGAGCAGCTCCTCGAGGCTCGTGCCGCTGGCCGAGGGCGGCAGCCGCCTGCAGCTCAAGGATGGAGCCCCCGAGGCCCCTGCTGCTTCTCTTGGTGAGGCGACCGGCAGCGCGCGTCAGGCGGACGCCCCTGATGCAGGTCGCCTCGATGCTTCTCCCTCGCTGCAGGCTGACCCCTGCACTCAAATCTTGGGTCATTTCCGCGTGAGCTTCGAGGCCCTCCGGAAGAGAAGGGAGGCCCTGAGCGATGATTACCCCTGTCGCCTGCTGAAGCGTAGGAAGTATTTCGCCACTTATGAGTAAGCCTTCTCCTTCTCCAGCTCCTGATTCTTCTGCTGCTTGTACTGATCCTTGCCCTGCAGGCCCCTTCCTGCCGAGTTCATGGAGACGGGTGAGGAGCCGTCCTCCCCGGCTTCGCCCCCTCCCCCGTCCTTGAGTGCTCCGAGCAGTGGAGCCCTTGTGGTGAGGGCAACCGGGGAGGTGAACCGTCCCGAGGCGCTGTCGTGGCCTCAAGGCCTCGCGACCCTTCCTCGCGACCCTTCCAGTGGCATAGCTAGCCTGCCGTGGGCTTCTCGCCTGGTCGTGGATGGCGATTGGCTGAGGCGCTTCCTGCGCCCCTCGTCTGGGGATGGGCTGGCTCCAGGCCGGGCCTCTGGCGCGGCATTCCCGACCGTCGCGAGGGTGCCAGCCCCCAGCCCCCTGCCCGGAGGGGTAGTGTTGATTCGCGGCTCCCGGCGCCCGCCTGGGGCGGTTGATGGTGTGGAGGACGTGCGCGAGCGCGCCCGGGAGCGCCACGCCCTTCGCCAAGGATTTCTTCGAAGGGCGGCTGACGCGGTGAGCCTTCTTGGTGAAGAGCTCGCTGACGAAGACGCGCGCCTTGAGGCCGAGGGCCTACGCCTGGCCGCAGAGAGGCGTGAGCTCGAGGGAGCTGCCGCCCTTGCGCGCCACCAGCGCGATCTTGATGATGAAGAGGCCAAGGCGTCGCTGGCAGCCTCTCGGGAGGCCTGTTCTCGGGCCGTCGAGGAGGCCCGGGCAGCTAACAGGCGGCGAGAGGCGGCGGAGGAGCGGGCACGGGAACTCCTGCCCGGTGTCACTCATTGGAGGAGCAAGTGGAGCTGCGCGAGGCAGCCTTCGCGTCGATGAAGGTGGCCTCCGGCGACCCGGCGGAGCTCCAGAAGCGTGAGGAGGCGCTGACGCTTGAAGCCGCCGAACGCGCGCGCGAGTACGAGCGCTTGGAGACGAGGGAGCGCTTGGCGACGCGGGCAGAGGATGAGGTCGCTGCACGGGAAGCCCGCGTCCTGGAGGAGGTCGGACGCCGAGTGGCGGCGGCGCGCTCGAACCTCGAGCGCGAGTTTGAGGAGAGGCTGGGGTTGATCAAGGCCGAGGCTGAGGGCGTGGACTGCTGCCTTGAGGGCCAAGCTGGAGGAGGCGACGCGGCGGGCCGATGCTCTTCGGGCCGCCCTCGAGGTGGCGCAGAGGGACTCCACCACCTCTCAGGCCGGGGCGCTCCTTCTTCGCCAACGGGTGGAGGAGGCCGAGGCTGTCGTGCGCCAGAATGCGGACGAGATGTGTCAGCGGCGAATCCTGGAGCATGAGCACGGGCCCATGCTCGCCACGCTCCGGGAAAGAGCCAACGCAGCCTTGGGTAATATCTGCGAGGCGGCAGTTGGCGAGCCGCACGCGGTTAACTACGCAGGCAACCTTCAGTTCTTCACCGACGTGGTGGCGCGGCTAGAGGCGCGGTCGGTCAGGGCCAATAGCTAGGTTGGTGGAGGAGAGGAGCTGCGCGCTGCTTGGGCGAGCCTTTTCTCGTGTCTTCAGCCATCTCCAGGACATGGACCCCCACTTCGACTTTGACGCAGCTATCGCCCCAGTTCCCCAGGCCGTCCGGGGTGACCTGGCGCCCTGGGTGGAAGACAATGTGGATGCTCTCGTCCGGGCCTTCACTTCGGACAACGACGACGTGGTCGGGGCCGCCGATGAGGGCGGCGTGGTGAACGACCCAGACGCCGCCGACGGCCATGCAGACAGTGACGGCGAGGCCAGCGACGCCAGCAACGGCTCAGGAGGTGCTCCTGAGGACGCATTGGGGGATTTATCGGACTGATTATGTATTGTCCCTGTTCCGTTACCCTGCATGAATAGAACTCAGGTTTTGGCCTAATGGTGCTATGAGAGCATTTTGGGAGGGGGAGCCCCTCATGTAAAACTTGTGTTCATCGTATTAGCAGGTGTTACATCGCCCATACGCCCGCGCCAAGTGGTTGGCTCAGCGGCGTGCTGGTTGGCTGGTTTACCTTTGTTTTGTACGAGCCCCGAGATAGCATGTGGGAGGCTGCGGCTATCTAAGTGTCTACTGATCGAATCCGTAGGATCTGCAGTAAAAACCCTCCGGAGAGGACGCGCGGCGACAGTTGGCTGTGCGCAAGCTAGGCTGGCCCGGCTCATGAGGGGCTCGCGAGGGGAGGCAAATGAGGCGGAGTGGTAACCGAAACGCGAGAGATTTGCTCGAACGAGACTAAGCACCCCTTCCCCGAACACACGCAAATCTCATATTCGAATCCAACTTAAATCCAGCGGGGGAAAGCGACAATCAAATGAAAAGGAGAAGAAAGCAGAAGAAAAGCCGCTTCCGGCACCTAGTCTAGTCTTGGACGTCTTCTCACCAGCGCGGAGCTAAGTGCTGCCCTTTGGGCGTGGAGGGAGTCCCAGGGCTGAGGCCGGCACCCCTGAGACTCCGGGGCATGTACAGCCCCACTCATTATTACGTGAGAGTGTCACGGGGCGGCGAGCTTCACAGGCACTGGGCCTTCTTCACAGGTACCGGCCTTGCTTCATATCGCCAGAGAGGGCCCCGCCTTGCGCCACACTCTAGTGCCATCAACGACGACCGGAAACCAGGACGCCGCCGATGGGGTAGAGCGGTCGCCAGCGGTTCCCCCAACGACCACGGGTCCTCCGCCAGGGGCAGGCCCTGAGGCGCCTCCCCAGCAGAGGGCCTACTTCCTGAGAACGCCTTGCTCCGAACGCCGCGGTGGTGATGTCGGATCTCTGCCCCTCTCCGGCAGCCCCCTGCGCCCCCCTCCCGAGGGGTACGAGACTGCGGGAGCGGGGCTGCCGCTCGTCGTGGCGACCTGTACCTCCTGCGACCTATGGTTAGCATGTGTTTGCTCTTGAGGAAGTAGCGGTACCCGATAATCGTCGCCCCCGGCGTGACCAGTGGGACCGTCTCGTGGCTCCTGGAAGAACTCAGCTTCTGGCGCCTCATCCCCCCAGCTCGGGCTGAGGAGCGAGCCTTGTTCTCCCTCATGCGGGTGCCCTTGGTCCATCATGTGGGGCACATATTCTTCTGGCGCCGTCATCCCGAAGGCCACGCCGTAGTGCTGAGCGTGCCATGCTGCTCTGCCTGATGCCCCCACCGTGGGGTGGTGGCGCGGCGGTCCACCAGGGCCGTGAGTTACGTCGAGTCCTTCTCCGCGGGCCGGCGGCGGGTTGCCCCCCGCCCGCCCGGTCTTCAGTTCGCTTTGTGTTGGAGTAGCTTTGGAGCCCAGCGGGCATCGCGGAAACCCCGTCTTGAGCCGCCACAGGCCCGAGATGGAAGTTGGGAGGCGAAGGGGTGAGCCCCCGAGGCGGGCGGCTTCCAGGAGCTCGCCACTCGCTCCAGCAGAAGACGTCCGCTGCCGCTTCCAAAGAGCCTCGCACTGCAGCAGCTCTCGGGCCACTGTGAGCGCGGCCCTCGAGTTCGCCTGCTCCCGACGGGTGTACGGTGATGTGGTCGCGGCGTGATTGGAGGCCCTTGCTGCCGACCGCGCCTGCCACAGCATGGGAGCCGTCGAAGCCTGTCCGCGCCGCCCGCGGCCCGCAGCGCCCTGCGGACCGTGAGCTGCCTGGGGCACGGGGTCGCCCGAGGCGAGCGGCTCTGCGTGGACGGGCCACGCCGCCCAAGGATCTGAGTTTCCCGCTTGGTCGCCGGACATGGTGATGGCGATGCGATTGGACAAGAGCTGGTAGAAGGTGGATTCCGGCGCACCCCTACCTGGCGCGCCAAATGTCGGATTTCGGGTTCCGGCAGACCCTTGAGGTTCGAACACTGGGGTGCACGCGGAGATCCAACCCTCCACCGTCTCGTACCTCGCCGAATCGCAGGGACCTAAACTACTAAACAGAACAGCACAAGAGACACGAGATTTATACTAGTTCGGGCCACCGTTGTGGTGTAATACCCTACTCTAGTTTGTGGCGTGGTCGATTGTCTCTTGGGCTGATGAGGAATAGTACAGGGAAGAACAGCCTCGTGAGGGTCTGTTCTTGGTGGGTGTGATGAACTGCTAGGTGGTGTTCCGGCGCTCTAGCTTGAGGATCGGGTCTCTATCTCTCTCTGGATTCCAAATGCCAGATCTCTCCCTTCTACTATGGTGGCTAGCTCTACTTATATAGACGAAGGCCTGGGCCTCTTCCCAAATATTGAGCGGGAAGGGCGCCAACAATTGGCCATTTTGAAGGGGAACAGCGGGTACACTTATGCTGACTAAAGTTGGTCCTCGCCTGCCAAAGGCTCTGGTGATGACGCCTGCTTGGGCTCCACGATGACTCCCTTCCAGCCGTTGGGGCTGGTCTTGGTATTGTTGCACCAAAACGGATGCCTTTGCTTGATGCTCTCGCCTGCGCTTTCTCCCTTTGCACCAAAGAGGAAAGGAGGACGCTGCGTGGGCTGGCGCCCGACTGGCGCCCTTGGTAAATCATGGCTTGCGTCATGGGCCCCTCGCGAGGTACCCTGCCTTGAACTCTCCGCCTCCTCATGAGCCAGCCCGACGAGGCCGTGCACGAGAAGCTCCTCGTCATCCGCCCAGCAATCTGGCCCCTCGCGAGGGTCTTGAGCTTGCGTTGCTGAAGATGGGCCGTCCTGGGCCTCCTTTGAGCCACGCCGCAGGCCGCAGGCAGGCAAGTCTGGGGACCCCCGTTCCCAGAACGCCGACAACCGCTTTATCTCCCGTTTAGGAGAAAAGGCATTACCTCTTTACCGCCTCCTCCGCCGCACCGAACACTTCGAGTGGAAGATGCCGCCATGGCCGGACTCGAAGAAATAAAGGCCATTTTGGCAACAAATCCGGTCCTGGCCGCGCCCAACGTGGGCGAACCAATGCTATTATACATCACCGCAACACATCAAGTTGTCAGCGCGGTGCTCGTTGTCGAACGAGAAACGGAAGGACACCGGTTCCCTATTCAAAAACCGGTTTATTATGTGTCCACTATCCTAACTCCATGCAAGTCCCGGTACCCACCTTTGTCAAAGATAGCATACGCGGTGTTCATGGCATCCCGGAAGCTGCGACACTACTTTCAAGAGTGTTCGATAACGGTAGCCTCCGAAGTACCTCTTAATGACATTATAAACAACCGCGAAGCGTACGGGCTGGATTGCTAAATGGGCCATAGAGCTCCTCCCATTCGACATAACTTATAAGCCACGACGAGCTATTAAGTCGCAGGTTTTGGCCGACTTCGTGGCCGAATGGACTGAAGCCGAACTCCCTAAAGAGTACGGCGCATACTCCAATTGGATCATACACTTTGACGGCTCCAAAATGTTGGCGGGCCTGGGGGCTGGCATCGTCCTGACATCCCCAACCGGGGACACAGTCCAATATGTCCTTCAGATAATGTATACGGACTCCAACAACGCAGCCGAATACGAGGCCCTCTGCCTGACCTCCGGATGGCGATCTCCATGGGCATTAAACACCTAGAGGTGCGCGGGGATTCAAACCTCGCAATATCCCAAATAAATGGAGACTTTGACGCCAAAGATCCGAAAATGGCAGCATACCGCAATGCGGTCCTAAAAATGTCAGCACGGTTCGAAGGGCTCAATTTCATCATATAGCCCGGATAACAACCAGGCGACGGATATATTGGCGCCGCATCGGTGCAAAACGCGATGCCGTCCCACCCAATATCTTTTGGAACGGCTGTTCAAGCCATCCTTACTATGGGAAGGAGTCCGGCAATAACAATCCGGACCCAACCGCATCACCGACGCGGAACACTCGACACAACCGAGGCTCCGCCCGAGATAACACCCTCTGCTCACGAAATAATGGCGGTTATCGCCTGTGGACGGAACCATTCCTAGCCTACCTAACTAGGCAGGAACTCCCGAAGACCAAAATGAGGCTCGCTGCATAGTACGACGCTCTAAAGCCTATAAAGTCCATGAGGGAGAGCTTTATAAGAAAAGCACTACCGAGTCCTTCAGAGGTGCATCTCCAAGAGGAAGGGCGAAACCTGCTGGCTGAAATTCATGCCGGACTGGGTGGGCACAACGCCGCAGCCGGGCCCTTGTAGGCAAGGCCTTCCGTGACAGGATTTTATTGGCCGACGGCCCGGGCAGATCTTGCGCAGGACTTAGTCCAATGATGCGTCGGTTGCCAGATTTTTGCTAACTAAAGCCACATGCCACCCACCGCCTTAAAACTATACCCATCACCTGGCCGTTCATGATGCAGGGGGCTTGACATGGTTGGACCCCTCAAGGGAGGAACCCACAAGCAAAAATACCTATTGGTCATGGTGGATAAATTCACCAAATGGATAGAGGCCAAACCTGTTAAAACGGCGAATCCGGACCGATGATAGACTTCATATCGTGGGTATTGCACCATTACGGTGTCCCCACAAGATCATCACCGATAATGGCACCAACTTCACGGCCAATGAGGTCAAATCATGGTGCAAAAACATGGGCATCAAGCTCGACACGCCTCGCCTATCACCCTCAAACCAACGGCCAAGTCGAGCGTGCAAATGGTCTAATAATGAGCGGCATTAAATCCGGACTAGTGCGGTCCCTCAAGGAATCTAACACGCCTTTGGGTTGAGGAGCTCGACTCCGTACTCTGACGGGGCTGCGGACCACGCCGAATCGTACTACCGGATTCACACCATTCTTCATGGTGTACGGCGTAGAGGCAGTCTTGCCCTGCGACATAATACATGACTCACCTCGAGTGTGCATGTACGAAGAAAGAGAAGCCGAGCTTGATCGGCAGGACAGTTTGGACACATTGGAGGAGGAGCGGGACGTGGCAAAAGCTCGTTCCGCATTCTATCAACAACAGGCTCGAAGATATCAAAACAGGGAAGTACGGGCCAAACCTTATAACGTTGGTGAACTAGTTCTACACCTGCCGGACAAGAAAAAGGACAAACTCAAGCCCAAATGGGAAGGTCCCTTCATCATCGACCAGGTCCTGACCGGCGGAGCATACCGTCTGCGAAACGCATCGGATAACCGACTCGGGCCGAACCCATGGAACATAGCCCGTCTACGAAGATTCTACGCCTAAGTGCCGGACTCCAAGTTCGTCTCCTTCCTCCGTCCGCATTCTTTATTTTTTGCTTTTTGCTGTCTTCTATTTCTCTCCTCCCCCCTTCTTCTTCTTGTAGCCTCTAAAGGCTCGCTTTGGCGCTTTTTTTCAAGACACACTTGACGCTGTCTGTCCGCGCTCATTATACCTGGGGGCTTCTTTCACATAAGCTTATTTATACGGGCTTTCATGGCCAACACATGCGTTAAACTTCCGCATGTGCCTTTTATTCACCATTATATGCATCGATATGACTTAAGTTTTGGCCAAGCTGGGTTGCCTGGCTCCTGTGCTTACCCCTACGTTCCCGATTGTTCGGCTAGGCGGTAAAGGGAGCACCTCTGCGATTGTTACTGCCGGGTCAGCTGGATGTGTACCTCAGACTGGGTGAAGCCGAAAGCTAGCATTCTTAAGGGAATATTCGGTCGGTGAACTGAAAGATGATTTTTAACTATTTACACATCTGCCCCCAGATGATTTTCTGCTTTTATAGCAGCTTTGACATGCACGTTAGGGCATGCATCCCAAATAAAGGAACCCTTAACGGAATTATTCTCCCTAGAAGATGTTTCTTACTACCCATGTAATATAACATAACTAGTTGGGCACTTGTCTGACATAAAGAACAATGACCCCTACGATCGGGTCTCCATGCATACCATGGTTCTTATATAACCACGAAGGTATTCGGACACACTCCGGACTATTAGGTCCGGAGGTCGGGCAAAGGTCCGCTTATGACAAACGATCTACAATCCGGCTAGAAGACATTCTTTCATGTCATATTTTTACATAGTCAACTCGACTCATTGTATTCCTCCTCAATGCCATCTAATAGGCTATCTAATTTACAATCTTGCTGGGAATACTTGGCGGCCAATTCTACTTGGCCGTACACTAAGCTTACAGGGATCTCCATCCCATCCGGCCCCACAGGTCCAACCTCGGCCATGTGGTTTGGGTCAGCCTTTGTGTACCGCGTCTTCACCATGGCCCAGGCCTCCCTGGCGCCTTGACGGCAGGACGATATCTTCCATAGCCGGAAGCGCCGCCGTGCTCCTTGAAGCCGCTCCGCCAGCTCCCCAATGCCTTCGGGCAGGGAGATAGATGGCCACAAGGCTTGGCTGATGCCTTTCATCACCTGCCGGACTCGTTCGTCTGGTAGCCGACGCAATTCGGGAAGAAGATCACTCGAAGAACTGGGCATCTCCTCCTCAGGACGACCTGTGAGCAAACCTGCAAATATGTTTATGTTAGTGGCCTTCCTCGCCGAACTCTTTTCAAAGTTCGCTCAAGCACTTACTGAAAATGCCGCGACGGTTACCGATTCTCCTTTACGGAGTCGCCTAACCGGGCACGAACGTCCTTTAGTTCCTCACCCAGCTTGGTGTTGGCGTCTTGGAGGTTATTCTTCTCCGCTGCACCCTCGTAAGCACGCTCTCGCCGACCTTTAACCGCGTAAGAGCCGTTGCTTGTCCGGATCTAGTCTGGCGCCATCTGCAATGTTTTGTCAGATTTACACACCCGCCGCACTTCATAAATTATTTATCTTCCAAGCGTATATTACGAGAGGGGTCTCCGTGGCTCCCCGGTAGCGGCTAGTGCTTGGCCTCAAGTTGGGCACTGCACTCTTCCAGCTCCCGGGACAGTCGGGTATTCTTTCTCAGAAGATCTGCATAACAAAATGATCCTTAAATCAGTTATCCTAACTATTTTATGTCTCGGGGCTCTTGGCATATATAATCACAAATTTCCTTACCCGTATGTCCTTCACATACTGCTCCGTGGCTCTGGCTAGACCATCTTGAGCAGCACGGAGGTGCGCATCTCCCGAATCAAAGGCATTCATGGCCTCTTGGGAGAAACACGCGTCACGAAGAACTGTCCGGCGGCGCCTATGATTCAAGGCGCTCTCCACCTCGAAGTTGGCGGCGGACAACCTGTCGGCATCCTCTGTCGGAGGAGCATCCGACGACGCCTCGTGGTTTCGCTTCAGCCTCCGGACCCGGCTTTGAAGCTTGTCCGGTGAAGGTTCGATCGGCAGCCTCTCCGATCTCAGTCCGGCGAGCACTCTTTTTCCTGAAAAGAGCATCAGCGTTAGTACGCCTTCCAGGAACCAATCTTGGGAGTATGGTGACATGCCATACTGTTGCGGTGGGGTTTCGATCCGGACCGCACTTCTTTTTAACTCTTGAGGCCGCTGCCCTTGTTGGCCAGCCGCGCGAACTCGCTTCCCGCCTCGAAGGTACCCCCTGTGAAACACCATTGGTATACGATGATCAAAAATAAGCACGGATGGGTCATTATCAGGGTTTTGGGATCTTGGTCTCAGTTACCTGTGGGGCTGGAAGTATTCCGGGGTAATCGGCCGTAATGGCTACCAAAGCATTGTCGATGCTAAGTTGGTAGAACACCCCGTCGATCAACTCCACCGTTATATCCGGATCCTCTTCGGAGGTCGGATCGAGGGATCGCTCCGGATCCTCGGGTTGTGGGGCGGGCTGTGTATCTTCTCCACAGTCCGGCGCAGTTCCTGCGCAAAAACCATGAAATGAGATATTTAACTACGGGAATATGGATCAGATAGGTCACAAGGATGTTTGCTTACCCAGCTTCGAGGATTATTCGAAGAAAACTCCTTCAGTGGGTTGAAACGGAGGAAATCCTCCTCCTCTCCCCTGTTCGGTGACCGATCCTGGCCCTTTGCGGCCATGGCGGGTGGCATCGTCCTCCCTGTTGAAGTCCCACATGGGGTGGCCCCTGTATTGGAGCGGCTGCACTCCCCTCATAATGCAGATTGCCATGACTCCTGTCACGGTCAGTCCGGCATGAGCCAGTAACCTTATTCGGCTCATCAAATAACGGACATCCCGGTCATCTTCTCCCCGGGGGCTCCGAGGGCGCCAGCTTAGGCGCTTCTTCAGAGGAGCATTGCTGAACTCCGGAAGGCCGATCCGAACAGGATCCGGCAGCGGGACGTCCTCCATGTAAAACCATTCCGAAGGCCAGTCTTCGGATGCCTTCTTTGGGGTTCGGGACAGGTATCCGGTCCCGGTGATGCGCCATAGCTCGGCTCTGCCCACTTGATATATTGACCCCTCATGAGAACGGGGAACTAGGCAGAATATTCTCTTCCACAGCCCGAAATGAGCCTCGATGCCCAGGAATAGTTCGCAAAGGGCCACGAAGCCCGCGATGTGCAAGATGGAGGCAGGAGTAAGATGGTGCAGTTGGAGGCCGTAGAACTCCAAGAGCCCCTGGAGAAATGGATGGATTGGAAATCCGAGCCCTCTTACTAGATAAGAGATGAATCACACCCGCTCTCCTTTAGAGGGATCGGGGACGCTCTCCGCTTGCTTTCCGCCCTTGTAGGTGGCAAGTCCGGATCGAACAGGAACCATGAAGGCCGGAGGGAGAAATCCCTTGGCTCGCTATGTGGGACTGAGCATCTCTCCCAATTTCCTGGTTGGGGGTTGGGAGTGCGAGAGGAGGAGCCGCGTCGACTGTCCATGATGGAATGGGCTTTGGTCAGAGGCGCTTCGATGAAAGCTCGCAAAGGGGGGATGGTGTGACTCAGATCTAGATCCTTGCCCCTTTTATAAGCAGCTCCTTTGCGCGGCTAGGGGGAATATTGTAAAAATACTCTGGCTTTTCGCACTCATTCAAACACGTGGAAGATGGCCATTATTGGGCGCAGGTTTGAGGAGCGCAACATTTATCAGAAGCCGGACACTATTCGACAAGTATATGGAATTTGGAGAAGAATCCGCCTCGCAATGCCGAAGACAATCAATGCGCCGGACTCATCGTCATTGAAGCCTGGTTCGGGGGCTACTGAGGGAGTCCCGGACTAGGGGGTGTCCGGATAGCCGGACTATCGTCACGGCCGGACTCCAAGACTATGAAGATACAAGATTGAAGACTTCGTCCCGTGTCCGGATGGGACTTTCCTTGGCGTGGAAGGAAAGCTTGGCGATACGGATATGTAGATCTCGTACCATTGTAACCGACTCATGTAACCCTAACCTATCCGGTGTCTATATAAACCGGAGGGTTTTAGTCCATGGGGACGAACAACAACCATACCATAGGCTAGCTTCTAGGGTTTAGCCTCCTTGATCTCGTGGTAGATCTACTCTTGTACTACCCATATCATCAATATTGATCAAGCAGGAGTAGGGTATTACCTCCATCGAGAGGGCCCGAACCTGGGTAAAAACATCGTGTCCCTTGTCTCCTGTTACCATCCGCCCTGACGCACAGTTCGGGACCCCCTACCTGAGATCCGCCGGTTTTGACACCGACAGCCGGGCTCAGCGTCGTGTCACCGTTCAGGTGGAGGTGGAGTTGGTCACCGGAGCAGCCTGGTTCGCCGGCGACGAGGTCACGCGGCGGAGGTGCTTCGGGCATCGGTGGTTCCGGCCGTTCTCGGCTGCAAAAAGAGTGGGGGAAGAGAGGGGAAGGGTCAGTGGTTCCGCGCGGTTCCAGATCGAGAGAGAACGGGAGCGGACGAGGCTTGTACCGCACGAACACCGACGAGCCAAGGAGGCGGAGCTTGAGCTCGATCTCGAGCGGCTCTGGAGACAAATGGGTGGTGCGAGAGGTGGATTAGGAGTGTGGGGGAGCGACAGGGAGTGAGACAGAGGCTCGGGGTCGCCTTATATAGGCTGGCCGAGGTCCACCGTAGGCACGGCCTACGGGTGCCCGCGGGATCGGCTCGGGTGGCCGTTAGAGAGGGAATGGAGGGCTCGGGGGTGTTCGTGCGATTGGTCTAGGGTGCCAGGGAGAGAGGGGAGGAGCGGGACGAGCTGCGGGCGGGCCACAGGAGTGGCGCGAGCATTGGCCGAGCGGAGCGGCGTTCTGGCGCGAGCTGCGAGAGAGAGGAGGGCGTAGGAGCAAGTGGGCGGCCTGCTGGCATGGAGCGGACATCGAGGGGCATCGACTGGCGTGCGGGGGAGGCTCGAGGTGGCCGAGAGACGCGGCGTCAACGGTCGGGTGCCCTGCCAAGCGCTCCAGAGCGCGACTTTGGCCGGCATCCGCAGCTTTCTGCTGTTCACAAGACGCCCACTTCAAGGCCTGGGCAGCCAAGGGGGCATGGGCAAAAGCTGGGGAGAGCCTTGGATGCTTTGGAAAGCTGAGAGGAGAGAAGGAGGCTGAGAGAGAGGGAGGAATCTACTGCCCAGAGAAGAAAAATGTGGTTCTCCCCCCTTCATCATTGCTTCCTCGGGCAGCAAGGCACACAGGTGCTAGAGGGGGACTAGGAGGGGTCGTGGCAGAAAGTTGAGCCTACGGAGATTAGTGGAAGAGGTCAAAAATGGCATTTTGGAAAAGTGTCAGAAGGTGTTTGATAATGTTCTGGGAAAGTAGATGATTTCCATTTGCCATGAGCATCCACAGGGTGAAATGACACATATAATTAGGGCCTTCCAACAATTTGGAGCTTATTTGGGCAAAGTTGCCAATGCAACTTTTGTAAACCCTAGAAATTAGCAGAAATGAACTTGCGTAGATCTAGTTGATCAAATCACTTCCCCTTGATGAACCACTTTGTGTGGTGGCCTCATTTGGTCATGTGAACATTCTCACAAAAGTTGGGGTCAAGGAGAGTGTGTTGGTAGTACAAAGTTGTTCAAATTTGATTCGGGTCAGAGAGGGTTTTGGGGCATTTTGGTGCACCAAAATGACCTTGATTGACATGAGGCTTTGCAAGGTGATTAAAATATGCATTTGTGACTTGCTGGGGTTTCCTTGGGTTTTTATGAAAATATTTCTTGTACAAATATTTCAAATCCTTGAAATGGGTAGAAATGGTTTTGGGAGGTTTTTTCCAATATTTTGATCATGACCATGTGTTGAAACTCTTATATATGGAAAATATATGTCCACTGAGTTTCCCTTATTTTTGTCAATATTTTTGAAACAATAAAATAATTTTTCCTATTAAAGACCATTTCTGGCCTTAAGAAAAAACTTATAAATAAAATAGGAAAATAACTTCTAAAATTATATTCTTGTGGTTTATGGGAATCCTATATCTAATAGGTTTCAGATATACTCTTTGAAATATTTTTCATACCCCAAATCAAGAACTTGTAGTGCAAACCTCAATTCTGGGGTTTTTGGAATACTAATTTTTAAAATACTATTTGGCCAAATTATTTTTGTAAGAGAATACTATATTGCACTATACACATGGCATGATCATTGGGTAGAAGTTTGGGGCAAGGAGATGAAGTACATAAGGTGGAGTAGTTGACTTTAAAGAGCACTTGAAAATCCGCACAGAGAAAACCAACTCCAAAATAAAAGCCAAATAATGCAAAAGTTTTTGTTGGTCCAAATTTTCATGCTTTATTAATGCAAAAGACATGTTACAAAATGCAGGGTGTGACATCCTATCTTTGACTGAACACCCTTTTACTGGAATTTCACATTCCTATTCCAGTTGGCAAAAGCCTTTCTGTCTGTTTGTGCCGCCCTATGGCGATTTCTTACTCAACGTTTGCACTTTCTTACCAACTCTTGTACAAGTTAGGTTCAGCGCTGTTTTGACGATTAAGATTTCTCTGTTTGACGGTTTTTACCTTCAAGAACCTTTGTTGCATCACTTGTCGATAGCTTTAGTGCTCGGAGAATAAGCATAGCATATTGTCAGCTAGTTATTTATTGATAGAAAATAGCTAGTAGGTCAAGCCGGAGCCTTCATTCACTCTGCTTAGGTCAGCACCGTATCTCTAATTGGCGGAGACGAACTGCAGTCCACCCACTTCATTTGTTTCCCAAGGATGGTCATCAGCGAGTCCGCTCTCCCCAAGGTAGTTAAAAGGCGTAGGTACACATTCCCCTGCACCAATGTACCGAAGCACTTTACCTTTAATAACTAGATGGGCTTGAGCCAAGGTCCTATTTTTGTTCTCCATGACTTCAAAGCTTTTTCTCTTTATCAATTCTGGACAATTCTATAAACATTGGTACCAGGGGTTCTATGACAAAAAATCTTATATATTTTTTTTCTCCTGGCATTTATGTATTTATTATCACTGTCTAAATGCGATGACTGTCGTCAGCAAGTATCCAGTACCCATAGTCGAAGAACTCCTGGATGTCTGGTGCCTCATGGTTTTCTAAACCCGATCTCAGAGCTGGTTATCACCAGATTCGTATGGCAGCTGGCGATGAATTCAAAACAGCCTTCCAGACTCTGGAAGGGCACTACGAGTACAAGGTCATGTCCTTCGGCCTCGCGGGAGCACCAGCGACATTCTTGGGTGTCGGTGGAAACGACACCTATGGGATCACAAGAATCCCTACTACGGTTGCGGGGCGCGGGGTTGAGAGAAGAGCGGATCTGACAGATAGCACGCGGTTCGTTTATCCAGGTTCGGGCCGCGAGGATGCGTAAAACCCTAGTCCTGCTTTGGTGGATGTATTCTGAGTTCTTGAGCTAGATACGGGATGTAACAAGCTCCAAAACGCCGAATCCTTCCCCTGGTCGCCAAGATGTCGGTGGAAACGACACCTATGGGATCACAAGAATCCCTACTACAGTTGCGGGGCACGGGGTTGAGAGAAGAGCGGATCTGAGAGATAGCACGCGGTTCGTTTATCCAGGTTCGGGCCGCGAGGATGCGTAAAACCCTAGTCCTGCTTTGGTGGATGCATTCTGAGTTCTTGAGCTAGCTACGGGGTGTAACGAGCTCCAAAAAGCCAAATCCTTCCCCTTGTCGCCTCATGCCTCCTTTTGTAGGAAAAGGGGTTGCCACAGTGGCAAACAGGAGGTGGAAAGGGTACAGTGCCGTGAGGTTATCCCTCGTATTACAGGACAAGATGCAATTAATGCATCGCTTAGGTGTCCTCTTGCTTTATCGGGGGCGAGAACGGAGCCCGTCCCGTCCGTTGCCGCCTCGCCTGGCTTCGACACGCGCCCTGGCCAGCGGTGCGGGTGGCGCCATGTAGGCAGGCAGGCAGCTGAGGTGGCGCGGTGGTAGGGCCTTCACGAAGATCTGCATGCCACCACGCAGGTGCTTGCTGAGTTGGTGTAGAGGCCGATCGTCGCCACGCAGGTGCGTGCCCAGCTGGTCGGGCTGGCAGCTGCTTGGGGACGGTCGGTGGGATCTTGGTTGATGCGGGCCTAGTGGTGGCCTGTTGACGTCCTCGGCAAGGGCCTTGCCGGGGCCCCGGCAAGGGTCTTGCCATGGCGCTTGCTGTCGTCCCTGGCAAGGCGCTTGCCGGGGGCCTTGTGGATATCCTTGGCTAGAATCTTCCCAGGGATCGTCGTCTCTTGGTCCTCATCTGGTCTTGTACGTTTATGATCTGGGCGAAGATCTGCATGCCACCAAGGAGGTGTCTCCCGAGCCTTTGCCTCAACGTAGTAGATTACGGTAGAGGTTGTGGGCTCAAGGGTGACTCACTCCGTTGGTGTGGGGCGAGTGTTGGGGAACATAGTAATTTCAAAAAAAATTACTACGCACACGGAAGATCATGGTGATGCATAGCAACGAGAGGGGAGAGTGTGTCCACGCACTCGTGAGACCGAAGCGAAGCGTTAGCACAACGCGGTTGATGTAGTCGTACGTCTTCACGATCCGACCGATCAAGTATCGAACGCACGGCACCTCTGAGTTCTGCACATGTTCAACTCGATGACGTCCCTCGAACTCGGATCCAGCCGAGTGTTGAGGGAGAGTTTCGTCATCACGATGGCGTGGTAACGATGATGATGTTCTACCGATGCAGGGCTTCGCCTAAGCACCGCTACAATATTATCAAGGTGGATTATGGTGGAGGGGGGCACCGCACACGGCTAAGAGATCAAGAGATCAATTGTTGTGTCTATGGGGTGCCCCCTGCCCCCGTATATAAAGGAGCAAGGGGGGAGGCGGCCGGCCAAGGAGGAGGGCGCGCCAAGGGGGGAGTCCTACTCCCACCGGGAGTAGGACTCCTCCTTTCCTTGTTGGAGTAGGAGAGAAGGAAAGAGGAGGAGAGGGAGAAGGAAAAGGGGGCTGCACCCCTTGTCCAATTCGGACTAGAGGGGGGGGGGGGGGGCGCAGGCCTCCTTCCTTTTGGCCTCTCTCCTCTATTCCCGTATGGCCCAATAAGGCCCATATACTCCCCGACGAATTCCCGTAACTCTCCGGTACTCCGAAAAATACCCGAATCACTCGGAACCTTTCCGAAGTCCGAATATAGTCGTCCAATATATCGATCTTTACGTCTCGATCATTTCGAGACTCATCGTCATGTCCCCGACCTCATCCGGGATTCCGAATTCCTTTGGTACATCAAAACACATAAACTCATAATATAACCGTCATCGAACTTTAAGCGTGCGGACCCTACGGGTTCAAGAACTATGTAGACATGACCGAGACACGTCTCCGATCAATAACCAATAGCGGAACCTGGATGCTCATATTGGCTCCCACATATTCTACGAAGATCTTTATCGGTCAAACCGCATAACAACATACATTGTTCCCTTCGTCATCGGTATGTTACTTGCCCGAGATTCGATCGTCGGTATCTCAATACCTAGTTCAATCTCGTTACCGGCAAGTCTCTTTACTCATTCCGTAATACATCATCCCGCAACTAACTCATTAGTTGCAATGCTTGCAAGGCTTAAGTGATGTGCATTACTGAGTGGGCCCATAGATACCTTCCCGACAATCGGAGTGACAAATCCTAATCTCGAAATACGCCAACTCAACAATTACCTTTGGAGACACCTGTAGAGCACCTTTATAATCACCTAGTTACGTTGTGACGTTTGGTACCACACAAAGTGTTCCTCCGGTAAACGGGAGTTGCATAATCTCATAGTCATAGGAACATATATAAGTCATGAAGAAAGCAATAGCAACATACTAAATGATTAAGTGCAAAGCTAACGGAATGGGTCAAGTCAATCACATCATTCTCCTAATGATGTGATCCCGTTAATCAAATGACAACTCATGTCTATGGCTAGGAAACATAACCATCTTTGATCAACGAGCTAGTCAAGTAGAGGCATACTAGTGAGACTGTGTTTGTCTATGTATTCACACATGTATTATGTTTCCGGTTAATACAATTCTAGCATGAATAAGAAACATTTATCATGAAATAAGGAAATAAATAATAACTTTATTATTGCCTCTAGGGCATATTTCCTTCAGTCTCGCACTTGCACTAAAGTCAATAATCTAGATCACATCGCCATGTGATTTAACATCAACATTCACATCACCATGTGATTAACACCCATAGTTCACATCGTCATGTGACCAACACCCAAAGGGTTTACTAGAGTCAATAATCTAGTTCACATCGCTATGTGATTAACACCCAAAGAGTACATAGGTCTGATCATGTTTTGCTTGTGAGAGAAGTTAGTCAACGGGTCTGCCACATTCAGATCCGTATGTATTTTGCAAATTTCTATGTCAACGATGCTCTGCACGGAGATACTCTAGATAATTACTCCCACTTTCAATATGCATCCAGACTGAGGCTTTGAGTCATCTGGATCAGTGTCAAAAATTGCATCGACGTAACCCTTTACGACGAACCTTTTGTCACCTCCATAATCGAGAAATATATCCTTATTCCAAAGAAGGATAATTTTGATCGTCTGTCGATGATCTACTCGTAGATCACTATTGTACTCCCTTGCTAAACATAGTGTAGGGTATACAATAGATCTAGCACACAGCATGACATACTTTATAGAACCTATGGCTGAGGCATAGGGAATGATTTTCATTCTCTTTCTATCTTCTGCCGTGGTCGGGTTTTGAGTCTTACTCAATCTCACACCTTGTAACACAGGCAAGAACTCTTTCTTTGACTGTTCAATTTTGAACTACTTCAAAATCTTGTCAAGGTATGTACTCATTGAAAAAACCTACCAAGCGTCTTGATCTATCTCTATAGATCTTTATGCTCAATATGTAAGCAGCTTCACTGAGGTCTTTCTTTGAAAAACTCCTTTCAAATACTCCTTTATGCTTTGCAGAATAATTCTACATTATTTCCGATCAACAATATGTCATTCACATATACTTATGAGAAATGTTCTAGTGCTCCCACTCACTTTTTGTAAATACAGGCTTCACCGTAAGTCTGTATAAAACTATATGCTTTGATCAACTCATCAAAGTGTATATTCCAACTTCGAGATGCTTGCACCAGTACATAGAAGGATCGCTGGAGCTTGCATATTTTGTTAGCACCTTTAGGATTGACAAAACCTTCTGGTTGCATCATATACAACTCTTCGTTAATAAATCCATTAAGGAATGTAGTTTTTGTTTATCCATTTGCCAGATTTCATAAAATGCGGCAATTGCCAACATGATTCAGACAGACTTAAGCATAGATACGAGTGAGAAACTCTCATCGTAGTCAACACCTTGAACTTGTCGAAAACCTTTTGCGAAAAGTCTAGCTTTGTAGATAGTAACGCTACTATCAGCGTCCGTCTTCCTCTTGAAAATCCATTTATTTTCTATCGCTTGCCGATCATCGGGCAAGTCAACCAAAGTCCACACTTTGTTCACATACATGGATCCCATCTCAGATTTCATGGCCTCAAGCCATTTTGCGGAATCTGGGCTGATCATCGCTTCCTCATAGTTCGCAGGTTCGTCATGGTCTAGTAACATGACTTCCAGAACAGGACTACCGTACCACTCTGGTGTAGACCTTATTCTGGTTGACCTATGAGGTTCGGTAGTAACTTGATCTGAAGTTTCATGATCATCATCATTAACTTCCTCACTAATTCGTGTAGGCATCACTGGAACTGATTTCAGTGATGAGCTACTTTCCAATTCGAGAGAAGGTACAGTTACCTCATCAAGTTCTACTTTCCTCCCACTCACTTCTTTCGAGATAAACTCCTTCTCTATAAAGGATCCAGTCTCAGCAACAAAGATCTTGCCTTCGGATCTGTGATAGAAGGTGTACCCAATAGTTTCTTTTTGGGTATCCTATGAAGACGCACTTCTTCGATTTGGGTTCGAGCTTATCATGTTGAAACTTTTTCACATAAGCATCACAGCCCCAAACTTTAAGAAACGACAACTTAGGTTTATTGCTAAACCATAGTTCATACGGTGCCGTCTCAATGGATTTAGATGGTGCCTATTTAACGTGAATGCGGCTGTCTCTAATGCATACTCCCAAAAGATAGTGGTAAATCGGTAAGAGACATCATAGATTGCACCATATCTAATAAAGTACAGTTATGACATTCAGACACACCATTACACTGTGGTGTTCCAGGTGGCGTGAGTAGTGAAACTATTTCACATTGTTTTAACTGAATGCCAAACTCATAACTCAAATATTTTACCTCTGCGATCATATCGTAGAAACTTGTATTTTCTTGTTACGATGATTCTCCACTTCACTCTGAAATTCTTTGAAATTTTCAAATGTTTCAGACTTGTGTTTCATCAAGTAGATATACCCATATCTGCTCAAATCATCTATGAAGGTCAGAAAATAACGATACCTGCCGTGAGCATCAACACTCATCGGACTGCATACATCAGTATGTATTATTTCCAACAAATCTGTTGCTCGCTCCATTGTTCCGGAGAACGGAGTCTTAGTCATCTTGCCCATGAGGCATGGTTCGCAAGCATCAAGTGATTCCAAAAGCCCATCGACATGGAGTTTCTTCATGCGCTTTACACCAATATGACCTAAACGGCAGTGCCACAAATAAGTTGCACTATCATTATTAACTTTACATCTTTTGGCTTCAATATTATGAATATGTGTATCACACGATTGAGATCCAACAAACCATTTTCATTGGGTGTATGACCATAGAAGGTTTTATTCATGTAAAATGTAACAATAATTATTCTCTAACTTACATGAATAACCGTATTGCAATAAACATGATCAAATCACATCCATGCTCAACGCAAACACCAAATAACACTTATTTAGGTTCAACACTAATCCCGAAAGTATAGGGAGTGTAAGATGATGATTATATCAATCTTGGAACTACTTCCAACACACATCGTCACCTCATCCTCAACTAGTTTCTGTTTATTCTGCAACTCCTGTTTCGAGTTACTACTCTTAGCAACTAAACCAGTATCAAATACCAAGGGGTTGCTATAAACACTAGTAAAGTACACATCAATAACATGTATATCAAATATACCTATGTTCACTTTGTCATCCTTCTTATCCGCCAAATACTTGGGGTAGTTCTGCTTCCAGTGACCAGTCCCTTTGTAGTAGAATCACTTAGTCTTAGGCTTAGGTCCAGACTTGGGCTTCTTCACTTGAGCAACAACTTGCTTGCTGTTCTTCTTCAAGTTCCCCTTCTTCCCTTTGCCATTTTTCTTGAAACTAGTGATCTTGTCCACCATCAACACTTTGATGTTTTTCTTTGATTTCTACCTTCGCCGATTTTCGCATCGTGAAGAGCTTGGGAATTGTTTTCATCATCCCTTGCATATTATAGTTCATCACGAAGTTCTACTAACTTGGTGGTGGTGACTAGAGGATTCTGTCAATCGCTATCTTATCTGGAAGATTAACTCCCACTTGATTCAAGCAATTGTAGTACCCAGACAATCTGAGCACATGCTCACTGGTTGAGCTATTATCCTCCATCTTGTAGGCAAAGTACTGTCAGAGTTCTCATACCTCTCGACACGGGCGTGAGTATGAAACACCAATTTCCACTCTTGGAACATCTCATATGCTCCATGACGTTCAAAACGTTTTTGAAGTCCCGGTTCTAAGCCGTAAAGCATGGTGCATTAAACTATCAAGTAGTCATCATACCGAGCTTTGTCAAAACGTTCATAACATCTGCATCTGCTCCTGCAATAATTCTTCACCTAGCAGTGCATCAAGGACACAATTTTTCTATGCAGCAATGAGGAAAATCCTCGGATCACGGACCAAGTCCGCATCATTGCTACTAATATCTTTCAACATAGTTTTCTGTAGGAACATGTCAAAATATAAACAGGGAGCAAAACGCGAGCTATTGATCTACAACATAGATATGCTAATACTACCAGGACTAAGTTCATGATAAATTTAAGTTCAATTAATCATATTACTTAAGAACTCCCACTTAGATAGACATCCCTCTAATCCTCTAAGTGATCACGTGATCCAAATCAACTAAACCATGTTCGATCATCACGTGAGATGGAGTAGTTTCAATGGTGAACATCACTATGTTGATCATATCTACTATATGATTCATGCTCGAACTTTCGGTCTGAGTGTTCCGAGGCCATATCTGTTATATGCTAGGCTCGCCAAGTTTAACCTGAGTATTCCGCGTGTGCAACTATTTTGCACCCGTTGTATTTGAACGTAGAGCCTATCACACCCGATCATCACGTGGTGTCTCAGCACGAAGAACTTTCGCAACGGTGCATACTCAGGGAGAACACTTATACGTTGATAATTTAGTAAGAGATCATCTTATAAAGCTATCGCCGAACTAAGCAAAATAAGATGTATAAAAGATAAACATCACATGCAATCAAAATATGTGACATGATATGGCCATCATCATCTTGTGCCTTTGATCTCCATCTCCAAAGCATCGTCATGATTTCCATCGTCACCGCATGACACCATGATCTCCATCATCTTGATCTATATCAATGTGTCGTCACATGGTCGTCTCGCCAACTATTGCTCTTGCAACTATTGCTATCGCATAGCGATAAAGTAAAGCAATTATATGGCGCTTGCATCTTATGCAATAAAGAGACAACCACAAGGCTTCTGCCAGTTGCCGATAACTTCAACAAAACATGATTATCTTATACAACAACTTATATCTCATCACGTCTTGACCATATCACATCACAACATGCCCTGCAAAAACAAGTTAGACATCCTCTACTTTGTTGTTGCAAGTTTTACGTGGCTGCTACGGGCTGAGCAAGAACCGTTCTTACCTACGCATCAAAACCATAATGATAGTTCATCAAGTTAGTGTTGTTTTAACCTTCGCAAGGACCGGGCGTAGCCACACTCGGTTCAACTAAAGTTGGAGAAACTGACACCCGCCAGCCACCAGTGTGCAAAGCACGTCGGTAGAACCAGTCTCGCGTAAGCGTACGGTAATGTCGGTCCGGGCCGCTTCATCCAACAATACCGCCGAACCAAAGTATGACATATGGCCCAATAAGGCCATATACTCCCCGGCGAATTCCCGTAACTCTCCGGTGCTCCGAAAAATACCCGAATCACTCGGAACCTTTCCGAAGTCCGAATATAGTCGTCCAATATATCGATCGTTACGTCTCGACCATTTCCAGACTCCTCGTCATGTCCCCGATCTCATCCGGGACTCTGAATTCCTTCGTTACATCAAAGCACATAAACTCATAATATACCGTCATTGAACTTTAAGCGCGCGGACCCTACGGGTTCGAGAACTATGTAGACATGACCGAGACACGTCTCCGGTCAATAACCAATAGCGGAACCTGGATGCTCGTATTGGCTCCCACATATTCTACGAAGATCTTTATCGGTCAAACCGCATAACAACATACGTTGTTCTCTTTGTCATCGGTATGTTACTTGCCCGAGATTCGATCGTCGGTATCTCAATACTTAGTTCAATCTCGTTACCGGCAAGTCTCTTTACTCATTCCGTAATACATCATCCCGCAACTAACTCATTAGTTGCAATGCTTGCAAGGCTTAAGTAATGTGCATTACTGAGTGGGCCCAGAGATACCTTCCCGACAATCGGAGTAAAAAATCCTAATCTTGAAATACGCCAACTCAACAAGTACCTTTGGAGACACCTGTAGAGCACCTTTATAATCACTCAGTTACGTTGTGATGTTTGGTAGCACACAAAGTGTTCCTCCGGTAAACGGGAGTTGCACAATCTCACAGTCATAGGAACATATAAGTCATGAAGAAAGCAATGGCAACATACTAAACAATCAAGTGCTAAGCTAACGGAATGGGTCAAGTCAATCACATCATTCTCCTAATGTCACGCCCAAGATGCGACCCTATCCTAAAGGACCTCGAAGGTCCCACCAAGGATAGAAGCGCATCTTGAAGATGCTTTTGCAAGGTGGATATCATTATATCAACATTACATAATAGATGGGGATACATCCAATACATACAATGTCACATGAATACAACAATACAACATACAAGATCAACATCCGACTACGGATGAATCATAAACAGAAACTCTAACAATATCCATCCTGCTAGCCCAGGCTGCCGACCTGGAACCTATCCCCTGATCGAAGAAGAAGCAGAAGGAGAACTCCAAAACAAGCAAACATCGCTCTCGCGTCAAGATCATCGCAAAACCTGTACCTGCAACTGTTGTTGTAGTAAACTGTGAGCCACGAGGACTCAGCAATCCCATTACCATGGGTATCAAGACTAGCAAGGCTTAATGGGAAAGGAAGGGGTAAAGTGGTGAGGTTGCAGCAGCGACTAAGCATATATAGTGGCTAACATACGCAAATGAGAGCGAGAAGAGAAACAAAGGAACGGGCGACATCTAGTAATGATCAAGAAGTGATCCTGAACTCCTACTTACGTCAGACATAACCCAGAAACCGTGTTCTCCTCTCGATCCACCCCGAAAAGAGACCATCACGGTTACGCACGGTTGGTGTATTTTAGAAGAGTTTACTTCAAGTTTACTACAACCGGATATTAACAAATTCCCATCTGCCACATAACCATGCACGGCTCTCAAAAGTTTAAACCCTACAGGGTGTCCCAACTTAGCCCATGATAAGCTCTCGCGATCAACGAAGGATATTCCTTCTCCCGGGAAGACCCGATCAGTCTCGGAATCCCGGCTACAAGACATTTCGACAGTAATAAAACAAGACCAGCAAAGCCACCCGATGCGCCGACAATCCCGATAGGAGCTGCACATATCTCGTTCTCAGGGCAACACCGGATGAACACTACGTACGGCAACCGAGGATACCCCAAGTTGCCTAGGGGCGGCACTGCAAGTGGCTCTGGTTTGGACCAACACTTATACAAGCATTTGCCCGGGGGGCTGAATAAAGATGACCCTTGGGTTAATTACTCCCAAGGGAAAATAGGTGGTGGTGAGGCAAATGGTAAAACCAAGGTTGGGCCTTGCTGGTGGAGTCTTATTCAAAGCGAACTGTCAAGGGGTCCCATAAATCACCCGACCGCGTTAGGGACGCAAAATCCGGGAACATAATACCGATATGACGGAAACTAGGGCGGCAAGAGTGGAACAAAACACCGGGCATAAGGCCGAGCCTTCCACCCTTTACCAAGTATATAGATGCATTAATAATATAAGAGATATTGTGATATCCCAACATAAACATAAACATAATCCAACATGGAGCAATCTTCATCTTCACCTGCACCTAACAACGCTATAAGAGGGGCTGAGCAAAGCGGTAACATAGCCAAGCAATGGTTTGCTAGGAAGGGTGACAAAGGTTTTAGGTTCATGGCAATTTGGGAGGCTTGAGCAGCAAGTGATAGGTAGCGCAGCATAGCGAAAGAACGAAGAAACTAGCATAGAAATGATAGTAATGAGATCCAAGGTGACGGTCATCTTGCCTGAAATCCCGCTAGGTAGAAGAACGAGTCCATGAAGAAGGTGAAGCCACAAAGACGAACCAAGCGTAGACGAACGAATCCTCACAATCGCAACGAAACGGGAACTATCGAGAAGAAACACACAACATGGTAAACACACCACACATGAACAAGGCATGATACTCAAACATGTATGATGCATGGCAATGTTACATGAAACTACTCATGGCAAGAGATGATGCAAACAAGAGCAGCACATCAAAGCAAGTTTAAATGAGGCCGGAAATAACATATAACAATTCCGGTAAGTCCTCATATGCATATTTCAAAATTGGTCCAGATCTGAATAAACCTTATGTTCAAGTTGTTAAACAGCAAGTTAATATGCACCAAGATGAGCTACACGTAATTCTAGTCAAGTTACATATAAAGTTCATTAGATTCGGAGCTACGACCTAGAAGATATGAGCAAAACAAGATAAGCATGGCATTGATGCAAAATACATACAAACATCACGGAAACACCTCAAAACAAGGATGCAACATGATAATATGACACTACATGCAAATCTAAGCAAGTTTCATATAGAGCACACTCAAAACGGAGCAACGGTTCAACACACACACTACACAAGTTATAGCAACAATCTGTCCAAAATAGCAACTAGGCATCTTGCAAGGATAAAAACAACATGCTACAGTATCTCAACGTGAAAACAAAAGGCATGGGCATGAAGTACATGTAAAACATGACAAAACATGAACACTGAGCTATCTCCAGAAATCACTAGAACATGCTCAAAATGACCTGGCAAGATTGCAAATACTAACAGATTCAGACTTATCAGGAAATAACATCAGGTTGCAATGTTTAGAGCTATCAAACAACATGCTACGGGAACTTATTATGGCAAAAAAAGACATGGAATGTATCTACTAATTGCATAGAACAAAATTGATTTACTGATCATGAGCCAAAAGGGCACAGAAAATATGATGGCACCCATGTAAACATGGCAAATGATATGACAGCTTCATACATGGCAGGAACAGCAATAAGTAGACATGTTGGTGAGCTTGAACCACTCACCACAGAGCAATAAATGGCATGGAAAGGCAACTCACAGTAATAAGACATGTTTATGAAGCTAAGCACCGGAAGAGAGAATTCATAGAGTGCATGGATCACTAAAAACAAGCATGGCAACATTGAACTTAATGTTAACAGGCTGACAGCAACATTATTTAGCAATTTGAGAGCAAGATTACAACAAGTTACGGCAGAATATAATTGCAAAAAAGGGCATGGATTGATAGAGAAAGACATGTATAACAAAACATACTTAGTGAACATCTCCAGATTATGCATAGAATTACTTGTAGCAGCAGGTTTACATAGAATCATAATATAACAGAATCAGCCTAGCAAAACAACAACAGCAAGTACCCTACTTAACAAGCTCGATGCACTCACTACAAGACCCACAAAAATCCATGGATGGCACCACATTGAAGGTGGCATGACATAGATCAAAACACATGTAGACATCAACCTAATAGGATGCACACATCAAACATGGCAAAAATGACAAATGAGCATGTTATAACAGTTTCAGCAGATTAACAGCAACATGTACTCTTGCAACGACGATTCAGGCATCAAGATGAACTCAAATGAACATGATTCAATGGAATGAAATGAAGTGCTCGTCGAGTCGAACAATTTGACATATTACACGCAAGAAACGGACTAGTATGCATGGAGTTATGATGCGATGAACATGGCATGATAATGTAAAAATATTCGGGACTTAGAAATATTTCAACCTCGTGGGGAAAACGTCAACGCGGCGGATCTCGCCGGAGTAGTCGCCGGAGGAGCTCGGGGAAGAAGGGGACGGCCGGGGCAGGCGGAGCTTTGGTCGGGGAAGAAGGATCCGGGGCGCTCACGGCCGGATCTCGCCGGATCCGGGCCGGAGAGGCACGGGGACAGCGAGGGCGCGCGGAGATCCGGCCGGCCCGGACGCGGAGGCGGCCGGGCGAGGCTTCGCTGGTCGGCGGAGGCGGCGGGCGCGGGGCGGCGGAGGCGGCGGGGGCAACGGCGGCGCGCTGGAGCAATAACGGCGGCGGGCGACCGGCGGCGCGCGGCGGAGGATTTGCCTCATGGGCCCGATTCGCCTGGCCGGCGGCGGCGGGAGGAGGCGGAGGGGCCACATGGCACGATGCCACTGGCTCCGGGCGGCGGCGCGGACATGTCCGGGCGCGGAGAGGGATTTCGTCCGGCAGCGCGAAGAGGAGGGGAGCTAGGGTTTGAACCGCGAAAATTCGGGGAGGGGCACATATTTGTAGGTAGAGGGAGCTAGGAGAGTCCAAATGAGGAGCGGTTTTCGGCCATGCGATCGTGATCGAACGACCGAGAGCATGGATGTGGTTTGGATGGGTTTGGTGGGCTGTGGGAAGAGGTGTTGGGCTGCAAAGAGAAAGTGGCTTTTGCGGTTACCCGGTTAACCGTTGGAGTATCAAACGACCTCCAAATGGCACGAAACTTGACAGGCGGTCTACCGGTGCTATACCAAGGCCGCTTGGCAAACCTCAGGCCATTCCGAGAAAGTTTAACACCCGCACACGAAAACAAGGCCTGAGAGGGGCGACGGGCGCGCGCGAGAGGTCTGGACTCCGAACGGACAACGGAGAGAACCGAGAGAACCCGAATAGATGCAAGTTTTGAAAAACATGCAGATGAAATGCAGATGATGACATGGCAAAATGCAACGCGCAAGGAAAAGACATGGCAACGACGGCGAATAACTGACAGACACCTGGCGCATCAAATCCGGGGCGTTACACCTAATGACGTGATCCCGTTAATCAAATGACAACTCATGTCTATGGCTAGGAAACATAACCATCTTTGATCAACGAGCTAGTCAAGTAGAGGCATACTAGTGACACTCTGTTTGTCTATGTATTCACACATGTATTATGTTTCCGGTTAATACAATTCTAGCATGAATAATAAACATTTATCATGAAATAAGGAAATAAATAATAACTTTATTATTGCCTCTAGGGCATATTTCCTTCAGCGAGCTGCCCCGGCGAGGGTCTTGCCGGGGCTGCTAAAGATGTCGGTGGAAACGACACCTATGGGATCACAAGAATCCCTACTACGGTTGCGGGGCGCGGGGTTGAGAGAAGAGCGGATCTGACAGATAGCACGCGGTTTGTTTATCCAGGTTCGGGCCGCGAGGATGCGTAAAACCCTAGTCCTGCTTTGGTGGATGTATTCTGAGTTCTTGAGCTAGATACAGGGTGTAACGAGCTCCAAAACGCCGAATCCTTCTCCTGGTCGCCTCGGGCCTCCTATTATAGGAAAAGGGGTCGCCACAGTGGTAAACATGAGGTGGAAAGGGTACAGTGTTGCGAGGTTATCCCTCGTATTACAGAACAAGATGCATTTAATGCATCGCTTAGGTGTCCTTTTGCTTTATCAGGGGCGGGAACGGAGCCCGTCCCGTCCGTTGCCGCCTTGCCTGGCTTCGACACGCGCCCTGGCCGGTGATACGGGTGGCGCCATGTAGGCAGGCAAGCAGCCGAGGTGGCGCGGTGGTTGGGCCTTCACGGAGATCTGCATGCCACCACGCATGTGCTTGCTGAGTTGGTGTAGAGGCCGATCGTCGCCACGCAGGTGCGTGCCCAGCTGGTCGGGCTGGCAGCTGCTTGGGGACGGTCGGTGGGATCTTGGTTGATGTGGGCCTAGTGGTGGCCTGTTGACATCCTCGGCAAGGACCTTGCCAGGGCCCCGGCAAGGGTCTTGCCGTGGCGCTTGCTATCGTCCCCGGCAAGGCGCCTGCCAGGGGCCTTGTGGATATCCTTGGCTAGAATCCTGCCAAGGGTCGTCGTCTTTTGGTCCTCATCTGGTCTTGTACGTTTATGATCTTGACAAAGATCTGCATGCCACCAAGGAGGTGTCTCCCGAGCCCTTGCCTCAACGTGGTAGATTGCGATAGAGGTTGTGGGCTCAAGGGTGACTTGCTCTGTTGCTGTGGGGCGAGGCGCCCCGGCATGGGTCTTGCCGGGGCTGCTAAAGCTGTCCCCGGCAAGGGTCCTGTCGGGGGAGCCTGCTTCGTCCCTCCTCTTCTTGTGGTTTTTGGCCTCGGCGTTGGTCACCTTGCGCTCTGGTCTTATCTTGGCTTACCTCCCTTTCCCTGCTTGGTGCGACCGTGGGCGCGGCTCTGACTGCCCGTGCACAGGTATAGGGGTACAAAAAGTGCACCCCTCTTTTTTTACACCGACAGGAGCCCCCGGGCCTGGGCCACACATAAGCGTGACGCGTTGTTGGGCTAGGCCCAGAACGGTGCTCGGGCAGGCAGGGTGGTTTTTACTGCGGTAAAACTTTTCGCGCGCTGCGCTCCCCACGTCCCGCGCGTGTGGCGCGACGTGGAGGGGTGCGCGTGACGTGGGAATCATGTGTGGGGCGATTCCCGTACGCATGCGTCACATCGCAGTTAACGGGAAGAGAAAGGAGGCGGCCCGCGCCTTCCCCTGAAAAGGAATAACCGCGGGCGCGCTGCTCACTTTTCCTTCCTCCCCTGCGCCTTTTCCAATCTCAGAATTGCCACTCCCTTTTCCTTCTTCTCTAAGCTTTCGCCATCGCCTGTCGTTGTCGTATCTCTGCTGCCCCTTTGTTCTTCGCTCCTCTTAGCCGCCATGGTGCCCAAATCTACCAGCGGTAAAGGAGGGGCCAAGGACGCCGGAGTGATAGAGGCACCAGAGAGTGCGCTGGCGGTGCAGCGGACGCAGTCCGCCTTCTTTTCCCCCTCGACGGTTGATGTATAGGAGCTCTGGGACTCCTTTAAGCCCTTGTGGGGGGTGAAGACGGGGGGAGAGAAGTCGGGACACCCAGCCATGCCCGTCATTCCTGCATACCGTGCCGAGGCTGCTTCGAATCGGTACCCTTTCTTTGTTGATTATCTCTCCTGCGGGCTCTGTCCTCCCTTCTCCGATTTCTTCAGCGACATCATGCATACTTTCGGTTTCCATCTTCTAGATTTTACCCCGAATGCCGTGGCGTGCATGGCCCTTTTTGCGCACCTCTGTGAAGGTTTCGCCGGGGTGCACCCCAACACGGCGCTCTTCTGTCACACCCTGCATTTTGTAACATTTCATTTGCATTAATAAAGCATAAAAATTTGGACCAACAAAAACTTTTGCATTATTTGGCTTTTTATGTTGGAGTTGGTTTTCTCTCTGTGATTTTCAATTGCTCTTTAAAGTCAACTACTCCACCTTCTGTAATTCATCTCGTTGCCACAAACTTCTACCCAAGGATCATGCCATGTGTATTGTGCAATATAGTATCTTCTTACAAAAATAATTTGGCCAAATAGTATTTTCAAAAAATTAGTTTTCCAAAAACCCCTGAATTGAGGTTTGCACTGCAAGTACTTGATTTTAGGTATGAAAAATACTTGAAAGGGTATATTTGAAACCTATTAGATATAGGATTCCCATAAACCACAAAAATATAATTTTAAAAGTTATTTTCCTATTTTATTTAAAAACTTTTTCTTAAGGCCAGAAATGGTCTTTAATAGGGAAAATTATTTTATGGTTTTAAAAATATTTGGCAAAAATCAGGGAAACTCAGTGGGCATATATTTCCCATATATAAGAGTTTAAGCACATGGTCATCTTCAAAATATTGGAAAAAACCTCCCAAAACCATTTCTGCCCATTTCAAGGATTTGAAATATTTCTACAGGAAATATTTTCATAAAAATCCAAGGAAAATCTAGCAAGTCACAAATGCATATTGTGATAACCTGGCAAAGCCTCATGTCAATCAAGGTCATTTTGGTTCACCAAAATGCCCCAAAACCCTCTCTGAACAGAATCAAATTTGAACAACTTTGTACTACCAACCTTCTCTCCTTGACCCCAACTTTTATGAGCATGTTCACATGACCAAATGAGGCCACTACACCAAGTGGTGCATCAAGGATAAGTGATTTGATCAAGTAGATCTACACAAGTTCATGTTTTCTAATTTCTAGGGTTTGCCAAAGTTTCATTAGCAAACTCTTCCAAATGAGCTCATATTCCTTTTACCCTGTCATTTTGTCATGAAAAACACCCCTGCCAAGTGCCACAAGAATTAAATTAGTGCAAGTACCCCAAAACCATATCAAACACCTTCTGCATGTTAACTAAAAACCCTGTTTGGGGCTCTTCCACTAATCTCCATGAGTTCCACTTTTTACCACAGCCCCTCTTAGTCCCCTTGCACCTCCAGTAACAATGGAAAATCCACAACTCAATTATTGGAGGGGTAAAACCCCACTTTCTCTCTCTGGACAGCCCATTTCCCCCTACCATTAGAAGGTGAGGATGAGAGCAGTGCACCAGCTCCACCATTAGAAGAAGGACTTCCACTCCGATTCCAAACCTACTTGAGCCTTTGTGCCGATAGTTTGGCACAACACTTGGCCTCGGAAACAATGGAGCTCCGAAAGGAACTTCATGAGACCAAGGCGCTTCTTCTCCAAGCACAAGGGAGGATAGGATCAAGAAGGAAGGTTCTCCCCCTGGACAACCCACAATCGCATACAGAGGCGGAAGACCCCCAAAGGATGTAGAACCACCACAGCAACACCGCATGAGTGCAAGGGATTACCGCAAGCTCTTTACCCCACCAGCAAAGCAGCGCCGTGTTGAGCTCCTCCACTCCCCCACCCCTTCAAGTGAAGAGGAAAGTCAGGCTGCTGATAATGAGGAGGAAGACCCAGAAGAGCCAGACTACGCGACCGAGCATTCCACCACTTAGGCATCATTCGCAACTTGGATATGCCCGTTAGTAACCCCTACGGTAGGATAGGTCGTGTACCCCTATGCGAAGTCGAGTCCTTGTAATGGTTCATATGAAACCATGTAGTGTTGTGTTTGCTTTTGATGTGTTTGATGGACGTCGTGCTTTCCTTCGGGAACTTGTAAGCGACTACATCACCCATTTGGACTTTAATGAATGTGTTTGGCCTTTTGGCCCTTGCATGAAAACAATTAGTGTCATACCAACCCCCTTACTAGGCGTTCCATCTATATTGCTTTCCCCATCTTTTCCAATCGTGAGACCTTGACCGCTCTAACAGGATGCCTGTTGTAACACGTGCTGGTACCTCTACCCAGCAGCAAGAAGCCGGAGCAGGAGCCAGTCAGGACCAAACCCAAGGACAAGCTCCACCACCGCCACCACCTCCAAACATGGACATGTCTCAGCTTCTCCAAGCCTTCCGAGAGGAACGCCAAGCCAACACTGCAGCCCTCCAGATGATTGCTCAAGCTGTCAATCGTCAGCCGGCGGGAAACGGCAATGGACGTTCCACGCTAGTGGAGTTCAAGAAGCATGCACCACCCACCTTCATCGAGACTGTTGAACCCCTGGATGCAGACGACTGGGTCCGCACCATTGAGGATCTGCTGGAACTAATCGGATGCACCGAGGACCGTGAGAAGGTGGCGTATGCTGCTCAACATCTCGGGGCACTGCTAGAGCTTGGTGGGATGGATTCAAGGCCATGCATGCTGAGCAAAACATCACTTGGAATGAATTCAAGGCAGAGTTCCGCAAGGCCCACATTCCTTCCAGAATCATGGCCATCAAAAAGCGTGAGTTCTGAGCCCTGAAGCAAGGAAGTATCACTGTCAAGGAGTACATGCAGAAGTTCAGTGTTCTCTCAAGGTATGCTCCACGAGGATGTCAAGACCGATGCTGCCAAAGGAGCGCTTCATGGAAGGCCTTAACCGGACTTCTGCGGTACTCACTTGTTGTGTGTGACTGCCCGACCTTTCTGATCCGGTGAACAAGGCACTCATGCTTGAGGACAAGCGACGTGCTTTGGATGATACCCGTAAGCGCAAGATGATCAGCAAGGGTAGCTCAAGCAACCAGAAGCCTCGCCCGTGGCAGCCAGCCCCGGTCAAGCCAACCTATCAGAAGCCAAGAGCCCTTGCACCCCGCACCAACTATCAGCCTCAGCAGTATGCCAACCCCAGGCCAGCTTACAACAACCCCAATAACAATACCGGCAAGAGCAGCAACCCCAACCAAGTCACTTGCTTTGGATGTGGTCAGCCAGAACACTACTCCAAGAATTGCCCCAACAAGAAGCCCGACGCCCCACGCCCCAATGCGCAAAACCCAGGACAAGGCCGTGGAATGCCACCAAGGAACCAAGCTCCCCGCAACCCGCCCAACCATGGCAAGGGTCGTGTGAATCACGTCACTGCAGAAGAAGCCCAGGAAGACCCGGACGTCGTGCTGAGTACGTTCCTTGTCAACTCAGCACCTGCAACTGTCTTGTTTGATTCTAGAGCCATGCATTCATTTGTCACCCAAAAGTTTGCATCAAAAAGTGGCATGACCCCTACACCCCTGAATAACCCTGTGGTGATACAAATCCCCGGAGCAGAGATGAGAGCCAAGATAGGATGTAAAGGAGTCGGGATTGTCATTAATGGGGTAGACTTCCTACCAGACCTTATCATCTTAAGATCGCAAGGCTTGGATGTGGTCTTAGGAATGGATTGGCTCATCAAGCACCAAGGCTTGTTAGATTGTGCCAACCGGACTGTCACTGTGACCAATGACCAAGGAGTCGAAGTTAAATTTGCCTCCAACCCCTCCTCTGCTCAAGCCAACCAAGTCAACTGTCGACTAAAGTTGGATTGGAGCAAGTGCTTGATAGTATCACGAATACCCCGATGTCTTTCCTGATGAGCTACCAGGAATGCCTCCTGACCGAGACATTGAGTTCATCATCGAGCTCATACATGGAGCAGGACCCATCTATAAGAAGCCGTATAGAATGGGATCAGAAGAGTTAGCAGAATTGAAGAAGCAACTGGATGAGCAATTGAGGAAGGTATTTATCCGCCCTAGTGCCTCCCCTTGGGGATCACCTGTTCTGTTTGTGGCAAAGGACGGTACCATCCGCTTGTGCATTGACTACCGCTCCCTCAATGAAGTTACAATCAAGAACAAGTATCCACTTCCCAAGATTGAAGATTTGTTTGACCAACTCAATGGGGCCAAGGTGTTCTCCAAGATCGACCTCAGATCTGGGTACTACCAGCTGAAAAGCAGACCCCAACATATTCCAAAGACGGCATTTGTAACCAGATATGGCCTGTATGAGTGTACGGTCATGTCCTTTGGATTGACCAATGCCCCAGCTTACTTCATGTATCTCATGAATAAGGTCTTCATGGAATATTTGGACAAGTTTGTCGTTGTCTTCGTTGATGAAATTCTTGTCTTCTCGAAGACGGAAGAAGAGCACGAGCAACACTTGAGGATGGTCCTAGACAAGCTTCGAGAGCACCAACTGTATGCCAAGTTCAGCAAGTGCGAATTTTGGCTGCGTGAAGTTGGATTCTTGGATCATGTTTTGATCGAAGAAGGATCGTCGGTCGATCCCGCTAAGATTGAAGCCGCGACTGAATGGCAATCCCCAAGCAATGTGAAGGAAGTTAGAAGCTTCCTCGGACTTGCAGGATATTACCGCAAGTTCGTTGAAGGATTCTCAAGCATTGCCCGACCCATGACTCAGGTCTTGAAGAAGGACAAGAAGTTTGAATGGACGCCGAAGTGCGAAGAGAGCTTCCAGGAGCTGAAGAAGAGACTGACCACCGCCCCAGTTCTGGCCACACCAGATATCCACAAGGAGTTTCTGATATATTGTGATGCGTCAAGAACCGGACTGGGAGGTGTTATGATGCAAGAGGGCAGAGTCGTAGCTTACCTTTCAAGGCAACCAAGGCGTCATGAAGAGAACTATGCTACTCATGACCTCAAATTGGCAGTTGTAGTTCATGCCCTGAAAACCTGGCGACATTACCTCCTAGGGAAGCGGTGTGAGATATACACGGATCACAAAGGTCTGAAGTATATTTTCACTCAGAAGGAATTGAACATGAGGCAAAGAAGATGGTTAGAGTTGATCAAGGATTATGACCTGAGTGTTCAATACCACCCTGGAAAGGCTAATGTGGTAGCAGATGCATTAAGCAGAAAGGCTTGTTCCTTGAATGCTATGCTTAAGGACAGGCTAACCGCCTTATATGAAGAACTTGAAAGCTTCGGATTGGAACTGGTTGCACCAGGATTCTTGGCCATCCTTGAAGTTAGGCCTACCTTGATGGATGATGTTAAGGAAGCTCAGAAGAGACACGGAAGTATTGAAGGCATCAAGAGAAAGATCAAGGCAGGCAAGGCCCCAGGATTCTCAGAGGATGAGCAAGGAATTGTGTGGTTTGGGAATCGCATTTGCGTACCCAACAAGATTGAGCTCAAGAATTTGATCTTGCAAGAAGCTCATGACACCCCATATTCCATCCACCCCGGAGGAACCAAGATGTATCAAGACCTAAAGGAAAGATTACGGTGGCATGGCATGAAGAGAGAGATAGCCACTTTCGTAAGCTAAGTGTGACATATGCCAAAGGGTCAAAGCTGAACATCAGCGACCCGCTGGATTGTTACAGCCTCTCAAGGTGCCTGAATGGAAATGGGATAAAGTCGGAATGGACTTCATCACTAGATTACCCAGGTCAAATAAGGGACATGACTCCATCTGGGTCATAGTCAACCATTTGACCAAAATATCCCATTTCATTCCTGTCAAAACGACTTACAAGGGAAACCAGCTAGCCAGCCTCTACATCAACAGAATCGTAAGCCTTCATGGTGTTCCCAAGGAGATTGTGTCAGATCGAGGAACCCAGTTTACCTCAAGGTTCTGGAAGAAGTTCCAAGAGGCCATGGGGACCAAGTTGTCCTTCAGCACTGCTTTCCACCCACGGACCGGAGGTCGAGCCGAAACAGTGAATCAGATACTCGAAGACATGCTCCGAGCCTGTGTCTTAGCATATGGAGCTAGGTGGGAAGATTGCCTCCCTTTTGCCGAGTTCTCCTACAACAACAGTTATCAGCCAAGCCTTCAGATGGCACCATTTGAGGTGTTATATGGACGGAACTGCCGCACACCCCTCAATTGGTCAGAGACCAGAGAAGGACTAGTCTTTGGGCATGATATCATCCGTGAAGCAGAAGAGCAAGTCCAGCTTGTCAGAGAGCGTTTGAAGACTGCCAAGTCAAGGAAGAAGAGTTACGCTGACTCACGTCGTAGGGACATGAACTTCCGAGTTGGAGACCATGTCTATCTCCGGGTCACACCTCTCAAGGGAACCCAGCGCTTCCATGTCAAAGGAAAGCTCGCCCCAAGATACATCGGCCCCTTCAAGATCACTGACCAATGAGGAGAAGTGGCTTACCAATTGGAACTGCCACCTGAACTATCCGATGTGCACAACGTATTCCACGTGTCACAACTCCGGAAGTGTCTCCAAGTTCCAGACAAGCCTGATCTTTACAAGGACGTCAATCACCAAGCCATTGACCTTCAGCCTGATTTGACGTACCGCGAGAGGCACATCTGCATTTTGGATGAGGCTGAGCGACACACTCAAAGCCGCACCATCAAGTACTTCAAGGTCCAGTGGAGCAACCACACTGAAGCAGAAGTAAATTGGGAACGTGAAGACTACCTTAGATCCGAGTTTCCGTATCTCTTTAAGGTCTAGTTTGGGAATCTCGGGGACGAGATTCTTGTAAGGGGGGTAGGTATGTCACACCCTGCATTTTGTAACATTTCATTTGCATTAATAAAACATAAAAATTTGGACCAAAAAAAACTTTTGCATTATTTGGCTTTTTATGTTGGAGTTGGTTTTCTCTCTGTGATTTTCAAGTGCTCTTTAAAGTCAACTACTCCACCTTCTGTACTTCATCTCTTTGCCCCAAACTTCTGCCCAATGATCATGCCATGTGTATAGTGCAATATAGTATATTCTTACAAAAATAATTTGGTGAAATAGTATTTTCAAAAATTAGTTTTCCAAAAACCCCTGAATTGAGGTTTGCACTGCAAGTACTTGATTTGGGGTATGAAAATACTTCAAAGGGTATATTTGAAACCTATTAGATATAGGATTTCCATAAACCACAAAAATATAATTTTAAAAGTTATTTTCCTATTTTATTTAAAAGCTTTTTCTTAAGGCCAGGTAAAAATTATTTTATGGTTTTAAAAATATTTGGCAAAAATCAGGGAAACTCAGTGGGCATATATTTCCCATATATAAGAGTTTAAACACATGGTCATGTTCAAAATATTGGAAAAAACCTCCCAAAACCATTTCTGCCCATTTCAAGGATTTGAAATATTTCTACAAGAAATATTTTCATAAAAATAAAAGGAAACTCCAGCAAGTCACAAATGCATATTGTGATCACCTTGCAAAGCCTCATGTCAATCAAGGTCATTTTGGTTCACCAAAATGCCCCAAAACCCTCTCTGACCAGAATCAAATTTGAACAACTTTGTACTACCAACCTTCTCTCCTTGACCCCAAATTTTGTGAGCATGTTCACATGACCAAATGAGGCCACTACACCAAGTGGTGCATCAAGGAGAAGTGATTTTCTCAACTAGATCTACACAAGTTCATTTCTGCTAATTTCTAGGGTTTGCCAAAGTTTCATTAGCAAACTCTTACAAATGAGCTCATCTTCCTTTTACCCTCTCATTTTGTCATGACAAACACCCCTGCCAAGTGCCACAAGAAGGAAATTAGTACAAGCACCCCAAAACCATATCAAACACCTTATGCATGTTAACTAAAAACCCCGTTTGGGGCTCTTCCACTAATCTCCATCAGTTCCACTTTTTACCACAGCCCCTCCTAGTCCCCTTGCACCTCCAAAGAACAATGGCAAATCCACAGCTCAATTATTGGAGGGGTAAAACCCCACTTTATCTCTCTGGACAGCCCATTTCCCCCTCTCTCTCAACCCCACCCTTCTCCTACTGGCCACCCAGGGCATCCAAGGCCATCTCCCACTTGTTTACGTTCCCCTAGAGCTAGCAGACATGCTTGGCCATGCCCACCTTGCCAAAAAAATGGCATGCCGGCCATTTGCACGCTCTGGAGCGCGCTACAGTATGCTCCCGCACATTAGCCACCCCCTGCCAACCACCTCCGGCCACCTCAGGCCTCCCCTGCGCGCCCGTTGATGCGCCTCGACATCTGCGACACACCACGCCTCTGTCCCCCTCCTCCTTCTGCCTCCTGCTGCCCCTCCTCGCACGCGCACCGGCCGCCCGAGAGCTCCAATGAGCGGCCTCACGCGCGCGGCATCTCTGGCCTTACCCCGCTCTCTCCCTTAGCTCCCCTCGGTGTAGTCCGTGCCCAGCAACACCCAGACATGGCGCCAGCTCCTCCCGAGCCCTGTGGCAACGAGCAGGAGCCCACCGGCGCACGGGTCCACGGCACCCTGCCGTTCACCTATTTAAGGGCCTACCCGAGCCCTACGCTCCTCACCACTCGCTCTCTCACTCCCCTAATCACCCCCTACACCACTCACCCTCTCCAGACGAGCCCGAGCTCTAGATAGAGCTCGAGCTCCGCCGCCTCGGGTCGCCGTCGATCTCAGGGTACAGGCCCTCTCCGCCGCTCCTCTTCCTCGATCTGGAACCGCCGCGGCTCACTGATCATTTCCCCTTTCTCCCCCGCTTCTTTTGTACCCGTAAACGGCCGGAACCGACGACGCCCGAAGCTCCTCCACTGCGAGACCTCGTCACCGGCGAACCAGGCCACCCCGGCGACCGCAACCCCCTCCACCTGAACGGCGACTCTGCGCTGAGTCCAGCCCTGCCCTCCTCTCACCTCGCTGTGCCCTGCATCGTCGCCGGTGAGCCCGCCGTCCCTCTGTCGCAGGGTTAGGGATGACAGGCGGGCCCAGCCCGTCAGCCTCACCCCTCCATCGCCCCCTCTATCTCACTGAAGCCTGGGCCCCGCCCGTCAGGTTTAAACCTGGCGCGCGCTTGCACCTGTGCGTTGGGCCGCCTCTCTGGCTGGGCCTGCTGCGCTGCGACTGTTCTGGCCCAACAGGCACGGAGCCCTTTTTCCTTTTCTTTTTCTGTCACTTTTCCAAAAATTCCACAGGATTAAATAATAATCCAAATGAAATAATTCCAGTTCCTAAATTCTTGTAAAAATCCCACCTATTTAATGGTATATCTTTCATTCATGACCAACCAACTTTTATGTACTGTTCATATTCAAATTCAAATTTGAATATATTTAAACCCCTCTAAAAATCCATTTCTCCTATTCTCCTACTCCAAATCCAAAACTAGGAATTTTCCCCTACGTAGTTTTCACCCTAGTATTTAACAAATATGAGTTGACATTTTTCTGAGCACTTTGGTTTTTCTGTTTTATTATTGCCTTAATTTTCTCGTTATTATTTTGACGATAGATTGCGTTGCTGACGAAGGAGTTGGACCAGAAGACTTTGAAGACCCGGAAGACTTTGAGCCAGGCAAGCAGCCCTTTGACCATGTCTATGAAACTCTTTTTATGCATGTCATATAGCACCATATTGTTCTTGCCACGGAATCATGATGAGGTGGTAACCACATTGATGGTTTGCCACGTACTTCCTTGTTGATACTTGCATTGTGCATGACCCTACCTTCTTATGAGGGTTATGCCGGTGGGGGTAGATAGGATGCTAAGTAGTGCTACGCAAAAAGGGACGGGGATATGTATGGTGATGGAGACAAAGTATTTTCAAAAGACATTTCGAAAACCCCAACGGGTGCCACTTATGCCCAGGGGAGATGATGAGTTGGGTAGCCACTTGATGACGAAGTGGTGTAACGAGGCTAGTGTGTGTTGTTTTCAAAACGGACTGATTTAGGTTGCGACCGTTATTCCAACCATACATGCGCAACCACTCTACCCTTGTATGGGAAAGGGCAGTATTGATTACCTAGGCCGATACTAGCTTGGAGCCCGCATTACTAGTGATGGGGGAGAGTTGGTGCTCTCTCTAGGGACGGGGTCGTGCCAGGTAGGGCGGCCATGACTCTTTTCACAGGGCACCGGATACACCGTTGTGTCCCCTCTCGGATGTTACGATCTCGAGTGAGTCTTGTATGATGTACATCGTGAGGATACGGAACAACGAGTGGACTCCTTGTTAGTGTCGTCTAGGGAAAGATAGTGATCGGGTGCTTACCCCGGGTACTTGAGGTATCGTGGGTCGTGGATGACACGGAAGTTCCCCGGATCTTGTGGGTAAAGTGTGCAACCTCTGTAGAGTGTCAAACTATTCGAATAGCCGTGTCCACAGTCAAGGATAGTTGGGTAACCGATCTTGGGCTATGTCCACATGTTTGCAAACCAGTGTGTGTGTTTGGATAAGTGAGAAGATCTACTTGGGTCAAGTCAAAGGACTTGACATGATTGAGTTGGGTTGATGCCCTCTCTATTTATGTTGATATCTGTAACCTGTCCTCATGGTTACTTGAATTCTCCTGATGCATGTCTTACAAGTTGTTGAACATGTCATCGCACTCAAAACTAGCTTTCTGCAAAAGTTTACCTATATCATGCATTGTTGTATCTTGAACCAACACATGGGTTGCTTGCGAGTACATTCAAAGTACTCATTGGCTTGCCACTGGTTATTTAATTGGCCAGGCATGGAAGAACAAGAGTTCGAAGAAGAGTTCTTTGGAGACGAACATGCGAACTAGGACGTTTCCCATTCAGAATGCCTGTAGGGTTAAGGCAGATGGCATGGGTTCTACTTATCGACGAAGATTTCCGCTGCTTAAGTTTATTTGGTATTCAGCCCTTGTGGCTTTATCTATGTAAGACTTGACCATAATGGTCATAATTTGTGTAAGACGGTAAGTATGGATGTAAGTCTCTTGTTATTCTGCTTCTGTGTGTTCACTGGGCATTGATATTTGGGATCACTGTACACGTGCATTCGATGATCACGACTTATGAGTCAGGGTCCCCACATCTTCCGCCACTACTTCTTCCCTCGGATCCAGACAGGGGGCGTCATCTCTGGCTGCGTCACCTGGATCCCTAGATCCAAGGGGACGTATCCGGACGGCGCCATGAAGGAGAGGTGGGAAGAGTGGCGGGGCCGGTGGTGCTGGATTGAAGAGGATGATCCGCCAGCGTTCTGCAAGATGCGCCGAGCACTGCCGGTCCGTAGGAGTGATTGGAGCGACGTCGATGAAGATGACGAGAAGCTCACTCCTGTCATCACCAGGATCTTTCGGCTTACCGACGCCGGACTCACCCTTGAGATGATCGGGGCGGATTTCATCCGCCACCGGATTGCTCCACTGCATAACAAGGGGAGGCTGGCCTGACTCTTCGTGAATCCTGCGGACATCATGCGACTCCGCCCCGACCTTGACCACAACTTCACCGTGATGCAACATGCTCACCTCTGCCAGCGACTCTTTCAACTTGACGTAGGTAGTGATGGCGAGGTCGAGCGGACCGACAAGGTTGCAGGGCCACCGCGAAGGCGGCAAGGTTGTCAAGAAGCCTGTGTTCAAGTTGCCGGCGGGAGTAGTCCCGTTGTGCAATAACTCTCGTCGGACCGACATCATCGCCATGATGCCGGACTACAATGCGCACGGCCCCGTATAAAGCTGGGTCGTGCCGAATGATGCCCAAGTGCAGGAGTGCTTCGACACTCTGCATGAGGGATATGTCAACACTGACAACGAGCGACTGCTCGTCCAGGACACCTCCCAGGTGGAACTGGACTACATTGATGCCAGGGTAAGGGAGGCACAGCTTGTCGCGGAGGCCGGCAGTGCTGGTGGTGCGGAGGACAGGGCCGCGATGGCCACGGAGGAGGAGGAGCTCGCCCGATGGGCGGCGGCCGCCAGGGAAGTCAGCAGTGCCGAGACCGGGGCCCCGCTTGTTGAAGACGCGGCCACGGGAAGAGGGCGAGTCCTGCGGCGGGCTGGCTCTGGCGACCGGTCCGGCCTGGCAGGGTTGCGCGGCCTCAACTGACCTTGGAGGGGTCTGGGCGCCACACGAGGGCCACGGCGGCAAAGAGGCTGACGAAGGCCGCAGAGAAGAAGAAGACAACTACCCCTTCCTCATCCAGGTGTGTCCAGACTCCGCCTTCCTCGCCTCCTCCGGGAGATGCTGACTCGGATGCCGACGCGGGGGTCACCTTTGATTACGGGTCTCCCAGTCCGAGGAGGAAGAGGAAAGCCGTGGAAGAGGAGGAGGTGGAAGATGAGTAAGTTCCTTGTTCCTTACTGTCATCTATGTTCCCCCGAATTGTGTCACTTATCTTGATCTACGTTCGCCTTTGCAGGGACGCGGAGACGCTGGCCCAGAGGGTGAATAGGGCCAAAGCCTCGGCGGGTGGCCAGTCCCCGGCTGGTGCCTCACGGGCGCCACTGGTGGTGTTGAGCAGCCCGGACAGCAGCCCCCGGCATAGCCCCCAGCGTAAGTTCATCACTCTCCTCGTGTTGACATGCGTTAGGGGTTCGATACTCTGGTACTAACCTTGCCGGGCCTGTAGGAGGGGAGCGGCAGCAGGAGGAGCCGCAGAGGGCTACTCCCAACACACCGCTTCCATCGACTACGCCGCCGTGAGGGGCGTCCCTGGCAAGGGCGCCAAGTACTGAGCCCATGCTCATGGAGGAGGAAGAGGGGAACTTGGGCGTTGGTGGCTTTGCCTCGGCGCCAAATGCTGGCGGGGAGGGACTTACGCTTCCTGACCCGAACCGTGAGTCGCCTGTTCTTCGTCCCTGTTTTTCTCTTGCTTCTTTTCTTGGTTTCATCGCCTTTCTTGTTGCCCAGATCCTTCTTCGGTGGCCATTGAGGATGTGGACACCGTCGTCGGGAACATTGCCGAGGAGGCCGCGGCGGAGGCTGACAAGATTGCTGCCGAGGAGGCCACCAAGGATGCTGGAGAAGAGGCCGCCAATGATGCTGGCAAAGAAGCTGCCAAGGATGCTGCCGACGATGCCGCCACGGGGGCAGCCGGGGCTACTGGCGGGGCTTCTGCGGGCGAGGCCAATGAGGGGCCCGCCGGGGAGGCCGGCAAGGCCGTAGCCGAGGAGGAGGTGGTCGATGATCAACCTTCTTCCTCGGCAACCTCTGGCTCCGGCAGGTATTTTAAAGTGGGCGACGACCTCTTCGTCCATCTCCCAGGGGTGTCAAGCTCCCGGGCGCCCGCTGAAGGGGAGGTGACGGTGAGGTGCTCGCCGCCACCGGGCTCGAGATGGTTGATGAACCGGTCGTCGGTGGTGAGGGCTCCCAGGAAGAGCGGCTTCTCCACGCCATGGGGGCCAACATCCGGAAACTCCAGGTGCTCCACCGCGCCCGCCTGGACAAGGCCAAGTCCAGGATGGTGACGGTGGACAAGGCGGAGGTGGACTTCAAAGCGCGCGTCGCTGAGACGCAGACCTGATTCCGCCAGACTCGCGAGGAGTAGAAGGCCCTTCAGGAGGAGCTGGCCAAACACAACATGGAGCTCACAATGAAACTGGCTGACATCAAGAAGGCCCAGGAGGCGGCGGTGAACTCGGCCGCTGCAGCTGAGGCCGCCCAGATTCAGCACCAGGCCATGTTGGATTCTCAGGAGGAGGACCTTGCCGCGCGCGAGGAGAAGCTTGCCGCAATGCTTCGCAGCAAGGATGAGGAGCTCGAGACCCTTGTTGCGCGGAGAACCCAAGAGCTAGAGCTGATGCACAAAGAGGCTCTCGATGCCCTTTCTCTGGCTCATGGCAGCAAGGTGAAGGAGCTGGAAGTGGAGCGGGACGAGCTGAAGGAGCAGGTCCTGAAGCTGTCCCGCGAGAAGAACACGCTCAACAACGCCTTGATGGAGGCGCAGGAAGCGGTCATCAACAAGGCTGGGGAGCTCTCCGAGGCCAATGACTCCGTCAAGGATCTCAAGCTGAAGCTGGAGTATCTCGAGAAGATGCTGTCGGAGAGCCAAGCCCGGGAGGAGATCCTGACCAAGGAGCTGGGGAAAGAGAAGCAGCTGCAGGCGGACGAGGCCGCCTCCCACAAGGATTATGTCGAGGGTAAGAACTGTTGGATCAGCCGTCTTGAGGACGTCGCCGGCAGGGTCACCACGCAGCTGGCCACCATGGGGATGCCAAACGTGAGGTATGCCCCTGAGCGTAGCGGGACCGTAAACGTCAAGCTGACCTAGTTCTTTGAGGGCGTCCTCGGAGCTCTGGCTTATCTTCACTCCAGCAGGGCGGCCACGCTGGCCACGGAGGCCCGGCGACTTTGCCGGGGGGCCATGACCAAGTTCCTCACCAAGATGGTGTACTGGAACCCCGACCTCGACTTTGAATCCGCGATGGATAGCTTGCCGGACAATACTGACCTCACGGTGCTCAAGGGGCGTATCAAGCCCACCATCAGCGGTATCGACAAAATCCAGAGGGTGGAGGGCCAGCACCGGGACTAGGCGCCCCGTTCTTCTTTGCCGCTGCAGGTTCATGACCAAGACAATTTTTATCTTTAGTTAGAACCGCAGCAATGAATTGATGTAATATAACTCCGCAGTACTTTCAATTTTCGTGCACGTCATTTTCCTTGTTCGATTCTCCTTTGTACGTACACCCTACGTTAACTGGGCAGGCTCGCCAGGGCGTAAGCCCAGGACGACGTCTTGGGGACGGATCCCCATTGGCCTGCTGGGTATGCATGCTGCCGGGCGAACCACCTTACCGTCCTTAACTCGGCCGCTCGATCTGTCGAGCTTGACTCGAGTCAGAATCGAGAGCGTTGCCAATCGCGGAAGGCTACCCTGCCGCTCTCGACACAGCCACTTGAGTTATTGAGCGGACTCGAAACAAAGCAAGAGCGTTGCCGATCGCGGAAGAGCCCCTTTTGCGCACAGGTTTTCCGTACAAAGGAACGACATCTCCGAGGGAAACAACCTCATATGAAAGGAAACAAATAGTCAGGGTTCGGTGTGACTTAGCTTCTGTTTGCATTCGCACCAGCGTCGATCTTCTCGTCCTCCTTCTTCTTTAAGAGCTATGGCGATGAAGAGCCGCTAACTTAACTGCCAGAGCCGATTCTCACAACTGCGCCCCCTACCTGGCGCGCCAAAGATGTCGGTGGAAACGACACCTATGGGATCACAAGAATCCCTACTACGGTTGCGGGGCGCGAGGTTGAGAGAAGAGTGGATCTGACAGATAGCACGCGGTTCGTTTATCCAGGTTCGGGCCGCGAGGATGCGTAAAACCCTAGTCCTGTTTTGGTGGATGTATTCTGAGTTCTTGAGCTAGCTACGGGGTGTAACGAGCTCCAAAACGCCGAATCCTTCTCCTGGTCGCCTCAGGCCTCCTTTTATATGAAAAGGGGTCGCCACAGTGGCAAACAGGAGGTGGAAAGGGTACAGTGTTGCCAGGTTATCCCTCGTATTACAGGACAAGATGCATTTAATGCATCGCTTAGGTGTCCTTTTGCTCTATCTCGGGCTGGAACGGAGCCCGTCCCGTCCGTTGCCGCCTCGCTTGGCTTCGACAAGCGCCCTGGCCGGCGGTACGGGTGGCGCCATGTAGGCAAGCAGGCAGCTGAGGTGGCGCGGTGGTAGGGCCTTCACGAAGATCTGCATGCCACCACGCAGGTGATTGCTGAGTTGGTGTAGAGGCCGATCGTCGCCACGCAGGTGCGTGCCCAGCTGGTCGGGCTGGCAGCTGCTTGGGGATGGTCGGTGGGATCTTGGTTGATGCAGGCCTAGTGGTGGCCTGTTGACGTCCTCGGTAAGGACCTTGCCGGGGCCCCGGCAAGGGTCTTGCCGTGGTGCTTGCTGTCATCCTCGGCAAGGCGCCTGCCGGGGGCCTTGTGGATATCCTTGGCTAGAAACCTACCAAGGGTCATCGTCTTTTGGTCCTCATTTGGTCTTGTACATTTATGATCTTGACGAAGATCTGCATGCCAGCAAGGAGGTGTCCCGAGCCCTTGCCTCAACATAGTAGATTGCGATAGAGGTTGTGGGCTCAAGGGTGACTCGTCTGTTGGTTGTGGCACCCCTATTTTTGTACACCGACATTGGGAGCCATGAACGCCACTCGCAAACAAACCCCTTCTGCACAAATGCGCCCTGGTGATATTTGACGACATTTTAGTCTATAGTGCCTCTCTTGGAGATCACACAATCCACTTGCAATCAGTGCTTGAGTTGTTAAGAAGGAATCAATGGCAAGTCAAACGCTCAAAGTGCTCTTTCGTTCAACACCAGTTATCCTATTTGGGCCATACTATCAGCCAGCATGGGGTTGCCACTGAAACCTACAAAATTAAGAACATTGCCAACTAGTCTTCTCCGCAATTAGTCAAAGAAGTCCGCAGCTTCTTAGGTTTGGCCAACTATTACAGGTGCTTCGTTCGCCATTTCGGCATCATTGCAAAGCCACTGACACATCTCCAGAAAAACATGGGGAGATCCTGCGCTTTGAGGCAACTAAAGAAACATGATGCTTTTCAGTTATATTTAAGAACAGAAGAGGAAGACAAAGCAACCCTAGGATTTCTCTGCTCCTAGTGCTTAATACGAAAAGCTCGACATAACCTAGCCGTCTATTATAATTATATAATAACTAATAGTGAAATATCAAGCAAACAGAACAGGTTAATAAATTATTATTAAATATGAGTTTGTCTGGCTCTAATAAAAACCGGCTTTAATATCATTTTATATCAATATACCTCGTTCTTTAATATTTTACGATATTTTACGTTATTTAAATATTACGAGTACAAGGTTATGCATATTGATCTTGTACTATAAGGATTGATAAGCCATTATTCAAACTCTTCTCCTATGTGAAGGTTTCAGAGAAGCAGCAAGCTGTTCGGATTCAAGTTAGCTTTGAGCAGGCCTCAGGCGAGGAAATGCTTTGGCTGTGCCAGGAGATAGTCAGCTCAGGGGCTTTTGGGCGGAGCCAAAGTGGTCCACATACGTACCATTTCCATCATCACAAGGTCCCCTTTTTCTGTGTGCATAGAGATAAAGTGTGCTCTTATATTTAGATAAGAGAGAGATTTTTCTCAGCGCTTCCCCTTATCGGCTTGATCTTCTTCTGCCCCTCGGTAGAGTGAGTCTACTTAGCGAACTGGCAGGACGCGGAGATCGATTGATCAGTATGCATATCGAGCAGCTATAATTATTCTCTCCTCCCAAAAGATATCTCAAGTCGCTTCCAACGTTTTGATGAGTAAGGGAGGGTATTTTCAACAAGATAACTATGGACGACCATCTTCCAATTTCCAATCTATATCTTTCATTGGGTAAGTAAGGGGAATAATCAAGAATGGTGGAAAGCTTAAGAAAGTTCTAGTTCGTATGCTGCGAATGGGTGGAATTGGTATCCGCAAAAGGTTGTTCTCTTAAAACATTTGGCAATGGGGTGTGGAATAGTTCAAGTCTATCCCTTTAGTTCAGCTACTATTGTTATACATCTCTACTATTATGGGCCACCACTTACTTCAAGGAAGTCGAGTACACATCTCCTTCAACCTGAAGGGCGAGGACCTACAACGACGTAATGTTTGAAAGAAAAGTAACCAGCATAGGAGAGTGATAAGAAAGCATACGACTCGAGGGAGGGTTGGCTAATCAAATTAGAATGAAGATTCCGCTCTATATGATAAACGTTGGTTGACTTTGATATGAAGTGTTGATTGTGTTTTCTATTCGTTCGCACCCGATAGTGCTTCTCGTTGTGGTGAAGGAATGTTCATTCTGTGCAAGATATATGCTAGTTTACAAGCATGAGACCCTCCTTTCGGGCCGGTAGACAGAGGCCTCAGTTCCAACGAAATGGGGAGCAAAAAGAGGTCGTGTCATACCATACAGAAGAAATGAATGAAAGATATTACTGCTATTTCTGTGCCTATTAGTACTTTGCTCTGAACACATCTACAGGAGTAGTTTGTTTTTTTTGTAAAGCGAGCCCAAGGAAATATATAGGAGAACATAGCTTGTTTTGTAATAAGTAAATTCAAAGGCTCAAATCGTCTATATCAATGCAAGTATAGCTGGATGGAGTGACTCGTGCTTTCGAGCCAGAAACTAATGCCGCCTCTCAGGAGCGCGTGTTACTATTCCATTCTCTGGAGCACAATCCAACAGAAAAAAGTATGTTTCCTACCTACACCTTTAGTTGTTCCAACTGGTGAGGAAGACGACTATGGAATTCAGATTTCCTTTCTCTCGAAGCAAGCCAGTCCTTAATTAATGATAGGGAAGGAAGGAATTGCTCTCAGGCTTGTGAGTCTTTTTATCATATGGATGGGTCATACAACCCTTACATGGTCTCTTGGCATGAAATTGGGTACTTTTCGTCTATGGCGAGATGGAAGTTATCTGCAAAGAATGCCAACTTAGGATCGTCAAAGTGGAAATCATATCAACCCACTGAAACCGCTCTTTGGCATGGAATGCATAGTGTTGTGCATTGGAATGGAAAAGTCGAATAATCAAGACATGGATCTAGTATCAACATGACCCAACTTCCATTCTCATGACCTAACCTATTCAATCACTTCCATTATCTTTCTATTGCTACAAATCGACAACAAAAAACATCCCTCAGAATTCTTGTTCGATAGGAAAAAATAGCTCTTTAACCAAAAATAGCAAGCAACATATTTTTCTTCTCTCTTCTGGGCACACACCCTATCGGGTGATGCCACTGACAAACACACTAGAGGGGAATGCAACACTTCCTATAACAGAAAAAACAATATCTGAAATCTTTAAGCAACTAAAAAAGACGTATACTAAAAGATATGTGTTGAAAAGGGATGGTCAATAACAAGATGAACCCAATGCCCAATCTTCCCAATAGTATTCCTTAACTCTTGAATTGATACACTTGTTCATGGCATCTATTCTCTATCTTCACTTTTCACCTTTTCATCCTTAACCTCAGTGATTTGTTCCTCCTAGACATCCTTCTGCGTACAAAAACAGAAGAAGAAGCACGGGCATAAATCAATAGAATAGTTTAGTTTCAGAAGTCTTTTTCGATTGGTATATCAATCATGGTTTATAGGGAAATAGTTAGAATAGGAAAGCTCTGTTAGTTACTGATGTTTGGGTTTTTGTTTACGGCAATAGTAGGTTTCTTGCTTGTCATATTTAGAATATAAGCATCAGTTACATTTGACGTCCAGCCTTTTTATAGAAGATAAAGGAAGGTTAAGGGCAAGGGCGCAGCATAATATATAAGAAAAACTTGATCTTTGAGGGGAAATTTTTCCAACTAGACCGAAAAATGAGAAAAAGTACCAGTCGTACCAAGAACCAAAGGCGCCAGCTTTCATTGATATATATACCATATCTTTTAGCTGAAAAATCTATGGATAAGAACCGGCTCCGGGAGGAGGGGTGGCGCGACAGAGCAATGAAAAGCTGGGATCTTTCCTTATCTTCGGTTGTGACGCCTTTTCCTTTTGTATGAGAAAGTGCTACAAAACATCCTTCTAGCAGGTTATCTTCTACTTAAGCAAGCTCTCTCCTATTCTTCATCCACCAACTAGCAGGAACGTAGGAGCACAAGAGGGTCATCATCTTCTGAAACAATTGGCTTTTGATCTGCTTTTCAAGAGGTGGTTTCTGACATGACCAGAAATTGTGGAATTCTTGTTAGGATTGGCATGTCAAGTTGCTTTCTCGGACCCTAACATAAACCACCTTATCCTCCACTCAGATTGTTCTTTTGGACTGAGCAGAAGCACGACCTCTATCTAATGTTTTCTCTATCCCTTCTAATCTCTCAATGGCATTTCCATCTCTCGATTCAATAAATCAAGTAAGTCCGCTATTCAGCCATTACTTGCATCTCAGGTTCTTTGTACCCTTTTTAGTGCCATGCACACTGAGGTTTCTGGCATGACCGAATGTTTCGATAATATCGCTCATTACGTTAATTTATTCATCTTGATGTACTCAATCAATTCAAATTCCGTAATTCCAATGCTATAATCCCTATATTAAGATGAAGTAAGAAAGCATCAGTCCTTTTATTTTCTGTCTTCTATGAAAGAAAGTAGCTCGCTCTTTCAACCCGGGTGTCACACCCTGATTTTCATGCCACAACACTTAAGATAGTAAATCATGATAGAATGTGGTTTGACAAAAACATTTGAGTGTTTTGGACTTTGCTTGATTTGATTTTTGTCTACTGTTTGCAAGTGCTCTAAATGTCAAATAAATCCTCCAACTCATATACTCCATCTCCTTGCTCCAAACTCTTGAACCAATGATCATGCCATGTGTATAGGACATAAAAATATTTCCTTACAAAAATAATTTGGCCAAATAGTATTTTCAAAAATTAGTTTTTCAAAAACCCCTGAATTGAGGTTTGCACTGCAAGTACTTAATTAAGGGCAGTAAAAATCTTTCCAAAAATATTTTTGACTCCTATTAGATATAGCATACCCAGAAACCACAAAAATATAATTTTAAAAGTTATTTTACTATTTTATTTAAAGGCTTTTTCTTAAGGCCAGAAATGGTCTTAAATAGGTTAAAATTATTTTAAAGCTTTAACAATATTTGAGAAAAAATAGGGAGACTCAATGGACATATATTGTCCATATATATGAGTTTCAACACATGGTCATGTTCAAAATATTGGACAAAACCTCCCAAAACTATTTCTGCCCATTTCAAGGATTTGCAATATTTCTATAAGAAAGATTTTCAAATAAATCCAGGAAAATTCTAACATGTCACATATGGCATTTTTGATGATCTTGCCAAGTACCATGTCATGGAGAACAGTATAACCCCATGAAACCCTCTCAAAACCACTTATGTCCTTTTTCAAGTTTGAATAACTTTGCACTGTCAAACATGTCCAAATGCTCTCAAACTTGGTGCACATTCTCAAATGGTGTAATAATGCATCTATACCAAATGGCACAAGTTGGAGAGAATTTTATCTTGATCAAAGTACCCCAAAACCCTCTCTGACCAGAATCAAATTTGAACAAGTTTGTACTGCCAACTTTTTCTCGTTCACCCCAACTTTTGTGATCATGTTCACATGACCAAATGAGGCCACTAAACCAAGTGGTGCATCAAGGAGAAATGATTTTCTCAACTAGATCTATACAAGTCCATTTCTGCTAATTTCTAGGGTTTACAAAAGTTGCATTGGCAACTTTTCCCAAATGAACTCAATATTGGTGAAACCCCTTATTTTCTCATGCCATTTGACCCTGTCAAGCCTTATGACAAGAGGAGTTCATCTTCTTGCCCAAACCAGCAACAAACACCTTCTGCCATTTTATTAAAACCCCTGTTTTGACCACTTCCACTCTTCTCCATGGCCTCAACTTTTTACCACAGCCCCTCCTAGTCCCCTTGCACCTCCAGTAGCAATGGCAAATCCATAGCTCAATTATTGGAGGGGTAAAACCCCACTTTCTCTCTCTGGACAGCCCATTTCCCTCTCTCCCTCAACCTCTCTCCTCTCCTACTGGCTGTCCAGGGCATCCAAGGCCCTCTCCCCTTTGTTTACTCCTCCCTAAACAACCTAGACACAAGTGGCCACGCCCTACAAGCCAAAGGCATGCCCTGGCATGCAATTGGCGTGCTCCAGAGCGCGCTACAGTGCACACCCGCACTGTAGCCGCCCCCTTCCAACCGCCTCCGGCCACCTAGGGCCTCCCCCTCGTGTCCCCCGAGGTCACCTCGATGTCCGTAGCACGCTACACTGCCGTCCCCCTCCTCTCTCTCCCTCTCCGGCTCTCCTCGCGTGCGGACAGAGCACGTCCCGAGCGCGCCAGTCGCTGGCCGCGGCGGGGACACACTTTGCCGCATTCCCCGCTCCCTCTTTTCTCCCCTGGGCGTAGTCCACCTCCACGAACTCCCTAGCCTCGGCGCAGCACCTTCCCGAGGCCCGTAGCGACGAGCACGAGCTCACGGCCAAGACGAGCCCACGGTGCACCGTCGCCCCGCTATAAAAGGCCACCCCCGGGCCCTCTCTGGCCTCCGTTCGCTCTCTCTCCCTCCCAGCGACCCCCTGGACCAACCCACTCCCCTCCTCTTGCTCTCCATCCGCCACCATGGCCGGAGCCTTGCCGTCGGCCTCCGCCTAAATTCGCACCCACCACTCCTCCTCCTCCCCTCTAGACCGCACTAGAGCACCTCCACCGTCACCGCGAGCCCCTCCCGTGCTTCTCCCCCTCCTCCCCGTGGCTGTTCCGTCGAGTTCCACCACCACCTTCCTACTCATCCGCCGCGGTCGACGCCCTGCTCTACCCGGTGCCCCTGGGCGACCGTGCCACCAACGGTTGGACGCGGCGGGTCCCCTAAGCACGCCGGTGGGCAGAACATCACCGGAGGCATACATGGCGCCGGGCGACCGAGTCGAGCGCCTCCTCATCTCTGTCGCACCATGGGAGGTGGAGGACGAACCCGACAGAGGGCCCGCCTCGTTTAAGTGGACACGGCACTGCCACGACGCCTTCGATCGGGAAGGCGTATTTCCCAATCGCCTCCTGCGTCGGACAGCCATGTGGCCGAGCTGTTGGGCTGGCCCGCTGCCTAACTCTCGCCTTGCGCGCATGATAAGGCTAAAGCCCCCTTTCCCTTTTTCTTTTTCCCAGTAGACTTCAAAAGAACTTAAATAAATCAAATCAACTCCAAATTTGATGATTCAAATTTCTAGGGATCCACAAATCATGATCTATCACATGGTGCTATTTGCACATTTTTCCGTAAACTTTCTCTTGAAATATTTATTAAAACCCCATTTTCCATTTCTGTGATGAACTTTAGAAAATCACAGAGAGCCCATTTTTTATCCAAATTCCATGATTCAATATCCTAGATGTCTATAAGTTCAAAACTTAGTTTTTGAACATTTTTACTAATACTTTCTGTATCACCTCAAATAATGGTCTGTTTCTTTATATATAGCCAACTTTGCAAATTCATAGAGAAATCATTTGGACTCCAAATCTAGTGAAACCAATTCCTAGATGCTTCTAAAATCATCCTTTGTTAAATGGGTGCCTTTGCTCATTTTTCAAAAATATGTTTCTATACACTTATTGCAAATCCATAAACCCCTTGGTTCCATCATATTGAAATGTGCAGAAATATTCACTAATCCAATTCTAGTGAAACCACCCTGGTTATTTTTCATATAACCAGGGAAGTCCTAGAAAAGTCAAATCCATATTTTTAGAGCACTTTTACTTTTGCCTTATTGTGTTGCTTATTGTGTTTGTTTCCGACGTTAGTTGACGAAGTAGACGGAGTACTTGGAGAAGGACAAGAAGATTTGAAGACTCTGAAGGACAAGGCAAGCACCCCTTTGACCATGTCTATGAAACCCTTTTTATGCATCTCATATAGCACTTTATTATTGTTGCATCGGAAACATGATGAGATGGTAGCCACTTTGGTGGGTTGCCTTCATTCTTCCTCATTGATACTTGCATTGTGCATGACCCTACCTTCTTATGAGGGTTATGCCGGTGGGAGTAGATAGGATGCTAAGTAGTGCTACGCAAAAGGGACGGGAATATGCATAGAGATGGAGACAAAAGTATTTTAAAAAGGACTTTTCGAAAACCCCGTCGGGTGCCACTTATGCCCGAGGGAGATGATGAGTTGGGTAGCCACTTGATGACGAAGTGGCGTACCGAGGCAAGTGTGTGTGTTGTTTCCTAAAACGGATTAGATTTAAGATTTTTCGACTGTCCCAACCTTACATGCGCAACCACTCTACCCTTATATGGGAAAGGGCATTATTGACTACTTAGGCCGATACTAGCTTGGAGCCCGCATTACTAGTAACGGGGGAGAGTTGGTGCTCTCTCTCGGGATGGGGTCGTGCTAGGTAGGGCGGCCATGACTATTTTCACAGGGCACCGGATACACCGTTGTGTCCCCTGTCGGATGTTACGATCTCGAGTGAGTCTCGTATGATGTACATCGTGAGGATTCGGAATAACGAGTGGACTCCTTGTTAGTGTCGTCTAGGGAAAGGTAGTGATCGGGTGCTTACCCCGGGTACTTGAGGTATCGCGGGTCGTGGATGACACGGAAGTTCCCCGGATCTTGTGGCTGAAGTGTGCAACCTCTGCAGAGTGTAAAACTATTCAAATAGCCGTGTCCACGGTCAAGGACAGTTGGGCGGTGCTGCTTAAACTACGTCCAGAGTTCACAACCGTGTGTGTGAGTTGATAAAACTACTTGGGTCAAGTCAAAGGACTTGACATGATTGAGTTGGGTTGGTGCCCACTCTATTTATGTTGATATCTGTAACCTGTCCTCATGGTTACTTGAATTCTCATGATGCATGTCTTACAAGTTATTGAACATGTCATTGCACTCAAAACTAGCTTTCTGCAAAAATTTACCTATATCATGCATTGTTGTATCTCGAACCAAAACATGGGTTGCTTGCGAGTACATTCAAAGTACTCATTGGCTTGCCACTGGTTATTTTATTGGCCAGGCATGAAAGAACAGGGTATGATGAAGAATACTTAGGTGATGAACATGCGAGCTATGACGCTTCCCGATCGTAATGCCCGTAGGGTTAAGGCGGATGGCATGGGTCCAAGTTATCGACGAAGATTTCCGCTGAAATGTTATACTCAAGACTTGACCATAATGGTCCTACTTGTGTAATACGGTATGTATGGATGTAAGACTCTTGTTATTCAGCTTCGTGGTGTTCAAAGTGAGCATTGATCTCTGGGATCACTGTACACGTGCATTCGGTGATCACGACTTATGAGTCGGGGTCCCCACAGAGCTGGTATCAGAGCCATCCTGACTGTAGGAAGCCTTAGTTAGCATGGTCGTTAGTTAGGGTAAAACTATTTCCAAAACTACTACTAGTTTTCAAAACTATCTGTTCTTCTCTTCCATTCTCGCTTTTGAAAACTAAGGAATACTTTCGTTATTAATCTCTTCCCTTCAAAACCTTTGGTCGCTAGAACCCTTATGCCCCGACCACTTGGATTCCTTGTAATCCTCGTGGATAATCTAGAAGGAAGATGCCTTGCCAGACGTTCACCCACATCTCCTGAACACAAGATTGGCGACATCACAACAAGACGATACCAACAGAAGATACATCCTCAAGGAATGAGGGCCTGAAGACCCAGGAGATGGTGACACCCTTGACACTGTCCCAAGATGATGCAACCTTAGCCTCACGATGATCGGGGCATAGGATATGCAAGATCATGATGTACATCGCTAATAGAGTAACCACATCCTTCTTTGTTGTTGTATCGGCAACCATCGATGGATGAGAACCTAGCCATTTGGTCCGCCTCACCATAGTGAGCAGGAAAACGGTTCTCCTCATCCCCCGCTCTTGGTGTCGATGTTGTCATCAACGTAACCGACATGATGGACCTCTATTATGCCTTGATAATGTCATTGCATAAAGGATTACCTACCTGGTACCATCGACGGCTTAGAAGACAAAAAGGGATAAATCGTGATTAAGAAGACAATAGAAAACCAAGTCAATGCCGATTCGAGGAGCCACCTTCACCCCATTACTTCAACAGTAGAAGTTGTTGAAGAATCTTCAGGATCAACCCGGATTGTTTCATCGAACAACTACAAGAGACGTAGCAACACCTCGAGGAAAACCTGAAGATCGCACGAGGCACGAAGTAAAGCACGACTACTTAGTCCGAGAACCCCTAGGGTAGGATGAGTCGTGTACCCCCTATGCGCAATCGAGTCCGTATGATGGTTCGAATAGAACCATGATTGTGTGTTGCTTGTTTTTATTTGTTTGTGTTTTGATATCAGTCGCACTTTTGCCCTAGGCAACAAGAACATGACTATATCACCTTCCTTACCTTGTCTCTTTTGTTTGGCCCTTTTTGCACCTGTTTGTTTGCACTTGCACTATAGAACCCCCTTTAGGCATCACCCTCCTCTATGCTACTTTTCCCTCTCATCTCTCTCTCCTCAACTGAAGACCGGCAAGACAAGCTACACCAAGGATTCTGCCTCGGCAAACAACTAGCAATGAAGACTTACATACAATCTCCACAACCAAGTGCAACCCCGTAGAATTATGTTTAACCCTCTAGACTAGAAACCCATTCCTAGACCCTTCGAGACTTCACAATATACCCCAGCTCGAGTCCTTAACCATGTGCTTAACCCATAGAATTGCAAGAGAACCAGTTAAGCCTCTGTAAACCTTGCACAACACTGGGTTCATTATGGAACTAGTAGACATAGTGAACAAGCACATTATCATCCTAATATAGCACCAGGACTGACGATGCCATAAGGAAGACCAATTTGAGGATATAGGAATAGAGGACAAATGACTTGATGAGTTTATATCAATGACTTTGAGGAATCGTCTGAGACTATTTGGTGGATTATGAGGCTTTCATGTTGGTAGATGAACGTGGCTGGATCATGATTACAGAGTAGCATAGCTTTCTTTACCCCTAGATAAATTGGATTTAGTGGGACAATTAAGACCGCAAGCTGTATTCTTGGATTTGACTTAGCCGGGGGATATTGATAGGAGATAGTTGAAATTATGATAATGACTTTGGGGGAGCATGTAGGAATTCTCGTTGGACACGAGATTTTGATTTAATTCGGTGATTCTAGTTGAGTATGGATGTAGAGTAATTCTACATGGTTCGGAGTAAATTGGATTTAGACTGATGATCTTGATCATGATACCATGTTTCTCGGTGAACGATAAACTAAGAGATTGGATTAATTGTCGGAGTTGATTTAGGGATCTATATAAGCTTGACCTTGGAATTTACTTGACAATGATAATGGAAATTGGTGGACTGACTACAGTAAGGTAGCCATTTCAAGTATTTGGGGACTATAGGACATTAGAAGATCATGTGGCACACCATAAACATTGGATTTGCAGAATTAAATGGATTATGTAGCGATTAATGGAAGTTAATGGGCTATTGGAGTTGATTCATAGGAAGGAAACAAGATCTTGGAGTGGCCTACGACGTGTTTCCTTAGGATAGAGATGCTTTATCATGGACCTTGGATCAATAGACTGAGCACTTGGATTGTGGTGATTAAATTCAAGCTTAGCAGCTTATATGCTCTACCCATGGATTTTTAGGGTAGCCATACATATGAGTTTGGGGATCGTAGACATATATGACTTTGCTAGACCTCCTCTCAGGAGTCATGATGATATGAATAGCATGAGTGATGATTGGAATTGACCTATAGGAGATGATGCTACTGCATATATGATGTGATTTGTTTAAAAGACTAGATAGAACAATTGGCATATCAGAAACTGTGCTCAAGGATAAGATGATAAATGTTCACTCGCACACTAGAATCCTTGAAACCCTTAAGCCCTACCAAGCCCCAACATGGTCGGATCATGACCATGGGCTTTGGCTCTAGGTCAAGTAGACCCTGGCCAACACTCAACCGTGACCACCACCGATACCCCAACCTATACCCTATGTACCCCGTGGGCGAGTCTTCACGGAGTACTCGAACAAGCTGGTTGTCATCGCTATTTGGCGATATACTTGCCTACCCAAAGACGAAAGAAGAGCCGTTCAGCTGGTTAGGGAACATCTGAAGACCGCCATGTCAAGGAGGAAGAACTATACCAACCATCATCGTCAAGAAGTAAACCTCTGCGTCGAAGACCAGGTGTATCTGTAAGCCACTTCTCTCAATGGAACCAAGCGTTTCCATGACAAGGAAACCCACACCAAGATTCATCAACCCTCTTCAAGATCACTCCAAGGTTCAACAACCCCCCCCCCCCCTTTGAGATCACTTCGAGACGAAGAGTAGACGACTACCAGCTGGTGTTACCACCTGAGTTACCTACTGTGCACAATGTTTTTCAACACGACACCACTCCAGAAACGTTTCCAACTTCCCAACTAGCCCGGTCCCTACAAGGACATCGACCAGGAGCCATCGACCTCCAGCCCAATCTGACCTACCACGAGCTACCCATTAGAAACCTGGATCAAGAAGAACGTCATATACGAAGCGACACCATCAAGTACTTCAAGTTCAATGGAGCACCAAACAGAAGCAGAAGCAGTATGAGGACGTGAAGACTACCCCAAATCCAAGTTTCCGTATTCCTTTCCGCGCCTAGTCTGGGAATCTCGGGGACGAGATTCTTGTAAGGGGGGTAGGTCTGTCACACCCTGATTTTCATGCCACAACACTTAAGATAGTAAATCATGATAAAATGTGGTTTGACAACAACTTTTGAGTGTTTTGGACTTTGCTTGATTTGATTTTTGTCACTGTTTGCAAGTGCTCTGAATATCAAATAAATCCTCCAACTCATATACTCCATCTCCTTGCTCCAAACTCTTGAACCAATGATCATGCCATGTGTATAGGACATAAAAATATTTTCTTACAAAAATAATTTGGCCAAATAGTATTTTCAAAATTAGTTTTTCAAAACCCCTGAATTGAGGTTTGCACTGCAAGTACTTAATTAAGGGCAGTAAAAATCTTTCCAAAAATATTTGGACTCCTATTAGATATAGCATACCCAGAAACCACAAAAATATAATTTTAAAAGTTATTTTACTATTTTATTTAAAGGCTTTTTCTTAAGGCCAGAAATGGTCTTAAATAGGTTAAAATTATTTTAAAGCTTTAACAATATTTGAGAAAAATTCGGGAGACTCAATGGACATATATTGTCCATATATATGAGTTTCAACACATGGTCATGTTCAAAATATTGGACAAAACCTCCCAAAACTATTTCTGCCCATTTCAAGGATTTGCAATATTTCTATAAGAAATATTTTCAAATAAATCCAGGAAAATTCTAACATGTCACATATGGCATTTTTGATGATCTTGCCAAGTACCATGTCATGGAGAACAGTATAACCCCATGAAACCGCCTCAAAACCACTTCTGTCCTTTTTCAAGTTTGAATAACTTTGCACTGTCAAACATGTCGAAATGCTCTCAAACTTGGTGCACATTCTCAAATGGTGTAATAATGCATCTATACCAAATGGCACAAGTTGGAGAGAATTTTATCTTGATCAAAGTACCCCAAAACCCTCTCTGACCAGAATCAAATTTGAACAAGTTTGTATTTCCAACTTTTTCTCCTTCACCCCAACTTTTGTGATCATGTTCACATGACCAAATGAGGCCACTAATCCAAGTGGTGCATCAATGAGAAATGATTTTCTCAACTAGATCTACACAAGTCCATTTTTGCTAATTTCTAGGGTTTACAAAAGTTGCATTGGCAACTTTTCCGAAATGAACTCAATATTGGTGAAACCCCTTATTTTCTCATGCCATTTGACCCTGTCAAGCCCTATGACAAGAGGAGTTCATCTTCCTGCCCAAACCAGCAACAAACACCTTCTGCCATTTTATTAAAACCCCTGTTTTGACCACTTCCACTCTTCTCCATGGCCTCAACTTTTTACCACAGCCCCTCCTAGTCCCCTTGCACCTCCAGTAGCAATGGCAAATCCATAGCTCAATTGTTGGAGGGGTAAAACCCCACTTTCTCTCTCTGGACAACCCATTTCCCTCTCTCCCTCAACCTCTCTCCTCTCCTACTGGCTGTCCTGGGCATCCAAGGCCCTCTCCCCTTTGTTTACTCCTCCCTAAACAACCTAGACACAAGTGGCCACGCCCTACAAGCCAAAGGCATGCCACAGCATGCAATTGGCGTGCTCGGCGTGCTCAAGTGCACACCCGATCAGAGCCGCCCCCTTCCAACCGCCTCCGGCCACCTAGGGCCTCCCCCTCATGTCCCCCGAGGTCACCTCGACCTCCGTAGCATGCTACACTGCCGTCCCCCTCCTCTCTCTCCCTCTCCGGCTCTCCTCGCATGCGGACAGAGCACCGCCCGAGCGCGCCTGTCGCTGGCCGCGGTGTGGACCCGCTTTGCCGCATTCCCCGCTCCCTCTTTTCTCTCCCTGGGCGCAGTCCACCTCCACGAACTCCCTAGCCTCGGCGCAGCACCTTCCCGAGGCCCGTGGCAGCGAAAGCACGAGCTCACGCCAAGACGAGCCCACGGTGCACCATCGCCCGCCATAAAGACCACCCCGGGCCCTCTCGGCCTCCGTTCGCTCTCTCTCCTCCCAGCTGACCCCTGGACCAACCCACTCCCCTCCTCGCGCTCTCCATCCACCACCATGGCCGGAGCCTTGCCGTCGGCCTCCGCCGAAATTCGCACCCATCACTCCTCCTCCTCCCCTCTAGACTACACTAGAGCACCTCCACCGTCACCGCGAGCCCCTCCCGTGCTTCTCCCCCTCCTCCCCGTGGCTGTTCCGTCGAGTTCCACCACCACCGTCCGCCTCGTCCGCCGCGGTCGACGCCCTACTTGACCCGGTGCCCCTGGGCGACTGTGCCACCAACGGTTGGACGCGGCCGGGTCCCCTGAGCACGCCGGTGGGCAGAACATCGCTGGAGATGCCCTGTAGCGCCGGCGGCCGGCGTCGAGCACCTCCTCTGTCTCCTGTCGCACCCGCGCGGGAGGTGGTGGACGAACCCGACAGGAGGGCCCCGCCTCGTTTAAGTGGACACGGGCTCTTCCCGCTGACGCCTTCGCTTGGGGAAGGCGTATTTCCCCGAGTATGTCTCCTGCGTCGACAGCCCACGCGCGACCGAGCAGCTGGGCCGGCCCGCTGCCTATCTCTTGCCTTGCACGCATGATAAGGCTACAACCCCCTTTCCCTTTTTCTTTTTCCCAGTAGACTTCAAAAGCACTTAAGTAAATCAAATCAACTCCAAATTTGATGATTCAAATTTCTACGGGATCCACAAATCATGATCTACCACATGGTGCTATTTGCACATTTTTCCAGAAACTTTCTCTTCAGAAATATTTATTAAAACCCCATTTTCCATTTCTGGGATGAACTTTAGAAAATCACAGAGAGCCCATTTTTTATCCAAATTCCATGATTCAAAATCCTAGATGTCTATAAGTTCAAAACTTAGTTTTTGAACATTTTTACTAATACTTTCTGTATCACCTCAAGTAATGGTCTGTTTCTTCATATATAGCCAACTTTGCAAATTCATAGAGAAATCATTTGGACTCCAAATCTAGTGAAACCAATTCCTAGATGCTTCTAAAATCATCCTTTATTAAATGGGTGCCTTTGCTCATTTTTCACAAATATGTTTCTTTACACTTCTTGCAAATCCATAAACCCTTGATTCCATCATATTGAAATGTGCAGAAATATTCACTAATCCAATTCTAGTGAAACCACCCTGGTTATTTTTCATATAACCAGGGAAGTCCTAGAAAAGTCAAATCCATATTTTTAGAGCACTTTTACTTTTGCCTTGTTGTGTTGCTTATTGTGTTTGTTTCTGACGTTAGTTGACGAAGTAGACGGAGTACTTGGAGAAGGACCAGAAGATTTGAAGACTTTGAAGGACAAGGCAAGCAGCCCTTTGACCATGCCTATGAAACCCTTTTTATGCATCTCATATAGCACTTTATTATTGTTGCATCGGAAACATGATGAGATGGTAGCCACTTTGGTGGGTTGCCTTCATTCTTCCTCATTGATACTTGCATTGTGCATGACCCTACCTTCTTATGAGGGTTATGCGGTGGGAGTAGATAGGATGCTAAGTAGTGCTACATAAAGGGACGAGAATATGCATAGAGATGGAGACAAAAGTATTTTAAAAGGACTTTTCGAAAACCCCGTCGGGTGCCACTTATGCCCGAGGGAGATGATGAGTTGGGTAGCCACTTGATGACGAAGTGGCGTGCGAGGCAAGTGTGTGTGTTGTTTCAAACGGATTAGATTTAAGATTTGTCGACTATCCCAACCTTACATGCGCAACCACTCTACCCTTATATGGGAAATGGCATTATTGACTACTTAGGCCGATACTAGCTTGGAGCCCGCATTACTAGTAACGAGGGAGAGTTGGTGCTCTCTCTCGGGACGGGGTCGTGCGAGGTAGGGCGGCCATGACTGTTTTCACAGGGCACCGGATACACCGTTGTGTCCCCTCTCGGATGTTACGATCTCGAGTGAGTCTCGTCTGATGTACATCGTGAGGATATGGAACAACGAGTGGACTCCTTGTTAGTGTCGTCTAGGGAAAGGTAGTGATCGGGTGCTTACCCCGGGTACTTGAGGTATCGCGGGTCGTGGATGACACGGAAGTTCCCCGGATCTTGTGGGCAAAGTGTGCAACCTCTGCAGAGTGTAAAACTATTCGAATAGCCGTGTCCACGGTCAAGGACAGTTGGGCGATGCTGCTTAAACTACGTCCAGAGTTTACAACCGCGTGTGTGAGTTGATAAAACTACTTGGGTCAAGTCAAAGGACTTGACATGATTGAGTTGGGTTGGTGCCCACTCTATTTATGTTGATATCTGTAACCTGTCCTCATGGTTACTTGAATTCTCATGATGCATGTCTTACAAGTTGTTGAACATGTCATTGCACTCAAAACTAGCTTTCTGCAAAAATTTACCTATATCATGCATTGTTGTATCTCGAACCAAAACATGGGTTGCTTGCGAGTACATTCAAAGTACTCATTGGCTTGCCACTGGTTATTTTATTGGCCAGGCATGAAAGAACAGGATATGATGAAGAATACTTCGGTGATGAACATGCGAGCTAGGACGCTTCCCAGTCAGAATGCCTGTAGGGTTAAGGCAGATGGCATGGGTCCAAGTTATCGACGAAGATTTCCGCTGAAATGTTATACTCAAGACTTGACCATAATGGTCCTACTTGTGTAATACGGTATGTATGGATGTAAGACTCTTGTTATTCAGCTTCTGTGTGTTCAGTGAGCATTGATCTCTGGGATCACTGTACACGTGCATTCGGTGATCACGACTTATGAGTCGGGGTCCCCACATCGGGGCCCCCTCTGGGGAACTGTTTGAGTTTTAGCATCGACCCCATTTCCTTTTGATCGTATTATGCTTGACTCGCTGAAAAACATTTCGCTTTCTGCGCCACGCTCGTACATGGTTTACACTCCTAGCCTTTCATCTGACTTTGCCATCGGGCAATTGTTTGTTTTCAACTGGATTCGATTCTGAACCAAGAAAGATAGGCAACTTTCACTTGAAAGAAAGGAGCTTCAGAACTCTTGTATTCCACTGATTAAGAATAAGAATAATAATAAGAGATGTTACATTGCTTCAGCAGCTGGCAAATCTATGAGTTGGATCTCATAGCCTCTGACAATTCGAAAAGTAGGTCTCAGTCTCATTTTCAAATGCAATTTTCCACCGAAAAAAGAATCCCATATTCTTTAAGCTAAGCCGCCAATCATAGGGTCAATGCGGAACAGGAAACCATTGCTATTTGAGCAGTTAGAGAATCGAAATTCCACTCATTTAGAAATCGATCGGTGAATGCGGAGGAAGGATAAGGGAGCCTACACCAACATAGTCTTAGCCATAGAACACATGGAGCTTGGAGCACCGATAATAAGTCATCTGATTTTCAAGGAGTTTATGAACAATCACCACATCCATATTGAGGAGAAAGCTCACTCAAAGCATCTTGAACTTATAAATACAGTTGCGCTCATGATAGGGATTCCGTTTATGGCGTGAGGTGAAGGTAGAAGCATACCTGGATATAAACTCATAGTGGCTTCCATACCTATCTCCGGTAGAACTAAGAAAATAGAAACCTATGACTAGTAGACTCATACAAAAACTTGAAAGATCTATTTCAGTAGAAGAGAAAGTTCACTAATCTATGGCCTAGAAAGCCAAAAGAAATGATCAGTCCAATGACAGAAGGACAGAAGCGCTTACCCTTCGTCCTCAATGTGCGTCCACAGCTTACTCGAGTGCTTGAGATATTCATTTGGTTTAAGGCACCTTCATCATAGGAAGGAAGAAACCCGGATCCCCAGACGGATCATTCCCTCTAACAAGCTAAACAAGAGTCCATGAGCGAGAGAGGAAAATCCTAGGTGCAAATAACATAATATGAAAAAAAGGAAAAAGTTCTATTGAGTTGTTGAAAAAAAAGGCACTTTAGAAGCGAAAGTAGGCTATTCTCGTAAAGGAATATCGTAACGGGCGACAGGTAATATAGAAGGCCGACCCACCCGAATCTCTTGGTGGCCTTTCCCTTGTCTTCCATCACAGAAGATGTCAGCAATAGCAATCCTTCAGTCAATAGAATCAGTAACTATACTACTTAAATAGTGAAATACCAACCAACACATAAAGCAATAACCACATAGATAGAATGATAAATGGTAATACGAAGATATCAACACAGCCGGAGTCACGAGGCTCGATAATGACCAATGGGTTAGGATCTGAGGAAGCTTAGTTTGGATCATGGAATATTCCCTGTTCTGATTGTTGAGATACTGCAAATTCTACTACAAATCCACTTATCCAACAATTTCAGTCCATTTTCCTACTTTTTCTGGAAGGGGTTCAAGGGGAAAGCATTATTATATCCTTAACATGACTCTCTCTCACACGGATGCTGCTGGGCTGCTACAAAACCCCTATAGTCGGAAAAAAGATCGAAAAAGGGATAAAATGTAGGATAACCCAGATCACTCGGACTAGCTGAACTCTCCAGAACAAACACAACCTAGGTGGTTTGACTAACATTTTGGCACATTAGACTAACCTAAGACAACTCCTGGCTACATTCAGTCCTATCGAGATACAAGCTGTTACCAACCTCGATACAACGCAAGTCACAAGCTTGACACAGCGAGAATGGCTGCAATCGACAACTCCTGCATCTGAGATTGACAACTCTAGTAACAGAGAATGACAACTCATGCAACAGATATTGACAGAGCATGACACTCTCAACTGAGCTCAATCCAGCTGTGAACAATAAACAACACTCAAGGTAAACAACACGGTTATCACAAAACTTGGATTCCGGATTACAACACTATAGGCAATGAACCACCACTAACGGCCCATAACGTTAGCGATAGTCACGACCGTGGAGTACTTTCCGATCCATCAGCGAGGATCAGTATCATTTAGCGAGCTAAAAACTTAAGGAACATGTATGTGAGAGTTCCACTTTACCTCCCTCAACACCAGGCGGGACGAGCAGCCCTATACCACGTGTAGCCACACTCTAGTGTCCTTTTCTACTTAGTTGAACAGATCACTTCAGAAAATCGTATAAAAATCAAGCAAGAAAACGGATGCGTTAACGGCATAGCGGCTTTCGCGCTAGTTGCTCAAAAAATCGTATAAAAATCAAGAAGGAAAACGGATGCGCTAACGCGCAACGGCTTTCGCGCTAATTGCTCAATCCGTTGCTTGCTTCTCTTCTGTCTTGGAAAAGTCAGGATTTCCTATCTGATCCAAGGGAAGGAAGAGAGGTGGAAAGTGTTGCTGTGTCAAATCTATATTCTGTGCGTGTCCGCTCATGTTCGACGCTATCGAAAATCATTCATTGGATGGATGCCCGGGCATTGAGAAGGAAGGACACTTTCAGAGGCGAAAGGCCATGGGGAGAGATTTTTCTGTGATCCATGGATATCCGATAGGGAAACCGTATCCAAGCTCCGTGGCTAGTCTGTGCTCTTTCGACATTTCAAACTTAGCAAACTGAAACATCTGAGTAGCTAAAGGAAGGAAAATCAACCGAGACCCCGTTAGTAGCGGCGAGCGAGAGAGGAACAAGGGTTTTCATCAAAAGAAATCCGAAGCGGTTAAATTCGATTTGTTGTGGATTGGATGATGGAAAAACCAGCAAGCAGCAAGCGTAGTTAGAAAAGTTGCTGTAGCGCGCCCTACGGAGTTGTACAAAGTCAGCAACTGTTTTGGTGCGCAAGCATAGTCAACACAGGACTGATGACGGGGTGGGGCGGGTAGTGAACTGGTTTTCTAAAAATATTGGAAGATCCGGCCAAAGAAGGTGATAGCCCTGTTCATTCGTTCGCATGGTTTGATCCTTCCCAATAAAACGCGGCGTGTTCGAATGATGATCGCTTTTACGCGAGAAAGGGGGACCACCCTCTAAGCCTAAGTATTCCTCAATGACCGATAGCGTACAAGTACCATGAGGGAAAGGTGAAAAGAACCCCAATCGGGGAGTGCAATAGAGAACCTGAGATCTGATGCGAAGAATCAGTCGAAGGAGCGGAGCGCGGGCGCACTCACTCTAACGACGTACCTTTCGCATGATGGGTCAGCGACGAAATGGGAACAACAGCTTAAGCCATTAGGTGTATGCGCTTTCCAGAGGTGGAAGATTTACCTTCTTCCTATTTGACCCGAAACCGATCGATCTAGCCATGAGCAGGTTGAAGACAGCTCTAACTGGCCTTGGGGGACCGAACCCACGTATGTGACAAAATACGGGGATGACTTGTGGCTAGGGGTGAAAGGCCAACCAAGATCGGATATAGCTGGTTTTCCGCGAAATCTATTTCAGTAGAGCGTATGATGTCGATGGCCCAAGGTAGAGCACTCAATGGGCTAGGGTGGCCCCCATTTCGCTTTACCAACCCCTGGGAAACTCTGAACACAGGCCGTCATCCTTAGTACAGACAGACTGATGGGTGCTAAGATCCAAAGTCGAGAGGGAAACAGCCCAGATCGTACGCTAAGGTCCCTAAGCAATCACTTAGTGAAAAAGGAAGTGATCGATGAGGACGTGAAGACTGCCCCACATTTAAGTTTTGTACTCCTTCCCGCTCCTAGTTTGGGAATCTCGGGGACGAGATTCTTGTAAGGGGGGTAGGTCTGTCACACCTTGATTTTCATGCCATAACACTTAAACTAATAAACATGATAAAATATGGTCTGACAAAAACTTTTGAGTGTTTCGTCTTTGCTTTGATTGAATGTTTGACTGCTGTTTGAAAGTGCTCTAAAAATCAAATAAATTCTCCAACTCTTATACTCCTTCTCCTTGATCCAAAAACCTTTCCCAGTTATCATGCCATGTGTATAGGACATAAAAATACTTTCTTACAAAAATAATATGGCCAAATAGTATTTTGAAAAACTAGTTTTCCAAAAACCCCTAAATTGAGAATTGCACTGCAAGTACTTAATTAAGGGTAGTAAAAATCTTTACAAAAATATATTTGACTCCTATTAGATATAGGACACCCAGAAACCACAAAAATGTAATTTTAAAAGTTATTTTACTATTTTATTTAAAGGCTTTTTCTTAAGTCCAGAAATGGTCTTTAATAGGTAAAAATTATTTTAATGCTTTAAAAATATTTGGTAAAAACCTAGGGAAACTCAGTGGACATATATTGTCCATATAAAATAGTTTCAACACATGGTCATGTTCAAAATATTGGTCAAATCCTTCAAAAACCCTTTCTGGATATTTCAAGCTTTTGAAATATTTACAAAGGAAATATTCCCCAAAAATTCCAAGAAAATTCTAGCATGTCACATACGACATTTTTGATGATCTTGCCAAGTATCGTGTCATGGAGAATAGTATAACCCCATTAAACCCTCTCAAAACTAGTTCTGTCCTTTTTCAAGTTTGAACAACTTTGCACTGTCAAATATGTCCAAATGGTGTAATAATGCATCTAGACCAAGTGGCACAAGTTGGAGAACAAGTTACCTTGATCAAAGAGCCCCAAAACCCTTCCTGTCCAGAAGCAACTTTGAACAACTCTACATTGGCAACTTTCTCATTTTGACCCCAACTTTTTTGGACATGTTCAGAACCTTAAATTATGACACTACACCAAGTGGTGCATCAAGGAGAATAGCTTTGCATGACTAAATCTTGAAAAGTCCATTTCTATTGATTTCTAGGGTTTACAAAAGTTGCATTGTCAACTTTGCCCAAATGAACTCAATCTTGGTGGAACCTCTTATTTTCTCATGCCATTTGACCCTGTCAAGCCTCATGACAAGGGAAGACCATTTGCTTTCCCAAACCTACATCAAACACCTTCCGCGTAAACTTAAAATGCATGCTTTGGCCATTTCCACTAATCTCCATGAGCTGAACTTCTTCCCACAACCTCTCCTAGTCCCCCTCTACCTGTGGTGTGCTTCCCTGCCCGAGAGGCAATGATGAAGGGGGGCATGGATCCACTTTCCTTCTCTGGACATCAGCATTTTCACTCGCTCTCCACCCCTCCTCTACTCTACTGGCTCCCCAAGGCATCCAATGCCCATGCCACATTATTTACTCCCCCTGCAGCCACTAGACACAAGTTTACGCGTGAGTGCGCGCGGAAAAGCCGCGCATGCCGGCGAAAGACGCGCTCTGGAGCATGCTATCGTGCTCCCGACCGTTGACACGGCGCTCCCGTCCACCTCGAGCCTCCCCCTCGCGCCAGTCGAGGTCCTCGACGTCCGCAACACGACAGCCGCACTGGCCCCCTCCTTTCCCCCTCTGTCTTGCCCATGCCGCGCGTGCCCAGAGCCGCCCGAGCCCGCCAATGCGCGTGCGAGCTCGTGGCTCCACCCGGAGCTCGCCCCGCTCCCTCTCTCTCTTCCTGGCGCCCTACTTGTGGGGACCCCGACTCATAAGTCGAGATCATCGAATTCACGTGTACAGTGATCCCAGAGATCAATGCTCACTGAACACACAGAAGCTGAATAACAAGAGTCTTACATCCATACATACCGTCTTACACAAATTATGACCATTATGGTCAAGTCTGACATAGATAAAGCCATAAAGGCAAAATACCAAATAAACTTAAGCAGCGGAAATCTTCGTTGATAAGTAGAACCCATGCCATCTGCCTTAACCCTACAGGCATTCTGACTGGGAAACGTCCTAGTTCGCATGTTCGTCTCCAAAGGACTCTTCTTCGAACTCCTGTTCTTCCATGCACAGCCAATTAAATAACCAGTGGCAAGCCAATGACTACTTTGAATGTACTACTTAAGCAACCCATGTTTTGGTTCAAGATACAACAATGCATGATATAGGTAAATTTTTGCAGAAAGCTAGTTTTGAGTGCAATGACATGCTCAACAACTTGTAAGACATGCATCAGGAGAATTTAAGTAACCATGAGGACAGGTTACAGATATCAACATAAATAGAGAGGCCATCAGCCCAACTCATTCATGTCAAGTCCTTGACTTGACCCAAGTAGATCTTCCCACTTATCCAAACACACACTAGTTTGCAAAGCTCTGGACGTAGTTTAAGCAAAGACCGCCTAACCGTCCTTGACCGTGGACATGGCTATTCGAATAGTTTTACACTGCAGAGGTTGCACACTTTACCCACAAGATCCGGGAACTTTCGTGTCATCCACCATTCGCGGTACCTCAAGTACCCGGTGAGCACCCGATCACTATCTTTCCCTAGACGACACTAACAAGGAGTCCACTACGTTGATACACGGCCCTCGTGTATAAGCAAAAGATCGTGGGACTCTGCCCTTTTCACATTATTACGCATACACGAAGGGACCAACGGTGTGTGTCCGGTGCCACGTGAAAACAGTCATGGCCGCCCTACGGCATGACCCGTCCCGAGAGAGAGCACCAACTCTCCCCCGTCACTAGTTATGCGGGCTCCAAGCTAGTATCGGCCTAGGTAATCAATAATGCCCTTTCCCATACAAGGGTAGAGTGGTTGCGCATGTAAGGTTGGGACAGTTGACAAATCTTAAATCTAATCCGCTTTCGAAAACAACACACACACTTGCCTCGATACACCACTTCGTCATCAAGTGGTTACCCATCTCATTATCTCCCTCGGGCATAAGTGGCACCCGACGGGGTTTTCGAAAAGTCTTTTGAAAATACTTTGTCTCCATCACCATGCATGCCCCCGTCCCTTTTTGCTTAGCACTACTTAGCATCCTATCTACCCCCACCGGCATAACCCTCATAAGAAGGTAGGGTCATGCAAAATGCAAGTATCAACGAGGAAGTATGGTGGCAAACCATCAAAGTTGTTACCACCTCATCATGATTCCGTTGCAACAACAATATGGTGCTATATGACATGCATAAAAAGGGTTTCATAGGCATGGTCAAAGGGCCGCTTGCCTGTTTTAACAAAGTCTTCGAGGTCTTCAAGTCTTCGGGTCCTTCTCCAAGTACTCCGTCTACTTCGTCAACTAACGGCGGAAACAATCACAATAAGCAACACAACAAGGCAAAAATAAAAGTGCTCTAAAAATGCAAGTTGGAATTTTCGAGGATACGTTTGGTCATATGAGGTATGACCAAAGTGGTTTCAATGGGATTTGATCAATGGATATCTCTGAATATTTCAATATGATGGAATCAAGAGATTGGTGGATTTGCAAGAAGTGTACAAAAATATTATTTTGAAAAATGAGTAAAGGCACACATTTATCAAAGAATGATTTTAGAAGCATCTAGGAGTTGGTTTCACTGGATTTGGAGTTCAAATGAATTTCCTATGAATTTGCAAAGTTGACAAGTATGAAGAAATGGATCATTATATTGTGTGGCACAGAAAGTATTAATAAAAATGTTCATAACGTAAGTTATGACCTTAGAAGCATATAGAAATTTGAGTCATGGCATTAGGATCAAAGATGATCTCTCTGTGATTTTCCAAAGTCCATCACAAAAATAGGGAAATGGGGTTTTGTGAAATATGTGTGAAAGAATGTATTCTGGAAAAATGTGTAAGGTACTCCTTGAGGTAGAGAATGATTTATGGGGTCACTAGGAATTTGAATCAGCAAATTTGGAGTTAAAATGAACTTATTATGGATTTTAGGAGTTCAAAATAAAAGAAAAAAGGAAAGGTTTAGGCTTATACCTAAAACACGCACTAGGCGTGAGATAGCTAGTGGGCCGGCCCAGCAGCTCAGCAGCGTGCGGGAAAAGGCCACGTCGAAGGCGTATTAAGCGGAGGCGTCTTCGCTGCGGGGAGGCCGGAATCCGCTTGTGCGTTTCCACTTAAACGCCGGGGCCCACTGGATGGCTCGCTGACATGTGGGGCGCCCCCGTAGGGTCAACTTCCTCCTCCCTCTCCCACGACAGTGGGGAGGGGACGCCTTGGCCGCGCGAGGCCGACGCTCGCCCCTGGCGGCACAGGCCACCTCCGGCCAAGCTGAGGCCACCGGAGGGTAGCGCATCGGGGGAGCTCATCAGAGTCGGCGGGATATGGCCGGGGCGCGCCCGGCACTGGCCTTTGCGGATGGCTACTCGGGTGGTGATGGGCAGGGTGGCACAGTGCCCCGGCGGACTGGGCGATGGGGGTAAATGGGTCGCCGGGATTTGGCGGTTCTTCTGGAGGTGAGAGGAGGTGGGGAGGACCTCGTCCTTGCCCGAATCGGAGCGGAGGCCAGCGGCGACATTCCGGCCATGGGGGTGCTGGAGGGCACGAGAGGGAGGGGGAGGCTGTCCAGGAGGTGCACGGGAGAGAGTGGGGTCCAACCAAGGCGAGAGAGAGCTCGGGGGATGGATTATATGGAGGAGGCGCCGGTGCTCCGTGGGTAGCGTCCACGGACGCGCTCTGTGAGCTCTGCAGAGGGGGGAGGAGAGGTCCAGAGGGGCCCGACATCTTGCCGTGTTTGGACGCCGAGGCGACCTCGGGGACACCACCCCGCCGCCCAAGGCCGTCTTATGCCCTTGGCATGGGTGAGCTACAGTGCGGGGGAGCACTGTAGCGTGCTCCAGAGCACGAGCTCTGCACGCCATGGCATAAAATATATGCCATGGGCGTGTCCACTTTTATCTAGGAGCACTGGGGGAGTGTAAACAACGGGGAGGTAGCCTTGGATGCCCTGGTGAACCACTAGGAGAGGAGTGGGGTTGAGAGAGAGATGGAAATGGGCTGTCCAGAGGGGTAAATAGGATGGTTTCACCCCTCAATCATTGACCTGAGATGCAGCCATAGTTACTGGAGGTAGAAGAGGGCCAAGAGCAGCTGTGGTACAAGGTTGAGCCCATGGAGATTAGTGGAAGAGGTCAAAAAGGGAATTTTGGTAAAGTGGCAGAAGGTGTTTGATGCTTGTTTGGGTAATAAAATGAACTCCATTTGGCATGAGACTCCATAGAGTGAAATGGCACATATAATTAGGGCCTTCCACCAATTTGGAGCTTATTTGGGCAAAGTTGCCAATGCAACTTTTGTAAACCCTAGAAATTAGCAGAAATGAACTTGTGTAGATCTAGTTGAGCAAGTCACTTCCCCTTGATGAACCAATTGGTGTAGTGGCCTCATTTGGTCATGTGAACATGCTCACCAATGTTGGGGTCAAGGAGAGAAAGTTGGCAGTACAAAGTTGTTCAAATTTGGTACTGGACAGGAATGGTTTTGGGGCACTTTGATGAATATAACATTTTCTCAAACTTGTGCTATTTGGTCTAGATGAATGATTAGACCATTTGAGAATGTTCACAAGGTTTGAGAACATTTGGACATTTTTGGCAATGTAAAGTTTGCTCAGACTTCAAAATGGATAGAAATGGTTTTGAGGGGATTTAATGGGGGTATACTATTCTCCATCACATGATACTTGTCAAGATCATCAAACATGTCATATGTGACATGCTAGAATTTCCTTGGAATTCTTGGAGAATATTTCCTTTGTAAATATTTCAAAAGCTTGAAATATCCAGAAAGGGTTTTTGAGGGATTTGACCAATATTTCGAACATGACCATGTGTTGAAACTCTTATATATGGACAATATATGTCCACTGAGTTTCCCTAGGTTTTTCCCAAATATTTTTAAAGCATTAAAATAATTTTAACATATTAAAGACCATTTCTGGACTCAAGAAAAAGCCTTTAAATAAAATAGGAAAATAACTTTTAAAATTATATTTTTGTGGTTTCCGGATATACTATGTCTAATAGGAGTCAAATATAGTTTTGGAAAGATTTTTACTGCCCAGAATTAAGTACTTGCAGTGCAAACCTCAATTTCAGGGGTTTTGAAAAACTAATTTTTGAAAATACTATTTGGCCAAATTATTTTTGCAAGAAATTATTTTTATGTCCTATACACATGGCATGATCGTTGGTTCAAGAGTTTGGAGAAAGGAGATGAAGTATAGGAGTTGGAGGATTTATTTGATTTTTAGAGCACTTGCAAACAGTAGACAAAAACCAATCAAGGCAAGGTCCAAATCACTCAAAAGTTTTTGTCAAACCACATTTTATCATGATTGTTAGCTTAAGTGTAGTGGCATGAAAATCAGGGTGTGACACTACTCCACCCCCACGAGCACCGCAGATAACCACCCGCTCGCTCCCCTTGCCGCCCGAGCCGTTTCCACGGCCACCCGTGCACCGCGTCCACGATGAGTCGTGGCCTCGCCATTTAAGTCCACCACGAGCCACCTCTCTACTCCTTTGTCCCTCTCTCCCTCTCGTGCATTCCCTGGACCAACCCACTGCTCTTCCCGTGCTCTCCTTGCACCTCCATGGCCGGAGCAGTGCCGCCCGCCGCCGTTTAAATTCATGCGCCTCGACCCCTCTCTCGTCCCCATTAACACACCCGCACCCTCTCATCACCACCGCCAACTCCCCGGCCCCGTGCTCCATTCCCTCCTCCTCGTGCCTTCCTCGCCTTGCCGAACCCCGCCGTCAGCCCCGGTCCGCCGCACCCGAAGCCCTCCTCTTCCCAGGCCCCCTGTTGGCATGTATCACATGGAGCAGTGCGCCATGGCCGAAGTCCTCCGGCAGTGCCGGGCGCCGCCGGAGGTGGCCCGTGCCGCCCGGGGGAGCGACGGCGCCCGCTCGGCCTTGCCTCCCCTGCCTCTGCTCTGCTCTAACGGTAGGTACGCGAAGGCCTGAGTGCTGGGCCCCGCGCGTCAGCGACCACCGAGCGGGCCCCACCCGTTTAAGTGGAGACGGATTGCCGGAGAAAACGCCTCCCCCGGGTGCAGACGTACTTCGGCTAAGACGCCTTCGACATCGCCCCTGCTAACCGCGCAGCTGAGCCGCTGGGCCGACCCACTGCTATCTCCCGCCTGTGCACAGGATAAGGGTAAAAACCTTTTCCTTTTCTTTTTCATTTTTCTGTAAACTTGTAAAATCCACAAATAATTCAAATGATATCCAAATTTGATGATTCAAATTTCTAGTGACTCAATAAATCATTCCCTACCTCATAGAGGAGCTTGCACATTTTTCCAAAGAACTTTCCTTCACACTTATTTAATAAATCCCAATTGTCTTAATTCTGTGACAAACTTTAGAAAATCACAGATAGCCCATATTTGATCCAAATGATATGGTTCAAATATCTAGATGCTTCTAAGTTCATAACTTAGTTTATGAACATTTTTCTTAATACTTTCTGTACCACACAATATAATGAGCCATTTCTTCATATTTGTCAACTTTGCAAATTCATAAGAAATTCATTTGAACTCCAAATCCAGTAAAATCAACTCCTAGACGCTTCTAAAATTATGGTTTGTTAAATGGGTGCCTTTTCTAATTTTTTTCAAAAATATATTTCTGTACACTTCTTGCAAATCCGTAAATCCATTGATTCTATCATATTGAAATGGTCAGAAATAACCACTGATCCAATTCCAATGAAACCACTCTGGTTATTTTTCATATAACCAGGGGAGTCCTAGAAAAGTCAACTTCATATTTTTAGAGCACTTTTATTTTCTGCCTTGTTGTGTTGCTTATTATGGTTGCTTTTGACGATAGTTGACGAAGTAGACGAAATGCTCAGAGTTGGACCAGAGATATTTGAAGACCTCGAAGACTTTGTTAAAACAGGCAAGCAGCCCTTTGACCATGTCTATGAAACCCTTTTTATGCATGACATATAGCACCATATTGTTGTTGCAACAAAATCATGATGAGGTGGAACCACTTTGATGGTCTGCCTCCGTTACTTCCTTGTTGATACTTGCATTGTGCATGACCCTACCTCCTTATGAGGGTTATGCCGGTGGGAGTAGATAGGATGCTAAAGTAGTTTCTACGCAAAAAGGGACGGGAATATGCATGGTGGTGGAGACAAAGTATTTTCAAAAGACTTTTCGAAAACACCATTGGGTGCCACTTATGCCCGGGGGATATCATGAGTTGGGTAGCCACTTGATGGCGAAGTGGTGTACCGAGACAAGTGTGTGTGTTGTTTTCCAAAACGGATTGGTTTAAGTTGCGACCGTTATTCCAACCTTACATGCGCAACCACATTACCCTTATATGGGAAAGGGCATTATTGATTACCTAGGCTGATACTAGCTTGGAGCCCGCATTACTAGTGACGGGAGAGTTTTTGTTGCGTTCTCTCAGGACGGGGTCGTGCCAGGTAGGGCGGCCAAGAACATTTTTATGGGGCACCGGACACACCGTTGGTACCCCGTGCCAGTGGTATGTGATGAATATGGGAGCGAGGCTCCACAATTTGAAGTTGTGAAACATTGGGCACGAGGGTTACTACCAATCGAGTGGACTCTATGTTAGTGTCGACTAGGGAAAGATAGTGATCGGGTGCTTACCACAGGTACTTGAGGTACCGCGGGTCATGGATGACACGAAAGTTCCCCGGATCTTGTGGGTAAAGTTTGCAACCTCTGCAGAGTGTAAAACTATTCAAATAGCCGTGTCCACGGTCAAGGACAGTTGGGTAACCGCTCTTGGGCTACGTCCACATGTTTACAAACTAGTGTATGTGTTTGGATAAGTGGGAAGAACTACGTGGGTCAAGTCAAAGTACTTGACATGATTGAGTTGTGTTGATGCCCACTCTATTATGTTGATATCGGTAACCTATCCTCATGGTTACTTGAATTCTCCTGATGCACGTCTTACAAGTTGTTGAACATGTCATTGCACTCAAAACTAGCTTTCTGCAAAAATTTACCTATATCATGCATTGTTGTATCTTGAACCAAAACATGGGTTGCTTGCGAGTACATTCAAAGTACTCACTGGCTTGCCACTGGTTATTTTATTGGCCAGGCATGAAAGAACAAGATGTGATGAAGAATACTCCGGTGACGAACATGCGATCTAGGACGCTTTCCAGTCAGAATGCCTATAGGGATAAGGCAGATGGCATGGGTCCAAGTTATCGACGAAGATCTCCGCTTCAATGTTATACTCAAGACTTGACCATAATGGTCCTACTTGTGTAACACGGTATGTATGGATGTAAGCCTCTTGGTATTCAGCTTCTCTGTGTTCAGTGAGGATTGATCTCTGGGATCACTGTACACGTGCATTCGGTGATCACGACTTATGAGTCGCGGTCCCCATAGGGGCGGACACGGATTTCTCTCTAAAGGCGAAGAAAAAGAAGTGGGCGAACACTCGGCCTAGTGGTCGAACATGCTGGCTCCTGCTCCGCGCACCTACTGACACCTTTCGAAGCACTTTCACATGTGAATTGAAGTCGTCTTGCCGAACTCCTTCCTTTCTCATTTCAGTCCTCGCCTTTTTCATCTTCCGTAGGGGCCTTTAGTCTTTTGATTAGAGTGGAGGTCACGAGAGAGCAGAGTGTACCGCCCTGCCATAGTCGTGCGGATATTAATAGTCGGTCGCGACTATTGTCATTCAACGACGGTTCAAACTTCCAGGAAAAAACTTCGAATTTGGAGGGCGATCCTCCCGGTGAACTGAGCATACCCCAAACCGACACAGGTGAACAAGTAGATTATACTAGGGCACGTCAAGAGAACCATGTCGAAGGAACTCGGAAAAATGACCCCGTAACTTCAGGATAAGGGGTGCTCTCCTATCTTTTGATTAGGAAAGCGGCACATACCAGGGGGTAGCAATTGTTTATTAAAAACACAGGACTCTGCTAAGTGGTAACACGATGTATAGAATCTGACACCTGCCCGGTGCTGGAAGGTCGGAAGGATAAGTGTTATAAGCTTTGAATGGAAGCCCCGGTAAATGGCGGCAGTAACTCTAACTGTCCTAAGGTAGCGAAATTCCTTGTCGCATACGTAGCGACCTGCACGAATGGTGTAACGACTGCCCCGCTGTCTCCGACATGGACCCGGTGAAATTGAATTCTTCGTGAAGATGCAGAGTACCAACGGCTAGACGGTAATGCCCCGTGCACCTTGACTATAGCTTCGCAGTGACAACCTTGATCAAATGTGTAGGATAGGTGGGAGGTGGTGACACACAACGACCAATCCTGAAAGACCACTCTTTCATCTAAGGATGCCTAACCGCTGCACCGATCATTCGGGGGGGGGGGGGGCACTGCGAGGTGGGTAGTTTATCTGGGGAGGATGCCTCCTAAAGAGTAAGGGAGGTGTGCGAAGGTAGGATCAAGCGTTGATTCTGCTCATGAGCGTAATGGTATAAGCCTGCCTGACTGTGAGACCGACTGGTCGAACAGAGACGAAAGACGGCCATAGTGATCCGGGAGTCCCATGTGGAAGGGCTCTCGCTCAACGGATCAAAGGTACGCCGGGGATAACAGGCTGATGAATCTCAAGAGCTCTTATCGACGGAGTCGTTTGGCACCTCGATGTCGAGTCATCACATCCTGGGGTTGAAGAAGGTCCCAAGGGTTCGGTTGTTCGCCGATGAAAGTGCTACGTGAGTTGGGTTTAGAATGTCGTGAGACAGTTCGGTTCCTATCTACCGTTGGTGTTAAAGGGAGAACTACGAGGAGCGAGCCCTAGTACGAGAGGATTGGGCTGTGTCAACCTATGGTGTACCGGTTGTTATGCCAATAGCAGTGCCGGGCAGCTAAGTTGGTATGGAAGAACTGCTGCGCCGTGGGAAATCCTTCTCTATACAAGTTCTCGTATGAGGTTTTTGAACAGAACTTCGATAGGCAAGAGGTGTAAGCACCGTGAGGTGTGAAGCGATCTCGTACTAAACGAATGGAAATTGACAACAATAAAAACTTAGAAAGAGAGGTTCTGAAAGGTAAAAGGACTGAAAATCCTAAAAAAGCGCCCTTTGACTCGAAATCAAATTTGTGCTAGTGGTTCGAATCCACAACAGAACAATGAATGAATGAAATGGATGAACGTGGGCGGTCCCCAGACGACAAGGGTGTGATCAGAAGCCTTTCCTTTAGTTGTTTATACAGGAACAAATCAATCAAGTTTCTACTAAAACAGAACTATTGAATCAGTCTGTCCGATTAAGCATTGGGGAGCTGATAGGTCGAACGGAGTGGTGCCGGAGCTCTAAATTGGCTCTAAATATCCATTTCTTTGATTTTCCTGTGTGCTTTTTAGGCGGCTATCTATATTAGCCAGAAAGCACTTACATTTGAGACCGGGCACTTCATCATCAGGTGGAGAAGAACGAACGGACATTTCCGATCTTTTGTATTCAATTCAGAACTCTATTCAATGTGTTTTCAATACCCTAACCTCCAAGGGATGAGACACCCACGATACCCAATAGTGCCAGCCAAACCAAGCTAGTACACCATCCAGCCAGAATAAAACAAAGGAAAAGAAATAGAACGTATCTCCTTAAATAAAGGGCTCACCTATCAAACTCAAGCAAGAGTCGAACCGCTAGCTTTTTGTGGCCATGGGAACCGGCTAGGACCCCCACAAACCCCCTTTTATTCTAAAAAAAGGGATCGACACTTCTCGTATAAATGGAATGGAATTTCTCGAATTTCACACAGGAGATCATCCTCAACAAGGCCTTGTGGGATGCTGTTATGTTAGGTGTTTATGAATCTTATTGGAAGGGGACTTAGACCCGATGGATTGGGATATATAAGCTTATTCTTCCAACTGGATTGAGTCATAGTGCAACGTTACTTCTTGCTGGACCTGGATCGCAATATCGAGTTGCTTTCCTGTAGCACCTACATGGCCACATTTGCACTAACTTTGTTCACTGCTTGGTTTGACTGAGTTGTTCAAGAAAAAGGAAAGATGGATGCGTTTAAAATCTATGAGTTGCCTTAGTAATAAAGTTCCCCCTTCTCGCTATAGAAATGATCTTTAAGACAACCTATCCATTTTGGTTTGGAAGAAGACAAGAATGAGTCAGTGCCAGGTGTCCCCGGTCGTGATACACTAACCAACCAACTTAACCTATAGCGCTCAATCAAATGAAGTTTTGATTTCCCATATGGAGAAAAAGCTACCTTCAATCCATAGTGCCATCTTTCTCTTAAAATGACATTAATTATGCTTTCTTCAAGATCGAGATCATCTAAGACCTATGTCTGATCCCGTCCAATAGTAGGTTTAGTGAGCACCACAGACCAATCCACCTACTTTGATAGCATAAAATCGTTAGGATTTTAATGTAAAAACACCTGTGAGCTTGGAGAGCGAGCACTCGGGTGCGATGGGTTGATTGATTCGATAGTAGGTTTACGAGTTCATCGGTGTGCTCGTGGCTGAAATGCTTTTCACAAGAAGCTAGTCGAAAAGGGGCACGCAGCTACGCCGATTCTAACCGCTCTTGGTTTTGTAACTCAGTGCTCTCGGCTATCTACATGGGAGTTGGTCCGGATAACATATCTTAACGAGGGATATAAAAGGGCGAAGGTCAATGAAATGGGGTCCTTATAGGTATCTGCCCATGTTCAATCACTGAAGTAATGAATCGAAATAAGAAAACGAAGTAGAAGTGAAAAGCTTTGCTAATATATTTTTTATCTCTTTGCTCAGTTTTATCCTTTAATGTCCCTCTCCATTATTATTCATAGTAATGTGCTCCTCGCTGAGCTTTATGATTTCCATTGTCATTCTTCCCTCTCCTCTCTGATTGCTTTTCATCGTTGCGTTTACCCTATTTTCGTGACTCTCCTCTCTTTCTTCTCCCCGTACCATTATTTTGATCATTTCTGAATCTTGAGATTGCTACAATGCATGTGATCCCTCTCCTCAGCCTTCCTCTCCTAAATCTTAGAATCCTAATGCCGCAGGTGCTATGTCGGAAATCCACTTTTTATCCTCTGCCCCAAGAAAAATTAGAGAAGAAGAAAGCCCTGGTATTCTCTACTTGAATTCAGGAAGATTCAGATCCCGAAAGCAATATGAATGGGAAAGCGGAGCGGGCAATAGGTTTATGACTGAGAACTAGAGCCTGGAATAGCAGGAGGTTGGGAAATATGCCATGCAGAATTCCAATAAGTTGGCACTGCTTTCCCTTTCCATATGAAAAATGGAGAGGAAAAGCATGGGTGGACCAAGCGTATTAACCGAAATCTAGTGAAGGAGAAAGAAGAAAGATTGGGAAGAAAGCAGCCATGGGAAAGCTTTAATTACTAGAAATAAGTAGGAGTTACAGCCTTTAAATTCGAGTGAAACGAGCCTTTGACGTAGTCACAAATTCGACTGCCCTTTCACTATTATTATTATTTCGAGTAATAGCGGAAGGAGTGCCAAAGCCCATTTTAGTAGAAAGTTGTTGCCCTTTTATAGTAATGCAGACTGACATAATCAATCGAATTCGACTGGTTGCTTCCCCTTATTAGTCAGTTGCTTTTGACGTATCAGGTGGGAATGGGAGAGCCTCTTTTCTTTCCGCAATGGAATCGGCTTAAGCTCGACCTTTTCTTTCATTTCCTATCATAGGGATATAAAAATAAATCCAATTGCGTTTTTCTTAGTTTAGAATATCAAAATACATCCCACAAGCCGGTCTTAGGTTCAGAGTTGCTTTGTGGGAACTTCAAGAGATAGAAGAGAGATCATAGCTTAATATCAAAGGTCTGGTATACCTGCCTACGTTCGTCATACACATTCACTAGTTCCATTTGGAAGCTTTCTCTAGATGGAATCCCGATTCGACTTTCAAATGCAAGAGCAAGAATGCCGTGAGGGAGCCCTATCTAAAAAATGCAAGGCCAGATCCCACTTTCTTTAATCGAGCGGGCAAGGGATCGTAAACATCTTTTCTTTTCAGAGAAAAGATTTTCAAAAGATATCCCGTAGGGGTCTTAGGTAAGGTAAGGAGTGACAGCTCTATTCAATAAGCTGGCTCTTTAAGGGAAGATAGGGCATCTCCTAAAATGTGGATGTTTGGTGCTTTAGAGATAGGGCCCGCACGCTTTGCTGGAAAGCAATAAGTCAACGAAACAAGGTAGGTCTACCCCCTAATAAAGGTTTCCCTCGACGACCATGTATCCATTCTCGATTAAAGCACGGAGAGTTAGGTTTATTATCTCCAGTTTGATGCTATCTTCTCCACGACTTGGTTCTTATGGATCTCCTCCAGGTCCTAGGCATCTTGTCTCTAGCTGTGCTCTCTATCGGTAGTCAAATCAGTACTTTGTCTTTGCCTGTCTCTGTCCATTCCTTCAACTCTGATGGACTCAGAGTGGCATAACCCCTTTAATAAGAAGCATAAGACCTAAAGCGAGGAGATAGAATCGAAAGAATGATAGCAAGTTCTTTGAAAGTGGGAAGAAAGCCATGGATACGGTGGTGTGTAGTGTCTTTCAAATCAATCAGGAAAGCATGAGCTGAGAAGGAACACGGCTTTCCGCGCCTTGACAAGTGGATCTACCAAGAATAGCTTTTTCAGCCGTTACTTATTACATAATAGCTCGATCCGCTCACGCATGTGATTGATTTCTCCCCTCTCTTTCGAAAATCTTCCATTCAAATAGGAAGATTCCCTCTCGCTGTGTATCCAGAACCTGAGGATGATGTGGACCTATAAAGGTTCTTTGATCGAGCTCTCTCTTCAGCTTCTTTTGTTGCCGAAGACCAGAACCCGTCTTATTTGCTAAAAACCTGTCTGTTTAGGGACTCTTTCCATTCAATGGACATACTTGCTTGGAACTGATTCTACCTTGAGAGTGCTTCCCTCTTTTCTGATTCCTTCCCTTTGACCACCGAAAATACAACTTCTAATAGGCATTTCTATTTTTTAGATGTTTCAAACAAGTGATTTTATACTTTGCTCTTTCCTGTCTTTCCCCGATAGAGGAGTTTGACCCTTCCACTTCTGCCTTTGCCCTTTGTACTTCTTCCCGCAATTGAGATCCCTGCTAAGGAAGAATATCTCGCTCGTGCTTTTTTTGCGAGGAAATCGCTCTACTTTTTCCAGTGATGAGTGATTGAGTAAGGTCTAATTCAATCTGTGTTATGACCTACCTTTTTTGATTGAAGTAAACGAGAGCTTTAATTCTTCTTTTCAAACCCTAAGGTTTGAGCTCGTTCTTGGGTCGGATTCAGATCCTTTTCTCTCTTTTGAAATTCCATAGATATAGATGTCTCGATTGCCGAATCCGAATCCTTAGAACAACTTGATTCCGTTGATTCACTGTCCATTTGTCCTTCAACCGGAGTAATGGTCAACGACTTTGACAGCCTTTCCTTCACACAAGGTTTTTAGTCCATCTCCCCTGCTTAGGGCGGTAAGGGGAAGTAGCGATATTCTGATTCCTTCATGAGGAATCAATGAAGGCAGCTGCTCCAGTAGCTTTAGTACTTAAGTTAACGCCCCAGCCCTTATCCCATGATGAGAAGGTAGATGCGGTAAGCCAACTCCTATCCTTCTTGCGGAAAAGGGCATTCAATGCCATCTTCATTCCCTTCCTTGCTTCGAGGAGCAGGACAAATAGTCAAAGAAGGGGATGTCTAATTCCAGGAATAGAGTAGCATTCTCAAGAACTACCCTCCGTTTTTTCAGTCCATATATAACATTCAATCAACCAGCAGTAGAGGCTGCAGATACATGTCCACCACCTGTTTATCTACTACCATAAGCGGGAGTAGTTGCAGGTAAAGAGTGTTGTGAGGGCTTTCATTTGTGCATTAAGGGCAGTTTCTGTTATAGCACTAGAAATTTGTGACGTTAGTCGAATTCTCGAAATGACAGAATGACTATTTCCTTGCTGGAACATAATGACAATCGCAGGAATTCGGAATAAGACATGTTAAGTTTCTCTTCTTTCTGTCTAATGACTACTACGACATGCCTAGACTATAACATTCCTACGGAGTGCTGCCCATAGATTACAGAACACTTGGCATATGTTGATTGAGTACCGGGTATTGCTCCCTCACTCGCTCTACTTTGAATCACGAATTAGCGTATGAAAAGCGGCGATCTTTTTCTATTTCTTCCTCTTTCACCAAAACAAACAAGTTGTTTTCAGGTGTCAGGCAAACTTAGTTCTTCGTTCCTCCGGTAATTGTATTGATATATAAGGATTGGGCTGTCACCATATGCTTCTTATCTTTGGCTTCGAACAAGGGGAGTCCTTTCAAGCTTCATCAAATCCATGGCACAAGGTTTGTTTTTCATTATAGAATTGAGCAAGAATCGGATTGTGAATTAGGATTGTATGCAAGAAGGGATTCAGAAACAGGAAAGCGAGTCAAGTAATCCGAATACGTAGCCACTCTCATTCTAATGCTTATATCCAGAACTAGTTCACTGAACAAAGGGACAGGACTACTGACTAAATTGTAGCAAGCTAATACCTAAACTTGAACTTTGAAATAGCACTGAGGGAGTCATGGATTAGGGGGTGTCATGATGGCCGGACTATAACCTTTGGCCGGACTCCTGGACTATGAAGATACAAGATTGAAGACTTCATCCCGTGTCCGGATGGGACTTTCCTTGGCGTGGAAGGCAAGCTTGGCGTCTGGATATGTAGATCTCCTCCCATTGTAACCGACTACTGTGTAACCCTAGCCCTCTCCTCGTGTCTATATAAACCGGAGGGTTTTAGTCCATAGGACGAACAACAATCATACCATAGGCTAGCTTCTAGGGTTTAGCCTCTCTGATCTCGTGGTAGATCTACTCTTGTACTGCCCATATCATCAATATTAATCAAGCAGGAGTAGGGTTTTACCTCCATCGAGAGGGCCCGAACCTGGGTAAAACATCGTGTCCCTTGTCTCCTGTTACCATCCGCCTAGACGCACAGTTTGGGACCCCCTACCCGAGATCCGCCGGTTTTGACACCGACATTGGTTCTTTCATTGAGAGTTCCTCTGTGTCGTCATCTTTAGGCCAGATGGCTCCTCTGATCGTCAACAACAATCCGGTCCAGGGCGGGACTTTTCTCTGACAGATCTTCGTATTCGGCGGCTTTGCACTGTGGGCCAATTCGCTTGGCCATCTGGAGCAGATTGAAAGCTACGCCCCTGGCCATCATGTCAGATTTGTAAGTTTGAACTACACGGCCGACATCCGTGGAGACTTGACCTTAGGCGGGTTCGAGCCACAACCAAGCGCGCCGCACTATCACGATGGGCATGATCTAGCTCTGCCGCTGAACAGTGCCCTAGAGGCCGCACCAGTGTCCGCTCTGACCCTTAGCTCGGAGCCGACTGCGCCAATCGAGGACGGGTGGCTGGACACTGCCTCAGGGGCTGCAATCTCTACGGCGATTGAGCCGAACACCATACCTGTCCTTTTCGAAGCTCGTGACTCCAAGGTGTCGGACTCCTCTCCGGACTCCGAACCTTCATGGCCCCTGCCAAACGAATCCGATTGGGCGCCGATCATGGAGTTCACCACCGCGGACATCTTTCAGCACTCGCCTTTCGGTGACATTCTGAATTCACTAAAGTCTCTCTCTTTATCAGGAGAGCCTTGGCCGGACTATGGTCAGCAAGGTTGGGATGCGGACGACGAAGAAATTCAAAGCCCACCCACCACCCACTTTGTAGCCACTGTCGATGATTTAACCGACATGCTCGACTTCGACTTCGAAGACATCGACGGTATGGACGCCGATGCAGGAGACGACCAAGAACTAGCGCCTACAGGGCACTGGAAGGCCACCTCGTCGTATGACATATACATGGTGGACACCCCAAAAGAAGGGAACATCGATGGAACAACGAAGGATGATCCCTCCAAGAAACATCCTAAGTGTCGGCATCAGCGGCGCCGCTCTAAATCCCGCCACAGCAAAAACGGCGATTCCGGCACGGGAGATAATAACACCCCGACAAAGGTTGAAGACAATCCCCTCCAGCAGGATTCAGCGCAGGAGGATGGACAAACCAGCCCTCATGAGAGAGCGGCAGACAGAGAGGTAGAGGACGATAATTACATGCCTCCCTCCGAAGACGAGGCAAGCCTAGACGACGATGAGTTTGTCGTGCCTGAGGATCCCGTCGAACAAGAGCGTTTCAAACGCAGGCTTATGGCCACGGCGAGCAGCCTCAAGAAAAAACAGCAACAGCTCAGAGCTGACCAAGACTTGCTAGCCGACAGATGGACTGAAGTCCTTGCAGCCGAAGAGTACGAACTCGAACGCCCCTCCAAGAGCTACCCAAAACGCAGGCTGCTACCCCGATTAGAGGAGGAAGCACCTAGACCTACATCACCAGCGCACGATGCGGACGACCGGCCACCCCGTGACCGCGACAGAGAGGCCTCTCGGCCCTCCGCTCAAGCCGCACCCTAGCGTCGCTCCAAAAATACCAAGGCACGGGGAAACGCGCCAGACCTGCGAGATAAATTGGAGAACAAGGCAAGGCAAACAAGGTCGATCAACGGATCGCGTGGGCGCCCCACGACATGTGACGATAACCTTCATGCCGGATATGGCAAATCCGGCCGGGCCGAACACAGTAGACAAAGCTCATTTGAGCTACGTCGTGATATAGCCCAATACAGAGGCGCCGCACACCCACTATGCTTCACAAATGAAGAAATGGATCATCAAATCCCCGAGGGTTTCAAACCCGTAAACATCGAATCATATGATGGCATAACAGATCCGGCGGTATGGATCGAGGATTATCTCCTTCATATCCACATGGCCCGCGGCGATGATCTACACGCCATCAAATACCTCCCGCTCAAGCTTAAAGGACCAGCTCAGCATTGGCTTAACAGCCTGCCAGCAGAATCAATTGGTTGTTGGGAGGACCTGGAAGCCACATTCCTCGACAACTTCCAGGGCACCTATGTGCGACCACCAGACACCGATGACCTAAGCCACATAATTCAGCAGCCAAAGGAATCGGCCAGACAATTCTGGACACGGTTCCTAACCAAAAAAAATCAAATAGTCGACTGTCCGGACACAGAGGCCCTTGCAGCCTTCAAGCATAACATCCGTGACGAGTGGCTTGCCCGCCACCTAGGACAGGAAAAGCCGAAATCCATGGCAGCCCTCACAACACTCATGACCCGCTTTGGCGCGGGAGAAGACAGCTAGCTAGCTCGTAGTAATAAACATGACCAAGAGCCCTGGTAATTCGGATACCAAGGACAACATTGACAGGTCGCGTCGCAACAAGCAAAAGCGCCGCATTAACGGCGACAATGCTGAGGATACGGCAGTTAATGCCAGATTCAGAGGCTCTAAACCCGGTCAGCGGAAAAAGCCATTCAAAATAAATACTCCGGGCCCGTCCAATTTGGACCGAATACTCGATCGCTCGTGCGGATACACGGCACCCCAAAAACCAGCCAACCACACCAACAGGGATTGTTGGGTGTTCAAGCAAGCGAGCAAGTTAAACACCGAAAACAATGACAAGGGGCTGCATAGCGATGACGAGGAGGAGCCCCGGCCGCCGAACAATAGGGGACAGAAGGGCTTCCACCCACAAGTGCGGACGGTGAACATGATATACACAACCCACATACCCAAAAGTGAGCGGAAGCATGCACTCAGGGACGTATATGCGTTGGAGCCAGTCGCCCCAAAGTTCAACCCATGGTCCTCCTGCCTGATCACTTTTGATCGAAGGGACCACCCCACTAGCATCCGCCATGGCGGATTCGCCGCATTGGTTCTAGACCCAATCATTGACGGATTTCACCTCACTAGAGTCCTTATGGACAGCGGCACTGAACCTGCTTTATCGGGATACGATTGCAAAAATGGGCATAAATCCTCAAGGATTAAACCCACAAACAAGACCTTTAAAGGCGTCATACCAGGTGTAGAGGCCAATCATGCAGGCTCGATTACACTTGAGGTGGTCTTCGGATCCCCGGATAATTTCCGAAGCGGGGAGTTAATCTTCGACATAGTCCCGTTCCACAGTGGCTATCACACACTGCTTGGACGAACCGCATTTGCAAAGTGCAATGCGGTGCCGCACTACGCATACCTCAAGCTCAAGATGCCAGGCCCTCGAGGAGTCATTACGGTGAATGGAAACACCGAATGCTCCCTTCGAACGGAGGAGCATACGGCGGCCCTCGCGGCAGAAGTACAAAGCAGCCTCTCAAGGCAATTCTCCAGTCCAGCCATTAAACGTCCGGACACCGTCAAGCGCGCCCTGAGTAACCTACAACAAGACCGCCTAGCACGTTCCGAGCACGCCAGAGTAATGCGGCCCCAACCCCAGCCCTCGCGAAATTGCAAAACCAGTACTACGCGTACATAGCTACGCTCTGGAAATACCATGGGCATAGGGGGAGGGGCACGACCACGGCATGCCCAAAAGGCGGCTCAACCGCACCAGGGGCTCCCGATTTTGTCATTCTTTTTCCTTACTTTCAGGACTCCACTTTTCGAAAGGCCTGTCCGGCAGTATAATCGCCGAACACACGATGCAACAACCAGGAGGCGTAGCTACGTCGAGTGTCTAGGTGGTCTCTATAACGAGCAGTATACTTGTTTCACATATCATCCCGCAGCTCGCCCCTGGAGGGGGACATGTCAAATAGTCCCATCCCTTGCTTACCGCACTATTTGTATCGTTCTGCTTTTACCACAGACTTTTGGAATAAACAATACATAGCTTTTGTCTATTATTGCATTCCTTTTTTTATATAAAAATATGTTCAGTTATGACATTATGCAACCGTACACTTTGGTACGGCCAATACACTAGGGGCTTACGTACCCCAGAATATGGTGTGAGAAGTCCGAACACTCTCATGAGTGCGGCACCCGAACTTATAGCATTATATGCATCGGCTCCGAATCATGTCTTGGGTCAATAGTTGGGTTTGCCCGGCTCCCATGTTTTGGTACCTTACATTCCGTTATATCGGCTAAGGTAGCACTGGGAGAACCATTGCGATTGTGCTCCGGTTGAGCTGGGCTAAGCACCTCAGTGGAGAAAGCTAAAACTGACCATCATGATAGGGCGAGAGTTGGTCGCTGTTCGAGAGGTTTTTGAGTCCCTAAAGACTTATGCTGCTTAGAGCGAGGAGTCGGCTTTGTCCGGCCTAGGCGTGGATAGCGCCCGGACTCGGTCTTCCGAATACTAGGGGCTTCGCCGAAATTTAAAATTATAGAATTCTATGGCTAAGTGAGAGTGTTCAAGCATTATAGTCCGATTGCCTTGTTCGTTGTGTTGAGAGCCTCCCTCGATGGACCCAATAATGGGAAAAAGAGCGCTCAAGTTTATCCCGAACACCCCAAAGACTTTCATGACATGGGGGCGAAGCCGACGACTCGCCATCTCTCAATTTTGATAAACGGCTGCACAGAAGGTTATATTTTAAATTCAAAAGCGTTGCTTAGCGCATATGAACAAGTTTTCAGCGTACAGGATCACAAATGCGAGTTTACTCAAAAATTACATCTTTGGAGCACTCATCCGCTATAAGGCGGGCACCCTTCAGGAAGCCCTCATAATACATCTCGGGCTTGGGACGCTCCTTCCCCGGCGGTGGTCCGTCCGTCACAAGCTTCTCAGCGTCCATCTTGCCCGAGTGCACTTTAGCACGGGCAAGGGCCCTACGGGCACCTTTGATGCATACGGAACGCTTGATGACTTCAATCCATGGACATGCGTCCACCAGCCGCCTCACCAGCCCGAAGTAGCTCCCAGGCATGGCTTCCCCAGGCCACAACCGGACTACGAGACCCTTCATGGCCTGTTCGGCCACTTTATGGAGATCGACCAGCTGCTTCAGCTGGTCGCTCAAGGGCACCGGGTGTCCGGCCTCAGCATACTGAGACCAGAACACCTTCTCCGTCGAGCTCGCCTCCTCGGCACGGTAGAATGCGGCAGCTTCGGACACACTACGGGGAAAATCTACGAATGCTCCTTGAGAGCTCCGGACTCGGGTAAGTAACAAGTAATTCGCTTTCACGTGCTTTCTTTGCATAAAGAATGCCTTACCCGCCGCTATCTTCTTCATTGCCTCAATTTCCTGGAGGGCTTTCTGGGCTTCGGCCTTAGCAGATTTGGCGCTCTCAAGGGCCGAGGCGAGCTCGGACTCTCGAGTCTTTGAGTCAAGCTCGAAACTCTTGTGCTTTTCTGTCGCACCCTGATTTTCATGCCACTACACTTAAGCTAACAATCGTGATAAAATGTGGTTTGACAAAAACTTTTGAGTGTTTTGTCTTTGCCTTGATTGGTTTTTGTCTGTTGTTTGCAAGTGCTCTAAAAATAAAATAAATCCTCCAACTCTTATACTCCTTATCCTTGATCCAAAAACCTTTCCCAATGATCATGCCATGTGTATAGGACATAAAAATAATTTCTTGCAAAAATAATTTGGCCAAATAGTATTTTAAAAAATTAGTTTTTCAAAAACCCCTGAATTGAGGTTTGCACTGCAAGTACTTAATTAAGGGCAGTAAAAATCTTTCCAAAAATATATTTGACTCCTATTAGATATAGGATACCCATAAACCACAAAAATATAATTTTAAAAGTTACTTTTCTATTTTATTTAAAATATTTTTCTTAAGACCAGAAATGATCTTTAATAGGGAAAAATTATTTTATTGTTTTAAAAATATTTGACAAAAATCAGGGAAACTCAGTGGGCATATATTGCCCATATATAAGAGTTTCAACACATGGTCATATTCAAAATATTGGTTAAATCCCTCAAAAACCCTTTCTGGATATTTCAAGCTTTTGAAATATTTACAAAGGAAATATTCCCCAAATATTACAAGAAAATTCTAGCATGTCACATATGACATTTTTGATGGTCTTGCCAAGTCTCCTGTCATGGAGAACAAGATAACCCCATGAAACCCTCTCAAAACCACTTCTGTCCTTTTTCAAGTTTGAACAACTTTGCACTGCCAAACATGTCCAAATGTTCTCAAACCTTGTGAAAATGCTAAAATGGTCTAATAATGCATCTAGACCAAGTGGCACAAGTTGGAGAACAAGTTAACTTGATCAAAGTGCCCCAAAACCCTTCTTGTGCAGAATCAAATTTGAACAACTCTACATTGGAAACTTTCTCCTTTTGATCTCAACTTTTGTGGACATGTTCATAACCTCAAATGATGACACTACACCAAGTGGTGCATCAAGGAGAACAGATTTGCATGACTAAATCTTGGAAAGTCCATTTCTGCTGATTTCTAGGGTTTACCAAAGTTACATTGGCTATTTTGCCCAAATGAGCTCAAACTTGGTGGAACACCCTACTTCTATGTGCCATTCCATCCTGTTAATTCTCATAGCAAGTGGAATTAATTTTCTTGCCCAAACCAACAACAAACAGCTTCTGCCATTTTTCCAAAATCATCATTTTGACCACTTCCACTCTTCTCCATGACCTCAACTTTTACCACAGCCCCTCAGAGTCCCCTTGCACCTCCAAAGAACTCTTCCCTGGCCTCAAATCAATGATTGAGGGGTGAAACCTCCTCATTTACCCCTCTGGACAGCCACTGTTCACCTCTCTCTCCACCTCCCCTCTCATCTAGTGGCTCTCTAGGGCATCCAATGCCCCTCCCCATTTGTTTACTTCCCCCTAGAGCCCCTAGACACTAGAGGCCAAACCCAGAGCGCTGGAAAAATGGCCATGCCGGCCATATGCACGCTTTGGAGCGCGCTACAGTGCGCTCCCGCACTGTAGCCGCCCCCTTCCAACCGCTTCCGGCCACCTCGGCTCTCCCCCTCACGCCAGCCGATGCTCCTCGACATCCACAAAGACGCCACGCCTGTCCCCCTCCTCCTTCTCCCTCCTCTCGCCTCAGCTCGCACGCGCGCCGGCCGCCCGAGAGCTCCAATGAGCGAACTCACACGCGCGCAGCCTCTGGCCCTCCCCGCTCGTTCTCTTTGTTCACCTGGTCGTAGACCTCATCCATGAACGGCCCGGACTCACCCTCGTGTGCCCACACGGCCTCTAGTCTCGCCTGTGATCTCTCCGGCGCACGAGTCCACAGTGGACCGGCGCCCGACTATTAAAGCTCACCCCAGGTCTCTCTCGTGGCATCCACCTCCTTCTCACACCCCCAAGCACGCGCCCGCACCACCCAATCAGCCTTGGAGAGCTTCTATGCTCGGGATCGACCGGAGCTCCGCCGCCTCGGTCGACCGTTGATCTCGTGGTACAGGCCTCCTTTGCCCTCTCTCTCTCGAGATCTGGAACCGCCTCACCTCTCTGACCATTTCCCCTCTCTCCCCGCCTCATTTGCAGCCGAAATCGACTGGGGTGAACTCCTCCCGAAGCTTTGCCGCAGTCCTCCTCGTCGCCGGCGAACCCCTGCGCTGCGGCGACCGCCTCCACCTCCACGCGAACGGCGACTCCGCCCTGAGCACGCAGGTGCCCTCGGATCGCCTCGCCGTCGACCACAGCGACGCCGGTGAGCTCGCCTCCCTCTCTGGCTCGAGGTGGAAAAGCAGCGGCCGTGGGGCCCGTCGATCGACCTCACATCTTGTGGTGGGCCCCACCTGTCAGGTTTAAAATTGCACGCGCTCGCGAACCGTTTTCCTGCGTCGGCGGAAGGCGTATGTTGCCTTTACGCCTTCGACGTAGGCAGCCTCATGGCTGAATCCCTCTGGGCCTCTTTGCCTTTGTGACCTTTTCCGCCCAAAGGACACGGTAGCCATTTTCCTTTTTCTTTTTCTGTTATATTTGAAATAATTCCACAGGATTAAATTATAATCCAAATGCAGTAATTCCAACTCCTAAATTCTTCTAAAAATCCCACCTATTTAATGGTGTTACTTTCATAAATATCCATCAAACTTTTCTGTACTGTTCAAATTTAAATTCAAATTTGAGCATTTAAATCCATCTTTGAAAATCCATTTCTTCCATTCTGCTACTTCAAATCCAAAACTAGGAATTTTACCATTCCTAGATTTCCCCCTAGTATTTATCAAAAATGAGTTGACATTTTTTTGAGCACTTTGGTTTTTCTGTTTTACTATTGCCTTATTTTCTCGTTATTTTCATACGACGATTAGATCCCGTAATAGACGAAGTTGCTGAAGAAGAAGAAGGAGAAGGATTTGAAGAACTTGAAGACCAAGGCAAAAGCCCTTTGCCAATGTCTATGAAACCCTTTTTTATGCATCTCATATAGCACTTTATTATTGCTGCATCGGAAACATGATGAGATGGTAGCCACTTTGGTGGGTTGCCTTCATTCTTCCTCATTGATACTTGCATTGTGCATGACCCCACCTTCTTATGAGGGTTATGCCGGTGGGAGTAGATAGGATGCTAAGTAGTGCTACGCAAAAGGGACGGGAACATGCATAGAGATGCAGACAAAAGTATTTTTCAAAAGGACTTCTCGAAAACCCCGTCGGGTGCCACTTATGCCCGAGGGAGCTGATGAGTTGGGTAGTCACTTGATGACGAAGTGGCGTACCGAGGCAAGTGTGTGTGTTGTTTCCGAAAACGGATTAGATTTAAGATTTGTCGACTGTCCCAACCTTACATGCGCAACCACTCTACCCTTATATGGGAAAGGGCATTATTGACTACTTAGGCCGATACTAGCTTGGAGCCCGCATTACTAGTAACGGGGAGAGTTGGTGCTCTCTCTCGGGGACGGGTCGTGCTGTAGGGCGGCCATGACTGTTTTCACAGGGCACCGGATACACTGTTGTGTCCCCTCTTGGATGTTACGATCTCGAGTGTGTCTCGTATGATGTACATCGTGAGGATACGGAACAACGAGTGGACTCCTTGTTAGTGTCGTCTAGGGAAAGATAGTGATCGGGTGCTTACCCCGGGTACTTGAAGTACTGCTGGTCGTGGATGACACGGAAGTTCCCGGATCTTGTGGGTAAAGTGTGCAACCTCTGCAGAGTGTAAAACTATTCGAATAGCCGTGTCCACGGTCAAGGACGATTAGGCGGTGCTGCTTAAACTACGCCCGAGTTTACAACCGTGTGTGTGAGTTGATAAAACTACTTGGGTCAAGTCAAAGGACTTGACATGATTGAGTTGGGTTGGTGCCCACTCTATTTATGTTGATATCTGTAACCTGTCCTCATGGTTACTTGAATTATCATGATGCATGTCTTAGAAGTTGTTGAACATGTCATTGCACTCAAAACTAGCTTTCTGCAAAAATTTACCTATATCATGCATTGTTGTATCTCGAACCAAAACATGGGTTGCTTGCGAGTACATGCAAAGTACTCATTGGCTTGCCACTGGTTATTTTATTGGCCAGGCATGAAAGAACATGATATGATGAAGAATACTTTGATTTAACATGCGAGCTAGGGCGCTTCCCAAATGTAATGCCCTGTAGGGTTAAAGGCGGATGGCATGGGTCCAAGTTATCGACGAAGATTTTCGCTGAAATGTTATACTCAAGACTTGACCATAATGGTCCTACTTGTGTAATACGGTATGTATGGATGTAAGACTCTTGTTATTCAGCTTACAGATGTTCAAGTGAGCATTGATCTCCGGGATCATCAGACACGTGCATTCGGTGATCACGACTTATGAGTCGGGGTCCCCACAGAGCTGGTATCAGAGCCATCCTGACTGTAGGAAGCCTTAGTTAGCATGGTCGTTAGTTAGGGTAAAACTATTTTCAAAACTATTACCAGTTTTCAAACTGTCTATACTTCTCTTCCCTTCTCAGTTTTTCGAAAACTAAGGTATACTTTTCTTATTGATCTCTTCCCCTTCAAAACTTTTGGTCGCTAGAACCCTTATGCCCCTGACCACTGGATTCCTTGTAATCCTCGTGGATAATATAGAAGGAGGATGCCTTGTCAGACATTCGCCTACATCTTCCGAGCACAAGATTGGAGACACCACAACAAGACGATAGCAACAGAAGATACATCCTCGAGGAATGAGGACATGAAGACCCAAAAGATGGTGACACCCTTGACACTGCCCCAAGATGATGCGACCTTAGGCTATAATGATCAGGGCATAGGAAATGCAAGATCATGATATACATCGCTAATAGAGCAACCATGTCCTTACCATTGTTGTATCGGCAACCACCGGTGGATGAGAACCTAGCCATTTGGTCCGCCTCACTATAGTGAGCAGGAAAACAGTTCTCTTCATCCCCCGCTCTCGGTGACGATATTGTCGACAATGTGTCCGACGGGTTGGACCACTGTTATGCCTTGATAATATTATTGCACAAAGGATTGCCTACCTGGTACCATCGACGGCTTAGAAGACAAAAAGGGATCGTCGTGATTAAGAAGACAATAGAAGACCAAGTCAATGCCAGTTACCAGGAGCCACCTTCACCCCATCACTCCAACAGGCGAAAAGTTGTTGAAGAATCTTCAGGCTCAACCCGGATTGTTTCATCGAACAACTACAAGAGACGTAGCAACACCTGAGGAAAACCCAGGAGACTGCATGAGGTACGAAGTAAAGCACGACTACTTAGTCCGAGAACCCCTAGGGTAGGATGAGTCGTGTACCCCCCTATGCGCAGTCGAGTCCGTATGATGGTTCAAATTGAACCATGATTGTGTGTTGCTTGCTTTTATTTGTTTGTGTTTTGATATCAGTCGCCCTTTTTGCCCTAGGCAACAAGTACGCGACTATATCACCTGCCTTATTTTGTTGTTTGTGTTTGGCCCTTTTTGGCACTTGTTTGTTTGCACTTGGACTATAGAACCCCCTTTAGGCATCCCCCTCCTCTATGCTACTTTTCTCATCTCTCTCATCAACTGAAGACCGGCAAGACAGGATACACCAGGGATTCTACCTCGGCGACCAACAAGCACTGAAGACCTTTGCTATAGCCTCCTCGACCAAGTGGAACCCCGTAGATTTGTGTTTACACCTCAAAACTAGAACCCTATCCCTATACCCTACAAGACTTCACGAGATACCCCAGCCTACTTTGCGTACCCCATAGACTTCATGAAATACTTGGACAAGTTAGTTGTCATCTTTCTTTGATGACATACTTGTCTACCCGAAGTCGGAAGAAGAATCATTGAGCTGGTCAAGGAACATCTGAAGATCGTCATGTCTAGGAGGAAGAACTATACCAACCACCGTCGTCAAGAAGTAAACCTCCGCGTTGAAGACCAGGTGTATCTGCAAGCCACTCCTCTGTAAGGAACCAAGCATTTCCATGACAAGGAGACCCACACCAAGATTCATCGGCCTTCTTTGAGATCACTCCAAGATTTAACAACCCCCTCTGAGGTCACTACGAGACGAAGAGAAGACAGTTACCAGCTGGAGTTTCCACCTAAGTTACCTGATGTGCGCAACGCTTTCCATGCGTCACAACCCTGGAAGTATTTCCAACTTCCTAACTTGCCCGATCTCTGTGAGGGCATTAACCACCGAGCCATCGACCCTAGCCCAATCTAACCTACCGCAAGCTACCTTTAGCAACCTAGATCAAGAGGAGCGTCATACACGAAGCCACACCATCAAGTACTTCAAGCTCAATGGAGCACTACACGGAAGCAGAAGCAACATGAGGACTTGAAGAGTACCCCATATCCAAGTTTCTGTATCCCTCTCCGCACCTAGTCTGGGAATCTCGGGGACGAGATTCTTGTAAGGGGGGTAGGTCTGTCACACCCTGATTTTCATGCCACTACACTTAAGCTAACAATCGTGATAAAATGTGGTTTGACAAAAACTTTTGAGTGTTTTGTCTTTGCCTTGATTGGTTTTTGTCTGTTGTTTGCAAGTGCTCTAAAAATAAAATAAATCCTCCAACTCTTATACTCCTTCTCCTTAATCCAAAAACCTTTCCCAATGATCATCCCATGTGTATAGGACATAAAAATAATTTCTTGCAAAAATAATTTGGCCAAATAGTATTTTCAAAAATTAGTTTTTCAAAAACCCCTGAATTGAGGTTTGCCTTTGCAAGTACTTAATTAAGGGCAGTAAAAATCTTTCCAAAAATATATTTGACTCCTATTAGATATAGGATACCCAGAAACCACAAAAATATAAATTTAAAAGTTATTTTTCTATTTTATTTAAAAGATTTTTCTTAAGGCCAGAAATATTCTTTAATAGGGAAAATTATTTTATTGCTTTAAAAATATTTGACAAAAATCAGGGAAACTCAGTGGGCATATATTGCCCATATATAAGAGTTAAACACATGGTCATGTTCAAAATATTGGTTAAATCCCTCAAAAACCCTTTCTGGATATTTCAAGCTTTTGAAATATTTACAAAGGAAATATTCCCCAAATATTCCAAGAAAATTATAGCATGTCACATATGACATTTTTGATGGTCTTGCCAAGTCTCATGTCATGGAGAACAGTATAACCCCATGAAACCCTCTCAAAACCACTTCTGTCCTTTTTCAAGTTTGAACAACTTTGCACTGCCAAACATGTCCAAATGTTCTCAAACCTAGTGAAAATGATAAAATGCTCTAATAATTCATCTAGACCAAGTGGCACAAGTTGGAGAACAAGTTAACTTGATCAAAGTGCCCCAAAACCCTTCGTGTCCAGAATCAAATTTGAACAACTCTACATTGGAAACTTTCTCCTTTTGATCTAAACTTTTGTGGACATGTTCATAACATCAAATGATGACACTACACCAAGTGGTGCATCAAGGAGAATAGATTTGCATGACTAAATCTTGGAAAGTCCATTTCTGCTGATTTCTAGGGTTTACCAAAGTTACATTGGCTATTTTGCCCAAATGAGCTCAAACTTGGTGGAACACCCTACTTCTATGTGCCATTCCATCCTGTTAATTTGCATGGCAAGTGGAATTAATTTTCTTGCCCAAACCAACAACAAACACCTTCTACCATTTTTCCAAAATCATCATTTTGACCACTTCCACTCTTCTCCATGACCTCAACTTTTACCACAGCCCCTCAGAGTCCCCTTGCACCTCCAGTAACTCTTCCCTGGCCTCAAATCAATGATTGAGGGGTGAAACCTCCTCATTTACCCCTCCGACAGCCACTGTTCTCCTCTCTCTCCACCTCCCCTCTCATCTAGTGGCTCTCTAGGGCATCCAATGCCCCTCCCCATTTGTTTACTTCCCCCTAGAGCCCCCAGACACTAGAGGCCAAACCCAGAGCGCTGGAAAAATGGCCATGCCGGCCATATACTGCCTTCTGAGGCAGCCTTCTGATCTTGCTCCCGCCTTAAGCCGCCCCTTCCAACCGCCTCTGCCACCTCGGCTCTCCCCCTCACGCCACGTTGCTCCTCGACATCCGCATGACGCCACGCCTGTCCCCCTCCTCCTTCTCCCTCCTCTCGCCTCAGCTACTTGCCACGCCCGAGAGCTCCAATGAGCGAACTCACACGCGCGCAGCCTCTGGCCCTCCCCCGCTCGTTCTCTTTGTTCACCTGGTCGTAGACCTCATCCATGAACGGCCCGGACTCACCCTCGTGTGCCCACACGGCCTCTAGTCTCGCCTGTGATCTCGCCGGTGCACGAGTCCACGGTGGACCGGCGCCCGGCTATTAAAGCTCGCCACAGGTCTCTCTCGTGGCATCCACCTCCTTCTCACACCCCCAAGCACGCGCCCGCACCACCCAATCAGCCTCGGAGAGCTTCTATGCTCGGGATCGACCGGAGCTCCGCCGCCTCGGTCGACTGTTGATCTCGTGGTACAGGTCTCCTTTGCCCTCTCTCTCTCTCTTGATCTAAAACCGCCTCACCTCTCTGACCATTTCCTCTCTCTCCCCCACCTCGTTTGCAGCCGAAATCGACCGGGGCGAAGTCCTCCCGGAGCTTTGCCGCCGTCCTCCTCGTCGCCGGCGAACCCCTGCGCTCCGGCGACCACCTCCACCTCCAACCGAACGGCGACTCCGCCCTGAGCACGCAGGTGCCCTCGGATCGCCTCGCCGTCGACCACAGCGGCGGTAAGCTCGCCTCCTCTCTCGGCTCGAGATGGAAGACGACGGCCGTGGGGCCGGTCGACCTCACATCTTGTGACGGGTGGGCCCCACCCGTCAGGTTTAGAATTGCACGCGCGCGCGAACCATTTTCCTGCGTCGGCGGAAGGCGTATTTTGCCATTACGCCTTCGACGTAGGCAGCCTCGCGCGGGCTGAATCCCTCCAGGGCCTGCTACACTATGACCTTTCTGGCCCAGTCACACAGCGCCAGTTTTCCTTTTTCTTTTTCTGTTATATTTCAAATAATTCCATAGGATTAAATAATAATCCAAATGTAGTAATTCCAACTCCTAAATTCTTCTAAAAATCCCACCTATTTAATGGTGTAACTTTCATAAATATCCATCAAACTTTTCTGTACTGTTCAAATTTAAATTCAAATTTGAGCATTTAAATCCATCTTTGAAAATCCATTTCTTCTATTCTGCTACTGCAAATCCAAAACTAGGAATTTTACCATTCTTAGATTTCCCCCTAGTATTTATCAAAAATGAGTTGACATTTTTTTGAGCACTTTGGTTTTTCTGTTTTACTATTGCCTTATTTTCTCGTTATTTTTACGGCGATTAGATCCCGTACTAGACGAAGTTGCTGAAGAAAAAGAAGGAGAAGGATTTGAAGAACTTGAAGACCAAGGCAAGCAGCCCTTTGACCATGTCTATGAAACCCTTTTTTTATGCATCTCATATAGCACTTTATTATTATTGCATCGGAAACATGATGAGATGGTAGCCACTTTGGTGGGTTGCCTTCATTCTTCCTCATTGATACTTTCATTGTGCATGACCCTACCTACTTATGAGGGTTATGCCGGTGGGAGTAGATAGGATGCTAAGTATTGCTACGCAAAAGGGACGGGAATATGCATAGAGATGGAGACAAAAATATTTTTAAAAAGGACTTTCCGAAAACCCCGTCGGGTGCCACTTTTATAGGCATTACGATCGCTGGATTTCAAAGACATGGGCTTCACTTTTTTAGCTTCTTATTACCTGCGGGAGTCCCACTGCCGTTAGCACCTTTCTTAGTACTCCTTGAGCTAATCTCTTATTGTTTTCATGCGTTAAGCATAGGAATACGTTTATTTGCTAATATGATGGCCGGTCATAGTTTAGTAAAGATTTTAAGAGGGTTTGCTTGGACTATGCTATTTCTGAATAATATTTTCTATTTCATAGGAGATCTTGGTCCCTTATTTATAGTTGTAGAATTAACTGGTCTAGAATTAGGTGTAGCTATATCACAAGCTCATGTTTTTACGATCTCAATTTGTATTTACTTGAATGATGCTACAAATCTCCATCAAAATGAGTCATTTCATAATTGAATAAAAACGAGGAGCTGAAGATTCTAGGGGGCTACAGCTGCGCTTTTGCAGCACTGCACATGGTTCCGGGTACTCAACATATTGTGTTTGTGTTTGGAGAGGTGTAGATTGTAGATTCCAGCCGAGAAGACCTGGAAAATATAAGGATAAAGAATTTCATATATCTTAGGAGCTAGATCACTTCTCAATGAACAAGTCAGAATTGCCTCAACAAAAATGGATGGAATTGGGCCGAAGAAAGCCATTCAGCTTCCTTATCGATTAGGTATCAGTGGGAACATCAAGATGAATGAGTTAACTAAGTATCAGATCGACCAAATTGAACAAATGATAGCTCAAGATCATGTTGTTCATTGGGAATTGAAGAGGGGAGAACGAGCAGACATCGAATGATTAATTTCTATTTCTCATCCGTGGAATTCGTCATCAAGATGGATCGCCCTAACGCGGTCAACGAACTCATACTAATGCAAGGACTCCTCGCAAGCAAATTCGGAAATGAAAGAATGCTACCGAAAGAACAAGCAACATATTTCACACTCATCGCTTGCTAAAGCGCATACGTTTTCTTGCTCCTTAGTACTTGTCTGATCAATCGCACTGTTCATTCATTCACTTGATTTTTCGTTCGATGTCTTGGACCGCTTACTAATCACGTGTACGTATAGTAGGCCCCCTTCGCCACTCCACGTCTGGCCCGTCTTGGTCTCGCTCACTTCACCCGCCTATCATATCGGCTCGGCTTCATTCGTCAAACGACAACTTCTGCCTCTGACGAATTCACTATCGCTCATGACTGGTAGTAGTTGTCTCTACGTAGTAGTCGACCTTTGTTAAGCTTCGCCAGAAGTGACTAGTCGCTTCCCGAATGCCTCTTTCTTGTACTAATTAATGTTTATGGTCTAGTCTTTCCAATGCCTCCTTCCTTGCCGCCAACACACGCTAGATGGAGAGTAAGCAAGCTACCTTGCTTGCATTGCATTCGTTAAATGGTAGCTTCCGCGCCCTTCCTTCCTGCTTTAATTGATGTGAATGATCGTGTCTTCGACATCAATTTTAGTTTGATTAGATATGTCACTAAAACAAATCTTCTTTATCTCTGTTTTCTTTTCGGATGATGAGGATGAGCCAGCCGATCCTAACATAATTTTGTAGGAGCCGGACGATGAAGCCTCAAAATCAGATAAAGATGTCTCCGACGCGACCGGACTTCCACTAGATTTTTATAGGGGTCAGGAGGGAAAAGATATGTTGTTTTCTATCAATCCCAAGCGGATACTCCCCAGTTTCCACGGTCCGCTTATCGAGGAAGATATGTAGGAGGACCCAGGGCCAGAGCAAGTTGGGTTGGGGTATAGAGCCGTAAGCGCGGTGGGGGTGACACAGGATGTGCTGATACGGTTCATAGTTGGGTATGATATTCTCGTGCATTGTTGGGAATGTCCTCTATATTCGAAATATGCCTTTCTAGGAGCATTACGATCTGCAGCTCAAATGGATCCTTTTGAAGTCTCTATTGGTCTTATTCTTATTGTGTGCCTTGTGAGCACGTTTGGATCTGCGAAGGCAATCACTTGGATCTTCCCCTAACCCAACCTGGGAACGGACCGGAGGGAACCGCAGCATGAGGAATGTCCGCGCCTTGTCGCAAGGCTCTTTTTGAGTTTTGGGTCATAGGGCGGGTAGTGCAGTCCGGGGCACAAGGGTCCTGGTACTACCCAGGTGCGAAGAACCCCGGAGGCAACTGCAATGAGCAAAAATGTAACTCACCGGCCTAAACGACGAGCAAACACTCGAACGTGAGAGCAAGGGATCACCCAACGAATGGACGAGCTCCAAGGATGGAGGAGAGAGGGAGGCAAGAACCATGCTTTCAGAGAACTGGCGGTCCGAATCCACTCTGACAAAAGAAATTAACAGACTAAGCCATGCCGTAAAGGGGGCATTCTCCACATGGGACGGGGCCAAGGCCTTCATGTATGGGTGACAGATCGGTGATAGAAGTACTTCGGGTTATACACAAGGGCAACTAATGTCGAGCATACGATGATGCCACCCGTTTTCATTTCATGAAAGTCCCCGACAGAGGAAAGGGCTGTAGGTGATGGAGCGTTCTGCTTCTTAGGGCGATCTTATCGTTCCTATGGGATCGTGCGTGGCAGCTGGTATAGATGATGATGAAAGGCTGTTCGCTTGAACCGGGACCTATTCTCATAATAGGCAGCAAGCAAAGCTAAATAGGAAAGGGGGTGACTGATGACTGCCTTTTTCGTCAGAAATCAAAAAGGGTGGAATGTGGAGCTAATATGGCTGGCTACAAGTATAGCCAAATAAAGATGAGGCGAGACGGATTGTGAGAGGACGCAGCGGGACTACGAGGGAAACCCCGCCCCCGCTAGCTAACATAGATATCTACTCTTGGTGTGCATATTTGAGATTTAGAATCTCTTTCCGACCAGGCAAGGCCGAATCGGGCCAGCACTTTGGATGGGAATGGCTCAGCCCACATGCATCATTTGATGAAAGCACTCAAGCCCAGTGGCCTCCGATCAGTAGCTTCTCAACCACCGGACCGTAGCTCCTCACCAAATGCCCCTGCGTTGGGGCAACACGGCACATGACTAGTTCGCTCAAGGACCACACCCTCTCAAGAGCAGGATGCCGGCCAAGATGGAGCTTCAACCTAGACTTTCCTTGGGCTTGCCTTGCCCCAACATCTAAATAAACGGCGGGCGCCAAAAAGGAAGCAGTGACGCCTTTTGAATGAAAGCTTAGATTGGTAGGGGTAGCTTACTCACCCTACTCCCTTAGGCAATGCAATGCTCCAAACACGAAAGTTTGCAGTTCAGCCCTCTTCTCCCATGCAGAGTCGCAGGCAGCGCCTTGGATAAAAGCATGGACGAGCCACATGCAGGGAAACTTGCACGTGTGGTTCTGGCTGGGGACCCCGGTATACTGTACTAATATGTGTAGGTCCTTGTAATTCGAGTGAGATTGTCATGGCGCAAAAGCAGATATGGTCCGGTATTCCCTTGTTCCCCGTATTGGTTATGTTCCTTATTCTTCGTCTAGCAGAAACTAATCGAGCTCCGTCTGATCTCCCAAAAGCGGAAGCTGAATTAGTTGCAGGCTATAATGTAGAATATCATGGGATGCGATCCTTAATAGTTCACTGTTGGCGGAAGCCAATGTTTCGGGGACTCATTCTGACTTAAACAAGGGGTGGGTCTTTACCAACTTCCAAATCCAAGATTTAGGAAAAAAAGAGTGTGACACTCCAAAAACTTTTATTTAGTTTTCAACAAAAAAACTTTGTTTGATTTGAAGAAGGTCTTTTAAATCCTTCCAAAAACCTCTCTCTCTTAAAACTTTTCCCCTTGGCAAGGATTTTGTTTTTGTATCTTCTGCAACCCTGGTGTTTGGTTATTAAAAACCTTTCTTCTGAGTTTCCCATCTCGAAAATATTTTTATTTTATTTTATTTTTCTTTTAAAAAAGAAACCCTATGGGTTTTGGGGCTTCTTTTGTTCTGAAACCATTCATGGTTTTACCATGCCTCATGTGGTAAATCCTCCCAAAACCCCTCCCTACACTTTGGGGCAACCCAAACATTCTGTCCCAACAAGTTCAATCCATTTTTGGATTTCTATTCATTTTTTTTATTCCCTAATACAATTCTGTCCAATATTCTAACCCTAGATGATTTACAGAGGAAGTGCCTGATTTATTATGAGTTTTGATCTCAAACTAACTCCTCTGGATAGTCCTTAGCACCCCCAACCTAGATACATCAAGATCCACTCTTCCTCTTTTCAAAATTTTCAAGTTTCAACCTCTGCAAGTTTGGACCAGATTCATCATTTTTGGTGAAATTCATATTTTCCTTTCTCCAAAAATTCCACCAAAATTCAGGCAGCCCCCAGGTGCTTTGAGAGACCACCACACCAAAGATCAGCCCCAGATAAATTTTTATCATGCTTGAGTCATTTCATCAAACACTTGGCCGGCACTGTTCCTGTACACTTTCAGTAAAATTCTGAGTTTCAGAGTTATTTTAAGTGTCGTTTTCCGTCAGTGTCTTGTCATCGATCACCCGTGCACCCTGGCACGTTGCACACGGCTTCTCCTTCTTAACCTGAGCATCGCACGCCCTCTTGGACGGACGCAGGTGTCGGTGGTGGTGAGCATCATCGACGCCGACAACTTCTGCGGTGGCAGAGCCACCCGTGGCGGCCAACGGAGCCATTGCCAGCTCGCTACGCCGTTCTGCGCCGCCCAACGCCCCCTAGCCCTCCGCGTGGCCTCATGCATGCCAGCGCGCACCGCAGCACCGTCGCCGTGGCCCGACAAGCACAGGGCGCGCCCTCTGCCGCCGACGGGCCCGCGCCGCCCCGTTCTGCCGAAACCATCCAGCACGCCCAATCCAGCCTAGGTTAGAAGCTAAACGGAGCCCGTGGACCTCCACGTCGATGCTCAACCCCTAATCTCCCCGACCAACCACTGCGCCGCCATAACCATCGCCGGAGATCCCCGTACACGGCTACCGCCTCGGATCGCCTATATAAAGAGGTCCCGAGCTTGTTCTCAAGCACGCACCACCACTGCACCCCACCAGTACCCCGCCAAGCCACTAGGAGGACCTCGAGGAGGTCTCCTCCCCCAACTCCGGCCGCCCCGATCCGCCTCGGCCACCAACTCGATCCACTCCGGAGAGGCCATCCTCACGCCCAAACCTCGTCAGTAGTCTCCTCGGGAACCCAGTGATCTAACCCCGGCTTCAATTTGACCTCCGCATCTCTCCCCGACGAGATCCAACTCCACCCGAGCCGCCGTCCGCCGGAGCAAGGACCGCCGTCGACGTGGTGCTCGCCAACGACCACCACCACCACCAACCTACGCGGAAGGACACACTAAGCGCGTAGGTACTCTTCGATACTCCCAACTCGCCGTGGATCGCCGCCGGCGACCACCGCAGCTCTCGGGCGCCGACGAGCTCTGTTCCTCCCCCGTTTGAAATTTCAAACCTGACGGGTGGGACCCCTCGTCAGTTTTTTATTTTTTTTTGAACCGTTTTCTAAAAACACCTTCGGGCAGATTATGTTTCCCTTTGCAGTTGACGGCTTTTAGCCGAAGCGTTTTCTGTTTTTATAAGTTGGCCCCTGGGAACTTTCTGTTTCATTACAGATGAGTCCCTAGATTAAAACCTTTATAACTTTTAAACAGAAACTGATTTTTGATTGATTCTTTTTCTGTCATCTTTATTTATTTGTCTAGTTTTTTGTCATATTTATTTGAAGAATATTTGGAATACTTTTTGTGCACTCACGGTATTTACGTTAGTACATATTTTCTCATACCGTAGATACCGGAGGAGGTGACGGAACCGCGAACTTCGCCAAGCTAGACTCCGACTACTCCGAACCAGGCAAGCATGTTTGAACTTTTGATATGATGAGTGTTTTTTGCATGTTTGCATTAAGTAGTTTCATGGCATGTTTATGAGTATTTCGATAAATGTTATATTACATGCAAAGTTGAGATTAGTGAGTTTCGAAAATCCATATGTTGTTGGTTATAAGTTTGCATGGCCATGTGATGGCATGAGAATGGGTAAGATGGCAGTGGTGTAGCATGCCAGTCTTATGCCAGACCTTTTGACTTCAGTGTCAACGTGAATCATGTCACGTTTCCATCTGTTTCCCTTCCTGTACTACCACATGTTTTCCGCAAGGGATATGGCTTAGTAAGTTGCAAACCGCTTTCCTGGTACACACCAAATAGAGAGGCCGGGATGAGGGTTCCATGGCCCTTGATTAAAGCCCGTCATCCGGTCAGGGGGCATGGGTGTTTCCGGTTTGCACCGAGAGGGGGGCACCCCTTAGAGCGCGCGTATATAAATTTGATCCCATGCTATTCGAGGTTGTGATCTCCCCGTATCAAAGTTTTTCTTGAACGTTGTCTAGGGTGATTCCTGGCATCGTGAGGTGGGATGGGTGTGTACTGGTTAGATGTGTTTCTACCGAAATACCGTAAATGGAACTAGTCCTCGTGACTACGGAAATCCGTTGGCTGTGGATAATTAGTACAAACTCGGCAGAGTCAAAATCCTTTGAAACATCTTATCCATGTCCGAGTACTATGTTCAACTTATCTTGTGAGTATCAGTCTCAGTGACAAAACTCCGGTAAATTACATGAGTGTTAAGTCTGGTTAAAATGTTTATTCCTGTGGATGGACTAACCCGTTTATTATTATGTGTTGAATATTTCCTATGAGTATTATATCTTTGTGAATTTATCAGATATGAATAATATGCCCTTTCTGTGATGTCGCTCAGACGTTCGACTGTGGCACACTTGTTATTTACTTTTGATATAAGCCCTTTCTGCGATGTCGCTCAGACGTCCGACTGTGGCACACTTGTTATTTACTTTTGATATAAGCCCTTTCTGCGATGTCGCTCAGACGTCCGACTGTGGCACACTTGTTATTTACTTTTGATATAAGCCCTTTCTGCGATGTCGCTGAGACGTCCGACTGAGACACGCTCGTTATTTACTTTCGATATAAGCCCTTTCTGCGATGTCGCTCAGACGTCCGACTGTGGCACGTATGTCGTTTACTTTTCAATATAAGCCCTTTATGTGGTGTCACTTAGACGCCCGACTGCGGCATGATAACTTATTTTGTTTACCCTTCGTCGCTCCAGACACCCGATTGGTTTTCAGTTATTTTGTTGGGATTTCAGGAAGACTACCGCCCGACTTCCTTTTTACTTATCATGTTGTGCAAGTAATTATTATTTGAATGTGCATTGTTAATTGATCATGACGCATTCATGCATGCATTTATTATATCTTATGTCCGAACTGTCTTGCGAGTACTTTCAAAGTACTCACCTGGCTTGTTGATTTGGCCAGATGTTGATGAAGGCGATCTCATGGATGAAGAATTCAATAGCGAGTCCGACGCCTAGAGGAGTCCCGGTCAGTCTCGTGCGATCCTGGATTTGGTCACTGTATTATATCCGCTTCCGCTACCCGAATAAATTCATCGATCCTCACCCCAACGCTCGATGAGCTGCGAGTTTAGGAGTCATGTTATCCTCTCCACTATGATATATCCACCACCACTTTTATCTCGAGTCAGTATCATGCCACCAAGCCCTTGCGTCATGACTGCCCTTATGTACAATATTGGCGTGTTTGTAATAATTTGTTGAGCAGCCTCAGCTCAACCCTGTATTATATTTTATGCTACTGGCCTTCTACATCAAGTATTTGTCTACCAGTAAGGATAATTCTTCTTATACTGGGACTTAAAGATCGGTTTCTCAATAAGTATTTTATTGAAAAAACGGTCGTGACAAACTTGGTACCAGAGCCAGGCTGATTGTAGGAAGCCACTAGGTGCGATCGCTAATCGGTTATTAGCATAATAGAGTTTATTCATATTTTTGCAAATGTAGTCATTTTCTGACAGTCAGCACAAATTTATGATCTGACCATTCAGAATTTTTTCCCACTTTTGTAGATGGCTGGCAATGACTCTGAGTCACAGGTGTTCGCCAACGTGCCTGAGGGGTTCGTCAAGCTCCTCTCCTTCATCGCCCAGGTCGCGATGGGGCCATTAGTGCGCCCAGTCTTCACACTCTACCCGCACAAGATCAATGACAGTCCGACCATGCACCAGGCCGCGGTGCAATTCAAGGGAGGGCGTGTTGAACTACGCCGCTTCCGGTTCTTGGGGAGAGCCATGCCTACGGAGAGGCATGCTATGCAGATGGCTGCCCGTGAGGCGATAGCTCGTCTCCGGGATGTTCTTCCTTCAATGAAGACACGTCGCTACCGCTACCTTCCATGCCACGTGCCATACACCTGTCACTACTCATTCGCTTGCCCTAGAGGAGAGCGAGACGAGGCTATTGAGATGCTTGTCGAGTACCTCCGGGCTCTGGAGGCAACCTTCGACAACCTAGTGGACGACCTTGTGGCTGCCCGCATGGACTCAGTCCATGGCTGTGCCGCCAACAGGAGGGAGCTCCTGCACACCGCACCACCGCTAACTTTCGTCTCGTCATCGGCATCTTATTCACCTAACATTCTCGCCACTGCTCGTTGCCTGCCTACCACTGAGGAGTTCAACCAAGTCATTGCGCCCACTCCAGTTTGTTCTGCACCACCTATTGCGCCCACTCCTGTTCGTGTTACTCCGCCTATGGCGCCCGCTCCATCAACTCAGCGCAGCGCATCACGTCTGGAGCCTATTAGCGAGGAGGAGGTTTAGTCCCCAGCCTCACTGCGCCTCACCCTCGGCAGGCCAAGGGAGATCCTTACCATCCCCGACTGATCGCGCATAGCCGCCATACGATGTACCGACTTGTACGATATGTTTATATGTACATAGGTTGTGAGAAGTAGCTTGTTTGCGCATCATGTTGGAACTGGGAGAAGGCACTAGCCTAAATAACATGTCAGGTATATGTACGCATATCCTGAGTGATGTATTGTATAATTACTTCTTGCGTGTAAGATATGTAATAGTCCTTCTCCGTGCGCAATCGTTTATTATCTTGAAAAATCCTGGAGCATTTAAAATTTCCCGTATTTATGAACTTATTGATTTTTTTGCAACTTGATTTCTTTTCTTATGAGTTTTACAAAATATATCCCCAGAGTGAAAAATGTCTCGTCCTTGGATGCGTTCCATGCCAAATCCGGCAGAGGAAAATTATGGCACACCACCAAACAACAATTTCACACAGGGGTAGTCAGGTCAACAGGGCAGTGAAACAGCATTTACCCAAGTATGCCGCCTTTATGAACAGAGTCAGCAACAACATCAGGAAATGATGAACCAAGTCATCAATATGGGAAATCACCGTGGGCGATGTCGGCAGCAATCCAAGTTATGCGAGCTACGTAAGACGCGTCCCCAACATTTTCGCACACCGACAAACCTCTTGAGGCCGACGACTGGCTTGAGACATGGAAAGAAAATTAATTATTGCACAGTGTTCAGACCGTGAGAAAGTACTATATGCACCGCCTTTGTCTCACTGGAGCAGCTGCATCATGGTGGGAAAATTTCCTACACATGCACCTCAACGAAAATGATATAACCTGGGAGGAGTTCAAAGAAGGTTTTCATGGGGCGCACATTCCTAAAAGTGTTATGAAGATCAAGAAGAGAGAATTTGATGACCTCAAACAAAGGACCATGACGGTGTCGGAATACAATAGTCAGTTTACTCTGTTGTCTCGCTACGCCAACGAAGAGCGCATGACTGAAAGCAAGAAGATGGAAAAATTCCTGGACGGTCTGGCACCCGCGCTTAAATGCCAGCTGGTTGTGCATACCTTTCCAGATTTCAAAACACTGGTGGATAAGGCTATTACCTTGGAAAATGAGCAACGCAGCTTGGAGGATTTCCGCAAGCGAAAAATGGACCAGACTACTCTTGCTCGCAACCACCGGAGCAAGACGGATTTTCAGAAAGGTGGGACACACAAACCCACGACGAATGCTTCACACCCAATCAAGAATTTCCATGCGAGGGACAAGGAATTAACATATCGCCCAGGCGTTACTTGCTACGCTTGTGGAGAAGAAGGGCACTATGCCAAGCAGTGTCCCAAGCCAAGGAACTCGACCCCAAAGCCGAACAACGGTGGCAATAATTGAGCGCCCAAGCGAAACAATTTCAACCCCAATAATAACCACATGAAGGGTCATCTGAACCACGTGACCAGAGAAGAAGCACAAAAAATGCCCCGGATATCGTACTCGGTACGTTCCCTGTCAACGCAATACCTGCCACGGTTTTGTTTTATTCTGGAGCTTCTCACTCGTTCATTTCGAAGAGATTTGCGTTGCAAAATAATTTTTCGATGCTTCCCTTGGAAAAATCCATGATCATCAAGTCCCCTGGGATTAAGCAAGTTACTCAGAGTTACTGCAAAGGTGTGGTTATTCAGTTTGAAGGATTGAAGTTTCACGCCAACCTTATTGTATTGGAAAATAAAGGACTGGATGTTATCTTAGGGATGGATTGGTTAACCACCAAGAAAGGATTTATTGACTGCTTAAACCGGACCGTAATTCTCACCCACCATCACGGGAAGACAATAAAAGTTTCAGCCAAAGAGAGACGGATATCTCGGCAACCGAGGTTAAACAAGGTGGACGTTTCTGAATTAAGCAAAGTTCCAGTAGTATGTGAATTTCAGGCGTATTTCCGAAGAACTACGTGCATGCCACCAGACCGAGAGATAGAATTCAGCATTGAGCTGGCACCCGGAACCGCTCCCATTTACAAGAAACCATACAGAATGGCACCATCCGAGTTGGTAGAATTGAAGAAGCAAATAAAAGAATTATTGGACAAAGGATATATACGAGCCAGTTCCTCACCTTGGGGTTCACCAATTTTATTTGCCAAGAAAAAGGATGGGACACTGAGATTGTGTATAGACTATCGAGCACGTAACATGGTCACAATCAAGAACAAATACCCAATGCCGCGGATAAATGATTTATTTGATCAGCTCGCTCAGGCCAAAGTCTTCTCAAAAATTGACTTAAGGTCGGGGTACCATCAATTAAAAGTACGAACAGAGGATATACCCAAGACAGCCTTCACCTCCAGATACGGATTGTATGAGTTCACAGTAATGCCGTTTGGACTAACAAACGCCCCCGCATAATTTGTTCATCTCATGAACAAAGTATTTATGAAGTTTATGGACAAGTTTGTTGTGGTATTCATCGACGATATTCTGATATATTCCAAGACACCAGAAGAGCACGCTGAACATCTCCGAATCGTACTAGGAGAACTAAGGAAACATCAATTGTACGCCAAGTTCAGCAAGTGTGAATTTTGGCTAAGACAGGTAGGTTTTCTGGGCCACATACTGACCCAGGAAGGTATTGCCGTAGACCCGGAAAAGTTCAAGGCCGTACTTGGCTGGAAACCACCAGCCAGCGTAACGTACGTACGAAGTTTCTTGGGAATGGCAGGATACTACCGGAGATTTATTGAAGAATTCTCCACCATAGCAAAGCCAATGACGCAGTTACTCAAGAAGGACAAGAAGTTCGAATGGACTGAAGCTTGCGAGAAAAGTTTCCAAGAGCTAAAAAGGAAATTGACGACAACACCAGTATTAATTGTGCCAGACATACACAAGAATTTTGAGGTGTATTGTGACGCATCTCGGAAGGGCCTCGGATGCGTATTGATGCAAGAAGGCAAAGTAGTCGCGTATGTTTCCAGAAAACTTCGCAAGCATGAAGAAAATTATCCTACTCATGACTTGGAGTTGGCAGCAGTCATCCATGCACTCAAAGAGTGGAGGCACTTCCTACTTGGAAATCGTTGTGAAATATACACATACCATAAGAGCCTCAAGTATATTTTCACACAACCGGAACTGAATTTACGACAACGACGCTGGTTGGAATTAGTGAAGGATTATGATGTTGGAATCCACTACCATCCAGGAAAAGCAAATATAGTGGAGGATGCTCTAAATCGGAACCCTAGCTCGGACAACGACAACCTACCAAACCTGAGACCTGAATTTCGGCAGGAGTTTGCAAAACTCAACTGAATGGTGGTCAACGAAGGCAGTGTGTCAAATTTAGAAATACAACCTACCCTGATAGAAAGGATTAAGGAAGCTCAGCATGGGCAACCCAGCATTGAAGGCATAAAATAGAAAGTGAGTTTGGGCAAGGCCTCAGAATTCATCATATACAAGAAGGGAATATTGTGGTACGGAGAGAGGCTTTACGTACCAAATGTCGAGGACCTTAAACAGCAAATCTTAGCTGAAGGCCACAATGCTCCGTATTCAATACATCCTGGAGGAACAAAAATGTACAAGGACCTTCAGGAAAATTTTTGGTGGCACGGTATAAAAAGGGACATAGCCACGTTCATTGCATGTTGTGACTCTTGTCAACGCATCAAGGCCGAGCACCAGAATCTGGCCGGACTTTTACAACCAAATAAGATACCCGAGTGGAAATGGGACGAAATTGGAATGGATTTTATTGTTGGACTACCTCGGTCACGACACGGGAATGATGCCATATGGGTCATCACAGATAAACTGACTAAGGTGGCACACTTCATCCCCGTGAAGACAACCCACACCACTCAGAAGCTTGCCAGGCTTTACCTTTCCCGTATCGTCTTCTTGCATGCAGTCCCAAAGACAATAATATCGGACAGAGGCACTCAATTCGTCTCCCAATTTTGGGATCAATTGCAACAAGCTCTAGGAACTCAACTGGCATTTAGTACCGCATACCACCCCCAGACTGATGGACAAACCAAATGCGTGAACCAAATTCTAGAAGACATGCTGAGCGCATGTCTCCTCACCTATGGAACCAGTTGGGAAGAAAGCTTGCCATACGCAGAGTTCGCATACAACAACAGTTACCAAGCCAGCCTGCAAATGTCACCATATGAAGCTCTGACGCGAAGATGTCGTACCCGCTAAATTGGTCGAACCTGAGACAGCCATATCTTCGGCCCAGACATGCTCAAGGAGGCTGAGGAGAAAGTTAAGATAATTAGGGATCGACTCAAGACAGCTCAAAGTCGACAGAAGATTTATTACGATCAAAAGCATCGGGGATTCAGTTTTGAACCCAGTGAGTTTGTGTACCTACGAGTATCTCCTATGAGGGACCTGCAACGATTCAAGGTTAAGGGAAAGCTAGCACCAAGATTCATCGGACCCTTCTGTATAGTGGCACGAAGAGGCAAGGTAGCCTGCCAGCTAGACTTACCCAATGAATTATCCGATGTCCACGACGTGTTCCACGTCTCAAGAATCGAGGAAGTGCGTGAGCAACCCAGAGAAGCAAGTATCCCATGAAGACATTGACGTACAACCAGACCTCACCTACCGGGAACGTCCAATAAAAATATTGGAGGAGTCTGAGAGGAGGAACGACAGAAAACCATCAATTTTTTCAGAGTCCAGTGGAGCAATCACAGCGAGAAGGAAGCGACTTGGGAAAGAGAGGATTTTCTTTGGACAGAGCACCCACACTTATTTGAGGATCAGCTGAAATCTCGGGGACGAGATTTTTCCTAAGGGGGTAGGTGTTGTGACACTCCAAAAACTTTTATTTAGTTTTCAACAAAAAAACTTTGTTTGATTTGAAGAAGGTCTTTTAAATCCTTCCAAAAACCTCTCTCTCTCAAAACTTTTCCCCTTGGCAAGGATTTTGTTTTTGTATCTTCTGCAACCCTGGTGTTTGGTTATTAAAAACCTTTCTTCTGAGTTTCTCATCTCAAAAAATATTTTTATTTTATTTTACTTTTCTTTAAAAAAAGAAACCCTATGGGTTTTGGGGCTTCTTTTGTTCTGAAACCATCCATGATTTTACCATGCCTCATGTGGTAAGTACTCCCAAAACCAATCCCTACACTTTGGGGCAACCCAAACATTCTGTCCCAACAAGTTCAATCCATTTTTGGATTTTAATTCATTTATTTTATTCCCCAAAACAATTATGTCCAATATTCTAAGCCTAGATGATTTACAAAGGAAGTGCCTGATATATTTTGAGTTTTGATCTCAAACCAACTCCTCTGGATAGTCCTTAGCACCCCCAACCTAGATCCATCAAGATCCACTCTTCCTCTTTTCAAAATTTTCAAGTTTCAACCTCTGCAAGTTTGGACCAGATTCATCATTTTTTGTGAAATTCATATTTTCATTTCTCCAAAAATTCCACCAAAATTCAGGCAGCCCTGTGTGCTTTGAGAGACCACCACACCAAAGATCAGCCCCAGATAAATTTTTCTCATGCTTGAATCATTTCATCAAACACTTGGCCAAGCCTTTGTTCTGTACACTTTCAGTAAAATTCAGAGTTTCAGAGTTATTTTCAGTGTCGTTTTCCGTCAGTGGCTTGTCATCGATCACCCGTGCACCCTGGCGTGTTGCGCACGGCCTCTCCTTCTTAACCTGAGCACCGCACGCCCTCTTGGACGGACGCAGGTGTCGGTGGCGGCGAGCATCGCCGACGCCAGCTTCTGTGGTGGCAGAGCCACCGTGGCGACCAGCGAGCCAGCTCTAGCTTCGCTACGCCGTTCTGCGCCCGCGCACCTAGCCCTCCGTGTGGCCTCATGCATGTCAGCGCGCACCGCAGCACCGTCGCCGTGGCCCGGCAAGCACAGGGCGCGCCCTCTGCTGCCGACGGGCCCGCGCCGCCCTGTTCTGCCAAAACCACCCAGCATGCCCAATCCAGCCTAGGTTAGATGCTAAACGGAGCCCGTGGACCTCCACGTCGATGCTCAACCCCCTAATCTCCCCGACCAAGCACTGCGCCGCCGTAACCATCGCCGGAGATCCCCATTCACGGCCACCGCCTCGGATCGCCTATATAAAGAGGTCCCGAGCTCGTTCTCAAGCACGCACCACCACTGCACCCCACCAGTACCCCGCCAAGCCACTAGGAGGACCTCGAGGAGGTCTCCTCCCCCAACTCCGGCCGCCCCGATCCGCCTCGGCCACCAACTCGATCCACTCCGGTGAGGCCATCCCCGCCGCCCAAACCTCGTCAGTAGTCTCCTCGGGAACCCAGTGATCTAACCCCGGCTTCAATTTGACCTCCGCAGCTCTGCTCGACGAGATCCAACTCCACCCGAGCCGCCGTCCGCCGGAGCAAGGACAACCGTCGACGTGGTGCTCGTCGACGACCACCACCACCACCCACCTACGCAGAAGGACACACTGAGCGCGTAGGTACTCTCTGATCCTCCCAACTCACCGTAGATCGCCGCCGGCGACCACCGCAGTTCTCGGGCGCTGACGAGCTCTGTTCCTCCCCTGTTTGAAATTTCAAACCTGACGGGTGGGACCCCTCGTCAGTTTTTTTATTTTTTTTTCGAACCCTTTTCTGAAAACGCCTTCGGGCAGATTACGTTTCCCTTTGCAGTTGATGACTTTTAGCCGAAGCGTTTTCTGTTTTTATAAGTTGGCCCATGGGAACTTTCTGTTTCATTACAGATGAGTCCCTAGATTAAAACCTTTATTACTTTTAAACAAAAACAGATTTTTGATTGATTATTTTTCTGTCATCTTTATTTCTTTGTCATATTTATTTGAAAAATATTTGGAATACTTTTTGTGCACTCACGGTATTTACGTTAGTACGTATTTTCTCATACCGTAGATACCGGAGGAGGTGACGGAACCGCGAACTTCGCCAAGCTAGACTCCGACTACTCCGAACCAGGCAAGCATGTTTGAACTTTTGATATGATGAGTGTTCGTTGCAAGTTTGCATTAAGTAGTTTCGTGTCATGTTTATGAGTATTTCGATAAATGTTATATTACAAGCAAAGTTGGGATTAGTGAGTTTCGAAAATCCATATGTTGTTGGTTATAAGTTTGCATGGCCATGTGATGGCATGAGAATGGGTAAGATGGCAGTGTTGTATCATGCCAGTCTTATGCCAGACCTTTGGACTTCAGTGTCAACATGAATCATGTCACGTTTCCATCCATTTCCCTTCCTGTACTACCACATGTTTTCCGCAAGGGATATGGCTCAGTAAGTTGCAAACCCGTTTCCTGGTACACACCAAATAGAGAGGCCGGGATGAGGGTTCCATGGCCCTGGATTAAAGCCCGTCATCCGGTCAGGGGGTATGGGTGTTTCCGGTTGGGACCGAGAGGGGGCACCCCTTAGATCGCGCGTATATAAATTTGATCCCATGCTATTCGAGGTTGTGATCTTACCGTCTCAAAGTTTTTCTTGAATGTTGTCTAGGGTGGTTCCTGGCATCGTGAGGTGGGATGGGTGTGTACTTGTTAGATGTGTTTCTACCGAAATACCGTAAACGGAACTAGTCCTCGTGACTACAGAAATCCATTGGCTGTGGATAATTAGTACAAACTCTGCAGAGTCAAAATCCTTTGAAACATCTTATCCATGTCCGAGTACTATGTTCAACTTATCTTGTCAGTATCATTCTCAGTGACAAAACTCTATTAAATTACATGAGTGTTAAGTTCGGTTAAAATGTTTATTCTTGTGTATGGACTAAACCGTTTATTATTATGTGTTGAATATTTCCTATGAGTATTATATATTTGTGAATTTATCAGATATGAATAATAAGCCCTTTCCGCGATGTCGCTCAGACGTCCGACTGTGGCACACTTGTTATTTACTTTTGATATAAGCCCTTTCTGCGATGTCGCTCAGATGTCCGACTGTGGCACACTTGTTATTTACTTTTGATATAAGCCCTTTCTACGATGTCGCTCAGACGTTCGAGTGTGGCACACTTGGTATTTACTTTTGATATAAGCCGTTTCTGCGATGTCGCTCAGACGTCCGATTATGGCACGCTCGTTATTTACTTTCGATATAAGCCCTTTCTGCGATGTCCCTCAGACGTCCGACTGTGGCACGTATGTCGTTTACTTTTCAATATAAGCCCTTTATGTGGTGTCGCTTAGACGCCCGACTGTGGCATGATAACTTATTTTGTTTACCATTCGAGGCGTCGCTCCAGACACCCGATCGGTTTTCAGTTATTTTGTTGGGATTTCGGGAACACTACCGCCCGACTTCCTTTTTACTTATCATGTTGTGCAAGTAATTATTATTTGAATGTGCATTGTTAATTGATCATGACGCATTCATGCATGCATTTATTATATCTTATGTCCGAATTGTCTTGCGAGTACTTTCAAAGTACTCACCTGGCTTGTTGATTTGGCCAGATGTTGATGAAGTCGATCTCATGGATGAAGAATTCGATAGCGAGTCCGACGCCTAGAGGAGTCCCAGTCAGTCTCATGCGATCCTGGATTTGGTCACTGTATTATATCCGCTTCCGCTACCCGAATAAATTCATCGCGCCTCACCCCGACGCTCGATGAGCTGCCAGTTTAGGAGTCATGTTATCCTCTCCACTGTGATATATCCACCACGCCCTTGGGTCATGACTGCCCTTATGTACAATATTGGCGTGTTTGTAATAATTTGTTGAGCAGCCTCAACTCAACCCTGTAATATATTTTATGCTACTGGCCTTCTGCATCAAGTATTTATCTACCAGTAAGGATAATTTTTCTTATACTGGGACTTAAAGATCGGTTTCTCAATAAGTATTTTATTGAAAAACCGGTCGTGACAAAGAGGGGAAGGGCACTCTTCATTCTTCATTTGAAACTCATGAATGTCGGGTCGGTGGTTTTTGCCTTGTTATCAAAAAGGGGAGTTGGGTAAAGCAAACTCCCTCCTTGGACGAGCACGGGGCTTAGTCAAGTAGAACCGGGTTGCGCTGCTTGATGCTCCAATCGAAAACAAATCAGTGGGGCCATGCCGGTACGACAGAATATGCGTTAGAAAGGTCAACCCCCCCTTTTGATTTTTTTAATGAAAAACCGGGCTGAACTTCTAAAAAGCAGCCCACCCGCTTCCATAGAACAATATCGCGGCAACGTAGACCTAAGTGGATTTATTGGATCATGGGGAACCATCACAAGTACGGCCGGCCTATAGAACGAGAATGCCGTGTCGTCCAGCGGAGCTTAGAAGAAGGTGACTCGGAGCCTATGGAAGGTGACTCGCGTAGACAACTGACTCCTTTTCAATAGAAAGGAATAGCCAAACCTACCCAGCCGGGTGGTCAATCTCAGTGATCTTATCGGCCGGCAAAGCGGAGACGGATGACCACGGTCCCGACCTTACCAGCACCATAGGTTTACTAATCAATGAAGCCCCTCAACCTACTATCTTTTCTTACAAACTCAACCAAGCCTAACCTAACCCCATGCTCATGACATGTTCTTGATATTGATTGAGTTGGAGGGAGTCAGAGACTACCACATAATCCTTCCATAGTCACCCCGATGACCTTCGTCACCAAAGCGTCATGATAGTTTCCAAGACCCCTCATATAATCTCCAGTGGGGATCAGTCGGAGCACGTAGAATGACGACCACTACATAAGCCACGTCTGGCTGAGGCGAGCAACAAGCGGGGGAGAGTATTTTGAAGTACAAGAACGTTAGGGTGGGACGCTAGTACTTAAACTAGGGTTGCTTCTTAGCACTAATCTTGCATTTTTCAGCAGTTAGTTGTAGCGCGCCTTCCCTCCTTCTCTCATTTCGGAAAGATTTGGCAGTATTTTCTTATGATGACCTGGTCGAAAGAGTACGAAACATCGGTGTAAAACATTGAGTGGGATGGTTATATTAAGGGGCAAACCAAGTGCTTGCGTGAAGAAGTGCCTCTCACACGGATGGGAGTTACGAAATGGACCCGCATTCCCCTTTGCTTTTCTTTTGCAACTAAGCTTAAAAGAAATATCGTAGTCTTTCAAGCCATTCGAAAACTCATTAAGTGCTCGATTGAGTGAATGCCTGTTGAGAAGCTTAGGTCATACATTTCCAGCTAATTAGAATACAACCATGAAGGTAGGGTTCGAATGCCATACAACTATTTATTCCGGTAAGTAGGATTGGAATGTAGTCCCTTTTTATTGGATCCGTCGCTCCGTTAAGTTAAATTCAAAGTAGGTGTGGGTCTAGGTAGAGGAATTCATAAATCAAGTATCAAGTATTGATATAAATATCATATATAGTAGTTGCCCAACTCACAAGCATCACACACTTCGATCTACTTTATTTAATAACTTAGCTAGATAGAACCGACTCAAGCTTTTAAATGAAAGAAGCAATAATGGCATAATTTCTGTCTCAAGACCTCTTGCCGCTACAGCCAATGCAGCACCTCCTTGATCAACATACCACACAGCCCATTACGCCTTGCTCCAACAAAGATAAAGAGAGACTAGAACCTACCGGGGAGACCTCGATAGAGTCCCTATCGTTGTTGCAACAATTACACACAGAGTTCCGAATTTTCACATTTGTGAGAAGAAAGGGTATGTGTGTTTGAAAGGAGTGGTGCACGAATGTATTCTGAGCCTCAGTCAACACAACTTGTTTCGCCTTTTCCGAACAACTTTCTTATTAGGACCCTCCTTTATATAAACCACTCATAGATATATACCTGCCTGTGGCCTCAGAAGAATACATCGATAGATAAGAAGGGAAATGTATCATCTAGAAAGGCTTACTGAGGTTTAGGGACGTTTGTGTGATGGATCGTACGCTTACTCACGACGACTTGGCTATTCAATAAAGGACGGAGTCAACGTGAGCCTTAGGGTACAAAAATATTCCATTGGTGTCAGCTATTAGCGATTATTCAAAGTCGTAATGGTATAAATTATTGGTCAATTCCATTGATTCTTCTTTCCCGTTCCTTCACTGGCTATAGTGCCTTACCTCTTCTGTGACTTGTCCTGAGATGAGAAGTATCAAAAGTACCGGGGTTTGGGTTTATGTCATGCTAGACTCACGTTTCTCGTTCTTCTGCCGGGTCCACGACCTTACAAGGATACACAAGCTGGTGAAGGTTTCGAAGAAGCAGCAAGCTGTTCGGATTCAAGTTAGCTTTGAGCAGGCCTCGGGCGAGGAAATGCTTTGGTTGTGCCAGGAGATAGTCGGCTCAAGGGCTTTTGGGCGGAGCCAAAGTGGTCCACATACGTACTATTTCCATCATCACAAGATCCCCTTTTTCTGTGTGCATAGAGATAAAGCGTGCTCTTATATTTAGATAACAGAGAGATTTTTCTCAGTGCTTCCCCTTATCGGCTTGATCTTCTTCCGCCCCTTGGTAGAGTGTAACATCCCAAAATTCTAAATTTTGGAATGTTATAAACACAATAGATAGTTTTGATTGTTGTGTGATTGATTGACTGAAAGTGAGTGAATTCGAAACTTTTGAGAGTTAAATGAGGGGGAATAAAAGGACTTTCCCAAACTTTCATTTTTGCTTTTATGATCTTCGGGAATTCAAATTCTTTTCATCACAAAACCCTAGAGAGAAGATGACATGACTTCTTCCATTTATTTAAATGACAAGGGGTGTTGAAACTATTTGAATTTCATTTGGAAAATATTTCCAATTCTGAAACTTTATGCAACTCAATGATTTTCACGGCGAAGATAAAATGACTTCTTCAAAACATATGAAATATGAGTTGGGAGTTTCAAAGAATTAAATTCAAAGTTCTTTTGAATTTATTTTTAATTTGGAGTTATTTGAGTTTTATTCAAATTATTTTTCTCCAAAAATAAATTATATGGAAAATAGGGTAACATGATTCCCTACATCAGAAAAATGGAGAGAAATAAATTTGAATTCATTTTGGTATTTTTTAAATGAGTTTTGTTGGATATTATTGGACCAGAAGCACTCTTTGCTATATTTGAATTTTTGTGAATTTTATTTAATGCTATAGAAATGTTCATCTTGTAGGAAATCTTTTTCTGAAAATTTTGATATATTATATGCCTATATAATATTTCTATTTATTTTGTTTTTCTATTTTGTTTATGCGTATTAAAAAAATCCCTCCTGTTGGGCGGCCCCGGCTCAGCCAGCAGCGGCCCAGCTCAGCGCCGCCTTGCCCGTCGTCCCGGCAGGACTCCTCCCGAGTCCCGCGCCCGCCACCGGCCGCCGCCTCCTTGCCCTCCTCCACGCCTCCCAAGGCCACCGCTCCTCCTTAAATACCGGGCCACCCTGCCCCTCTCTTCTCTCTCCTCGCCGCCCGCCCGCCGTAGACCACCGCCGCCGGCCGAGATCCGCCGCCGTTCGCCTCGCCCCACCGCCGCCCGCCTCATGGCCACCACCCCCTTCGGACTCCCCTCGCCGCGCTGCCCCTCCCGGACCACTTCGCCGCCTTCCTCGACGCCCGGAGCCACAACCCTGACCGGAGCCGAGCCGGCGCCGCCCTCCCGCGTCACATGAGTTCGCCGCCGCCGCCCCTCCCCGTCCGTCCGATCTGGATCTAAGGATCCAGATTCTTTTGTTTTTTTTTTCAAAACGTGTTTTCTTATTCGGCGAGTGTTCATTAGTTAGGGTTTGCACCGAACGGGTTTCGTTAGTTAAGCGTTCGGCAGCGAACGTTCATTATTTAGTTCTTTTCTTTTTCTGTTAATTTTTTTTAGTCAGGAACTTCTTTGTAGATATACTATTTACATATTAGCCCCTGGTTTTCAAACGCTCATAATTTTTTACTCGTTAGTCCAAATTCAACGAAACCAACGCTCACGTCTTCGTTATGATCCCCTCCATCCAGTAATCCAACTCAAACATGTGTTTGAAAATTTAAAATTTGAATTTAAACAGATCTGTATTCAAACTTCGTTTGATCGTAGCTTGAGTTTCGTAACTCCGATTTACTTGATTCTTTTTGCAAATCGAAGCTCTTGACCTAAACTTTCTGATAAGGCCAAATTCACATAATTTTGGTACTGTTAGAAATTTTTTATGTTGCAAGAGTTATTTGCTTGGTTTTGATGTTTTCCGAATTGTTTTCTTCGATCTTTCCGATCTTTTGAGTGATTGCTTATGTGTGTTACTATTGATTGCTTACGATAGATTAACCGGAGTGTGGCGAGTAGACCTATCAAGAGTTTTGAGTGTGAATCATCTTCATCAACTTTGCAGGCAAGTAACACTTTGATCATACTTTCTCATACCCAGTTTTTATGCATTAGATCAATCCTCGAACATTTGCATGATTAGGATCTAATTAAATTGTGGGATGGGAAGTAGTTGAGGTAGTACCTATTACCTGTTTACTTATGAAACCTTGGGAGTTACCTCTACGTTTGCTTAATTGCCATGCTATGCTAGTAGACGTGGATTGGGTGAGTGTATCCATGACAGATGTGAGATTGTTAAATTAATGGTTTATTTAAGGTGGCAACTTAAACACACATCTGGGTGGATTGAGGCACCTGGCTATTCCAGGATTTGCCTATCAAGGCACCTGGGTAGACAGGATTTGCCTGTATTTCTTTGGACCGCCACCCAGGCTCAAAGGGATCTTGAGATTATTCAAACTAGAAACTTCCGTGTGCAGCCACAAGCCATTATGGGCTCTAGCATAGTTGATTAAGTTGTGCGAACTCTTACGGGTAGACTAGTAGATGTAGGGGTTGTAGGTTGGTACGGTCTACCCACATGTAAGGTGCTAGTGCTTCTGAAAGACTATGTCTCGGTCATCCGTCTCTCAAACACCATGTAGGGCGAGAAACCAAACGGAGGCGATCGAGTCTTGTGGGGAAAAGTGCGCAAACCTCTGCAGAGTGTATAAACTAATCATGGTTAGCCGTGTCCCCGGTTATGGACAATCTTGAGTATCTAGTTCTTGGATTATCCTGTTGATCTCATCATGTTACTTTAATTAACTTTGTTGGGTTTTAATGAGTACTTTTAATTGGGATTGAGGATGTCATCAACCATTCTCAATGTTTAACAACCACCCTGATAGTTAAATAAAACTTATTCCTTTGCAGTAGGGAAAAATTTGCTTTTCGCAAAACCTTATAACCATAGAGCTTTTCCACCAGCCATATATGCATGTAGTATAGGCTTATTATTTCATTACTCTCTATGTGTTACATTGCCAGCATATTCCATGTGCTGACCCGTTTTCGGGCTGCAACTTTTCATGTTGCAGACTTTTCAGACGACGAGTAAGTGATACGTTAGGGTTAAGATTTCTACACTCAACTTTGCCGTTGGTGTTGATGGGAATCCACAACCTTGTTACTTCCGCTATTTGGATTGAGGTAATAGTATTTACGTTATTTATACATGTGATTTACCTCTATTATAAATCCTCGAGTCTTGTGTGTCGACATACCGATCCGAGGATGACACTTAAGCACAGAGACTTGACCCATTCGGGTCGGGTCGCTACAAGATGGTATCAGAGCACATGTTGATTGTAGGACGTGACCCTAGAAACTGGCAAGCCCATAGGAAAGATTTTCTCTACTACTTCATTTTCAAAAGATCTTTTACCTCTCTTCTCTTCTGAGTTTATTCAAATATTCCCTTCTAGTGAGACCATACCCCTTTTCCCTTTTGACCACTCGAAGATTCGACTAATGAGACCACTCCAAGGAGACAAGATATCGGACAACTAAGACCATTTGGAATGAAGAGGATTTTACCATGTAAATGGAAACTACAACTATTGAAGACTCCTAAGACTATGAGATTTTGAAGGCTCTGAAGAATTCCCAGATTTTTATGACCTAGGAAGGCACCCCTTATGGAACTTGGCAGACTATGGAAGTTGTCAATACCCGAGATCCAGGTGTATCGGAGAAAGATCGGAACATGGAGCATAGAACTCAAAGTTTTGTCAAGAAACCCTAAGGCAGGAGATATCAACTATGGAATGAAACCTCATGGCAGTAACATGGGCATAGACATGGCTAACCATGGTGTTATTGCCCGCCTATGCTATTGTCACCATGCGTAGTTAAGCGTGCAGATGCATGGAAGGATTGGATGGTAGAAGGCTGATGGAGCACCTATCAACAAGATGAAGTTTTAACCTTAGCCGGTGTATCACCAGGATCTGGATTGTTACATCAAGAAGTTAAGATGGACCTACAAGAAGCAGTATTTTATAAGGAAGCGTTCCGTGAAGAACTCAGGACCCAGAAGCTGAAAGTAGCCAAGCTAGAGGAGCCAAACCTTGAGACATCAAAGATTTGTCAGGAACTGAAGGACAGTAGGATCATGGTTCATGTCGAGGTTGATGAAATTCAGAGGTTGGAACATAACTCCAGAAATATTGAAGGATGCCACGAGAGACTTTGCGACAACAGAGATGATCTGGCAAAAGAACTTGAGTAGGACAAGCATGATCGAAAGAAGCCATCGGAGACATGAACAAGAATCGAAGAGTTTGATGACTTTGAAGATTTATTGACTATTAGAAGCCCAAACCCCTATTATATACCTGCGTTAGATGCGACGATTGTGAGCTGTCATTTGTTTGATGTTTTTCCGATAGCCACAAATAAAATATGTCTTTTCAAAACTTTTGTTTGTATTGTGTGTATCCCTCTCTATCTCTCTGATCTCACCCCAAAACCCTTGTACCCAATAGAGGATGAATGAAGATGAGCTCATATTATCTGGATCGATGAGTCAATTGGAGACAGACCGATGGATTCAGAACATGGAGGATCACATGGAGAATAACCCTATAGCCGGAAAGAATATGGCCCAGCATGCTCTTCAATGCTTTGAAAGAGGTGCTGCTACTTGGTGGAGGATATACCAAACCATCAATGGATGGCAAGGAGTAACCACTTGGAAAGAAATTAAGTTGACTTTGTCAAAGTCTAGGTTTGTGTCCCACAAGTTGAAGCCTTATGGAAATGATGTGAAGAAACCTTGTGCATGCAAGCTCTGTGGAGAAATAGGACACACCCATAAAGAACACAAGGATGAATGCCCTAATTGTGATGGAAGCCATCCAAATTGAAGAATGCCAAACTAGGCAGATCACTTGTTTCTTGTGTGAAGGGACTACCCACTACCTTTCGGTGCCACATTTACCCCATGGTACAAAGAACCATCCAGCAGAAGAAAGAAGAAATGAAAGGAGCCCTCACGGAAGTTCTAAGGGAAGCTGTGATAAAGGAAGAGATGGAGAACACACCCAAAGAGGAACCAATTAAACCCTGCACCAAGTCTTGCTATTCATGTGGAGAAGAAGGACACATCTCCCAGAATTGTATGAATGGGGATCTAGTAGAATTCCCGACGGAGGAAGTAGAGTATGACCCACAGGAAATAGAAGCCCTGATTGTAATGGAAAAGTCCAGAAAGAGAAGTAGATTGGATTCCAGGAAGGATCTGAGTCATGTCACCTGTTATAGGTGCAAGGAGTCAGGGCACTACCTCAGCAATTGCCCAAAAAGGAAGCCAAGGACCCAAGGAGGCTATATAATCACAAGGAAACCTCGAAACCTGTCAGAAGTAATATGTCTCCGTTGTAATGTAGCAGGGCACTTTGCCAGAGATTGTCCGAAGGAGAAGGAGACTGGTGATATATAGTTGAATTTGTAACAGAAGAAATGGAGTAGTAGAAGTGAGAGATTTTTCTTTTTATTGAGGTGTTAAGTTGAGACATGTAATGGAAAAGCGAGATTGTAATAATTTAAGAATCAATAAAGTTAGCAGTGTTGGTACTGCTTTGGATTTTATGAGTTACCCTATGAGGAAAGATGTTGACCAATTTCGAGGATATGAGAAATATGGTCTATGGAATATTAGAACATTTTAAGGGTGGTAGTACCGTGTAAGAACCGTTGACCCTGGAAAAGATAAGGATACCACTGAATGGATTTCAGACAAAAATGAATAGGAGTTTTGTCTCGATATGTTTGATACCCCAAGAGAGTGTGGGATGACGTTGGAGACTGTCAGTTGTTTGGACCAAATGTGATCAAGGAGTTAGAAGAGAATGTTAAGTTGATTCGAGATAGACTGAAGGTAGCTCGATCCGAGCAGAATAGTTATGCATACTCAATAACGCAAGGAGGTAGTCTATGAAATTGGAGACAGAGCATATCTTTGTGTGCCACCTCTGCGAGGAGTTAAATGATTTGGAATTAAGGGAAAGTTAGCCACGAGATTTGTAGGACCATACGGAGTTTTGGAGCGTATGGGAGAAGTGGCTAACAAGTTGGAGTCACCCGAAGGACTGTCAGGAGTTCAGGATGTGTTTCATGTTTTCCAGTTGAAGAAGTGCCATGCAGAGATGGCCAATATTCCCCTGTAAGGACGCTTGACCCTGGAAAGGATAATGATGTTCCGCGAAGTGGAGTATGGACTTCATAAGTATAAGTTTTTATCTCGGTATGTGGGACATCCCATGAGGATGAAGAGATGAAGTACTATTGGACACAAGGAGGTATAATGTTGGAAATATGGATCAATGGAAATTCCATGACGAGTCTGAGTAATCATGCTAGTTTGGTGCCAATATAAGGAAGGAAGACAATACAATTGGATGGATTTTAAGTATACTAGGAAGTTGGAAGTTGGAATAATGATCAGTTGCCCCGAGGATGTGTTCAAGGATTTTAAGTGATGAGATGGGCCATAACCCACAGGCCCTAGGACCTGCCAAGAAGCAAGCACACTCTTGCTGAAGGAAAACCTTAGTAGAAGTTACGATTGTATCGACAGACGACTCTATAGGAGTTACGCAAAACCTGAGAGTTGTTAAGGAACGATAGATGTTTGTTTGGCTTGCAGAAACAATGGATTTTCCGAACTTGGTTCGTCGACAAGAGAAATTCTGCAATGCTTGTGAGGATGACCGAGTGTTAGAATGCGAGATTCGCTAAACCATGTACAAGGTAATGATTTGGGTGCGGGATGGATTGATCACCATACCGACTTACTCTTAATATTCGCTTTGCTATGTGGGATAGTAAATCTAAGAGACTTACCTATAGTTGCGAGACGACGATCAAAACCTTGTTTAAACCTTAGAATGGTATAGGTATTATTTTCCCTTGTACATGACAGTTGTTGCCAACCGTAGGATATACGGTGAGGTTCAACCAGACCCATTTCCTGCAGGACAAACCAAATTGTTGACCACCATGAGATAACAATAGTTGACTAGAATTGGCGCCAGACCCGTCAGCTATGAAGACCCAGTCTCAGGATAACCTTACCAAGATGAAAGGACAATAGAATTGAGGAAAAGGTTATGCCACTACCGAAAGAGCCCAGAGAAGGAATTATCCTTACAATCTGAGAAGACCAACACTGTCAGGAATAAGGATGGAGTATATGAGTTTTGATGGAACCGTAACAATGCTTCTAAGGGTGGTAGCACCCGAGACCCCGGAGACGATCGATGGATTTTGAGAAGACCCCCAAACCCTAACCTATTTCTTGCTAGCCTCTCCGAATCTCGAGGACGAGATTCATTTTAAGGGTGGTAGTTTGTAACATCCCAAAATTCTAAATTTTGGAATGTTATAAACACAATAGATAGTTTTGATTGTTGTGTGATTGATTGACTGAAAGTGAGTGAATTCGAAACTTTTGGAAGTTAAATGAGGGGGAATAAAAGGACTTTCCGAAACTTTCATTTTTGCTTTTATGATCTTCGGGAATTCAAATTCTTTTCATCACAAAACCCTGGAGAGAAGATGACATGACTTCTTCCATTTATTTAAATGACAAGGGTGTTGAAAATATTTGAATTTCATTTGGAAAATATTTCAATTCTGAAACTTTATGCAACTCAATGATTTTCACGGCGAAGATAAAATGACTTCTTCAAAACATATGAAATATGAGTTGGGAGTTTCAAAGAATTAAATTCAAAGTTCTTTTGAATTTATTTTTAATTTGGAGTTATTTGAGTTTTATTCAAATTATTTTTCTCCAAAAATAAATTATATGGAAAATAGGGTAACATGATTCCCTACATCAGAAAAATGGAGACAAATAAATTTGAATTCATTTTGGTATTTTTTAAATGATTTTTGTTGGATATTATTGGACCAGAAGCACTCCTTGCTTTATTTGAATTTGTGTGAATTTTATTTAATGCTATAGAAATGTTCATCTTGTAGGAAATCTTTTTCTGAAAATTTTGATATATTATATGCTTATATGATATTTCTATTTATTTTGTTTTTCTATTTTGTTTGTCTATATTAAAAAAAATCCCTCCGCGAACTGGGCCGGCCCAGCTCCGCGCCGCCTTGCCCATCGTCCCCGACCGGGACTCCTCCCCGGAGTCCGGCGCCGCCCTGCCACCGGCCGCCGCCTCCCCTTACCCCTCCTCCACGCCTCCCGACGCCACCACCCTGCTGGCTCGCCCACCACCGCCACGCCTCGATGCCACCACCCCTTGATTGCCCTCGCCACGCCACTCCCGGACCACTTCGCCGCCTTCCTCGACGCCCGGAGCCACCACCCCGACCGGAGCCGAGCCGGCGCCGTACTCCCGCGTCACCGGAGTTCGCCGCCGCCGCCGCGGTAACCGCCGCCCCTCCCCGTCCGTCCGATCTGGATCTAAGGATCCAGATTCTTTTGTTTTTTTTTTCAAAACGTTTTTTCTTATTTGGTGAGTGTTCATTAGTTAGGGTTTGCACTGAACGGGTTTCGTTAGTTAAATGTTCGGCAGCGAACGTTCGTTATTTAGTTCTTTTCTTTTTCTGTTAATTTTTTTAGTCAAGGACTTCTTTGTAGATATATTATTTACATATTAGCCCCTGGTTTTCAAACGCTCATAACTTTTTACTCGTTAGTCCAAATTCAACGAAACCAACGCTCACGTCTTCGTTATGATCCCCTCTATCCAGTAATCCAACTCAAACATGTTCTTGAAAATTTAAAATTTGAATTTAAACAGATTTGTATTCAAACTTCGTTTGATCGTAGCTTGAGTTTCGTAACTCCGATTTAGTTGATTCTTTTTGCAAATCGAAGCTCTTGACCTAAACTTTCTAATAAGGCCAAATTCACATAATTTTGGTACTGTTAGCAATTGTTTTATGTTGCAAGAGTTATTTGCTTGGTTTTGATGTTTTCCGAATTGTTTTCTTCGATCTTTCCGATCTTTTGAGTGATTGCTTATGTGTGTTACTATTGATTGCTTACGATAGATTGATCGGAGTGTGACGAGTAGACCTATCAAGAGTTTTGAGTGCGAATCATCTTCATCAACTTTGCAGGCAAGTAACACTTTGATCATACTTTCTCATACCCAGTTTTTATGCATTAGATCAATCCTCGAACATTTGCATGATTAGGATCTAATTAAATTGTGGGATGGGAAGTAGTTGAGGTAGTACCTATTACCTGTTTACATATGAAACCTTGGGAGTTACCTCTACGTTTGCTTAATTGCCATGATATGCTAGTAGACGTGGATTGGGTGAGTGTATCCATGACAGATGTGAGATTGTTAAATTAATGGTTTATTTAAGGTGGCAACTTAAACACACATCTGGGTGGATTGAGGCGCCTGGCTATTCCAGGATTTGCCTATCAAGGCACCTGGGTAGACAGGATTTGCCTGTATTTCTTCGGACCGCCACCCAGGCTCAAAGGGATCTTGAGATTATTCAAACTAGAAACTTCCGTGTGCAGCCACAAGCCATTATGGGCTCTAGCATAGTTGATTAAGTTGTGCGAACTCTTACGGGTAGACTAGCAGATGTAGGGGTTGTAGGTTGGTACGGTCTACCCACATGTAAGGTGCTAGTGCTTCTGGAAGACTATGTCTCGGTCATCCGTCTCTCAAACACCATGTAGTGCGAGAAACCAAACGGAGGCGATCGAGTCTTGTGGGGAAAAGTGCGCAAACCTCTGCAGAGTGTATAAACTAATCATGGTTAGCCGTGTCCCCGGTTATGGACAATCTTGAGTATCTAGTTCTTGGATTATCCTGTTGATCTCATCATGTTACTTTAATTAACTTTGTTGGGTTTTAATGAGTACTTTTAATTGGGATTGAGGATGTCACAACCATTCTCAATGTTTAACAACCACCCTGATAGTTAAATAAAATTTATTCCTTTGCAGTAGGGAAAAATTTGCTTTTCGCAAAACCTTATAACCATAGAGCTTTTCCACCAGCCATATATGCATGTAGTATAGGCTTATTCTTTCATTACTCTCTATGTGTTACATTGCCAGCATATTCCATGTGCTGACCCGTTTTCAGGCTGCAACTTTTCATGTTGCGGACTTTTCAGACGACGAGTAAGTGATACGTTAGGGTTACGATTTCTACACTCAACTTTGCCGTTGGTGTTGATGGGAATCCACAACCTTGTTACTTCCGCTATTTTGGATTGAGGTAATAGTATTTACGTTATTTATACATGTGATTTACCTCTGTTATAAATCCTCGAGTACTGTGTGTGTCAGCATACCGATCCAGGGATGACACTTAAGCACAGAGACTTGACCCATTCGGGTCGGGTCGCTACATAGAGTGAGTCTACTTAGCGAACTGGCAGGACGCGGAGATCGATTGATCAATATGCATATCAAGCATCTATAGTTATTATCTCTTCCCAAAAGATATCTCAAGTCGCTTCCAACGTTTTGATGAGTAAGGGAGGGTATGCTCAACAAGATAACTATGGACGACCATCTTCCAATTTCCAATCTATATCTTTCATTGGGTAAGTAAGGGGAATAAGCAAGAATGGTGGAAATCTTAAGAATGTGCTAGTTCCTTTGCTGCGAATGGGTGGAATTGGTATCCCCAAAAGGTTGTTCTCTTAAAACCTCTGGCAATGGGGTGTGGAATAGTTCAAGTCTATCCCTTTGGTTAAGCTACTGTTGTTATACATCTCTACTATTATGGGCCACCACTTACTTCAAGGAAGTCGAGTACACATCTCCTTCAACATGAAGGACGAGGACCTGCAGCGACGTAACGTTTGAAATAAAAGTAACCAACATAGGAGAGTGATCAGAAAGCATACGACTCGAGGGAGGGTTGGCTAATCAAATTAGAATGAAGATTCTGCTCTATATGATAAACATTGGTTGACTTTGATATGAAGTGTTGATTGTGTTTTCTATTCGTTCAGACCCCGACAGTGCTTCTCGTTGTGACTGAAGGAATGTTCATTCTGTGCAAGATATATGCTAGTTTACAAGCACGAGACCCTCCTTTCGGGCCGGTAGACAGAGGCCTCGGTTCCAACGAAATGGGGAGCAAAAAGAGGTCGTGTCATACCATACAGATGAAATGAATGAAAGATATTCCTGCTGTTTCTGTGCCTATTAGTACTTCGCTCTAACCACATCAAGAGGAGTAGTTTGTTTTTCTTTTGTAAAGCGAGCCCAAGGAAATATATAGGAGAACATAGCTTGTTTTGTAGCAAGTAAATTCGAAGGCTCAAATCGTCTATATCAATGCAAGTATAGCTGGATGGAGTGACTCGTGCTTTTGAACCATAAACTAATGCCGCCTCTTGGGAGCGCGTGTTACTATTCCATTCTTTGGAGGACAATCCAACGGAAAAAGGTATGTTTCCAACCTACACTTTAGTTGTTCCAGCTCGTGAGGAAGACGACTATGGAATTCAGATTTCGTTTCTCTCGAAGGAAGCCAGTCCTTAATTAATGTCAGGGAAGGAAGGAATTGCTCTTAGGCTTGTGAGTCTTTTATCATATGGATGGGTCGTACAACCCTTACATGGTCTCTCAGCATGAAATTGGGTACTTTTCGTCTATGGCGATATGGAAGTTATCTACAAAGAATGCCAACTTAGGACTGTCAAAGTGGAAATCGTATCAACCCACCGAAACCGCTCTTTGGAATGGAATGCATAGTACTGTGCATTGGAATGGAAAATTCGAATAATCAATACATGGATCTAGTATCAACATGACCCAACTTCCATTCTCGTGACCCAACTTATTCAATCACTTCCATTATCTTTCTATTGCTACAAATCGACAACAAAAAACATCCCTTGGAATTCCTGTTCGATAGGAAAAAATAGCTCTTCAACTAGAAATAGCAAGCAACATGTTTTTCTTCTCTCTTTCGGGCACACACCCTATCGGGTGACGCCACTGACAAACACCCTAAAGGGGAACGCAACACTTCCTATAACAGAAAAAGCAATATCTGAAATCTTTAAGCAACTAAAAAAGCATATACTAAAAGATATGTGTTGAAAAGGGATGGTCAATAACAAGATGAACCCAATGCCCAATCTTCCCAATAGTATTCCTTAACTCTTGAATTGATACACTTGTTCATGGCATCTATTCTCTATCTTCACTTTTCACCTTCTCATCCTTAACCTCAGAGGTCTGTTCCTCCTAGACATCCTTCTGCGTACAAAAACAGAAGAAGAAGCACGGGCATAAATCAAAAGAATAGTTTAGTTTCAGAAGTCTTTTTTGATTGGTATATCAGTCATGGTTTATAGGGAAATAGTTAGAGTAGGAAAGCTACATTAGTTAATATTGTTTATGTTTTTGTTTACGGCAATAGTAGGTTTCTTGCTTGTCATATTTATAATATAAGCATCAGTTACATTTGACGTCCAGCATTTTATAGAAGAGAAAGGAAGGTTAAGGGCAAGGGCGCAGCATAATATATAAGAAAAACTTGATCTTTGAGGGGAAATTTTTCAAACTAGACCGATAAATGAGAAAAAGTACCAGTCGTACCAAGAACCAAAGGTGCCAGCTTTCATTGATATATGTACCATATCTTTTAGCTGAAAAATATATGGATAAGAATCGGCTCTGGGAGGAGGGGTGGCGCGACAGAGCAATGAATAGCTGGGATCTTTCCTTATCTTCGGTCGTGACGCCTTTTCCTTTTGTATGAGAAAGCGCTACAAAACATACTTCTCGCGGGTTATCTTCTACTCAAGCAAGCTCGCTCCTATTCTTCATCCACCAACTAGCAGGAATGTAGGAGCACAAGAGGGTCATCATCTTCTCAAAGCGATTGGCTTTTCGATCTGCTTTCCAAGAGGTGGTTTGTGACATGACCGGAAAGAGTGAAATTCTTGTTAGGATTGGCATGTCAAGTTGCTTTCTCGCACCCTAACATAAACCACCTTATCCTCACTCAGATTGTTCTTTTGGACCGAGCGAAGCTTGACCTCTATCGGCGTTTTCTCTATCCCTTCTAATCTCTCAATGGCATTTCCATACCTCGATTCAATCAATCAAGTAAGTCCGGATGACACTTCTATTTATTTAGTGTTTCCCCGGCTATTCAGCCATTACTTGCATCTCAGGTTCTTTATACCCTTTTTTAGTGCCATGCACACTGAGGTTTCTGGCATGACCGAATCTTTTGAGAATATCGCTTATTACGTTAATTTCTTCATTAATTCCATAATTCCAATGTAGCTCGCTATAAACCCTATATTAAGATGAAGTAAGAAAGCATCAGTCCTCTTATTTTCTGTCTTCTGTGAAAGAATGTAGCTCGCTCTTTCAACCCGGGGCCCCCTCTGGGGAACTGTTTGAGTTTAGCATCGACCCATTTCCTTTTGATTGTATTACGCTTGACTCTCCTGCAAAACATTTCGCTTTCTGCGCCATGCTCGTACGTGGTTTACACTCCTAGCTTTTCATCTGACTTTGCGATCGGGCAATTGTTTGTTTTCAACTGGATTGGATTCCAAACCAAGAAAGATAGGCAATTTTCACTTGAAAGAAAGGAGCTTCAGAACTCTTGTATTCCACCGAATAAGAATAAGAATAAGAATAAGAGCAAGAAGGGGCTATCTTTGTGAAGGGACCGACACTAGAAAGTAGATCATATGGCCTTTCTTTCACCAAAATCAAGTAAAGCCCCGGCCCAAGAAATGCAGCAAAGCAAGTCGTCTTTAGTTTGGAGCTAAATTCCCGGATGATAGGCTTGATCAAGTGCCTTACCTGAAATCGACGATATAAAGTGGGCTCTTTAGCTTGCTCTGATAGAGGTCTCCTTCTCCCTTAGCAGCGAGACCAGTCCCTACCTCTTTTCAGTCAATCTTTCATACCGTATGCCCTTTCTACGCCTAAAAGAAGTTCATGTCTCTCCTCTCTGAAGACGGACCTTATTGAAAAGTAGTACGCTTTCTTTCATGGTGTTCAGGATCCCATGCTTTGTAGTTCACGCATGGCTTTCTGTAACGAAGCTAATGCCGAAAATTAAAGACCTTAAATGGAAAGACACAGGAGGTGGCGAAAAACGAAAAAAGAGAAAGATCTTACAAACTTCTTTGAACCCGGTAGCAAGCGGAGCCCTTATTCATGGGCTAGGGACTAGCATTGAACAAAGTTGGTGACAACCAAAGAAAAAGTGAAAGGGCAAGTAAATAATCTAAACATGCGGGTAAGCATCAAAAAAATAATAAAAGTAATTGGCCCTACCTGTTAGTAAAGAAAGGCCTTCCAGAGCCTATCTAACACAGACATACACGCGGATGAGGACACAAAAATAAATGGACGTCGATCCGGTACTGAAATTGCATAGCACAAAATGCAATATGTTCATACTTGATGAAATGCACATCATCCAATTCATGATTTAAGAACAAGAGAATGAGATACTGACTTTTTTTACATCTGTAACTACATTCTCACATTTCTTTTTTGATCTCATGACTTTTTATGCGATCGGAAAAAGAATGAGATCAGAAAGATGGGCGGACGACTTGACCATAAGGTCGGATGTTTCCGTGAGCAGTAAGCAGCGAATATCCCCTTTTGGGGGAAAGCTGGTTAAACAAAACTAGGGATAGCTAGCAGGTATTTTCTAAAGGGTCAAAAAGTAGGTATTTCAAAAGGGCTTTGGCAAAGGAGGTTCACCTTGCCTGCTTTCCTTGTCCTCCGTCCATCGATATCCTATACTGGATACCTTTGCCTTTTCCGAGTGGAGCCAGTAGGCTATTCTCGTTCTTAGCTTTATACGCCGAAACATGCCATTGCGTAGGCTCGTAGGTGTACTTCGTATTCTTATTTATTATTGGCGTACGTAATTTCCTTACTACGTCTACCGCTCGTAGGAATATCTCTAAATAGGAATAGTAGTCCTCGTATGTACATCTTTCGTATTGTGATAAAGCACCTACGGCGCTAGAAATAGTAGCGCCTTAAAGAAGGCGTTCCAGGTTCTTTTTCCCATGGTTGTATCAGAGCTGGCCACTGATAATAGGAAAAATGAAACATTTGGTCTGTTTTAATTCATTCTCAATCTTGTTTCCCCTTGCGCTCCGAGGGAAATAAAGGGGAAATCACTGATTCATTTGGAGCTGTTTTCTAACTGACTCATTGACATGAGAGATTGGATGTGATGCGCCAGTCACTCGTACTACAGCGGACAGAGGTCACCGGCAAACGACCGTTCCACGATGGAACCGGGCACTACTGTTTGCCCTAAGGGCCGACCCTCCTTTTCAGAGAAACAGACACATGACATCACTATATTACGCATTTTAGAGATAAGAAAGTGGAGTATGCAGTCTTCCCTTTTTTTACATTTTAAACTCATGTTCATGGTCTGTTTTATTCCCAATTGTTGCTCGTGTGAACAGAAAGAAGAGAAATTGGGCCAGCAGTCTTATACTTATAGTCAACTGCTCTATGACGATCTGACCTCTTTCCTGGGAGCTGCTTGCTCGTCTACGCTCTGACCAATTCAGTCAAAATAAAAAAAATGATGTTTCCTTGAAAAAGTCTAAGAAATAGTAGTAGTAGTCAAGAAGTGCACTTTTTCCATATATTTTGATTTATAGGGATCCCTATCTTTATCTCTATCCACAGAGATACCTATCCATATATATATATAGATAGATTTTTCTCAAAATTGATCTAGACTATCCTCTATCCAGATAGATATGTCCCTATGAGCGACTAGGCCGATCTTTTTTTATATGTTTTGGCCACATCCGTTTCCGCTCCGAAGAGGAATGTTTGGATCTTTCAATCTTATGTCGTGAGGGATGTGACCTATATTAGGTCCATAAGATGCCACATCTTTAAGTGTTCTATGATTCACCTCCAAATAATGAGTAGGTAGTTCAATCCTTTTGATTCTTATCTTCCTAGTAAACAGGGATTTGGAGCAATAGGTCGAATTATTATATAAAGAAGACTCTTCTACAAAAGGACTTATTGTTCGAGTAGGAAGATTTCGGTTTTTCTCCTTCCCTCTTTTCAATAAGAAGAAGTATTTGAAATGAAACAAATTCCTCTCCATTCTGTTGTGCTCAGCGAAGGAACTGCCTAAGCACACTTTTGCGGATCCAAACTTCTTTGCTCTTTCAAAGTCTTCTTCTTGCATATAAGAAAGCAACTTTTGCAATTCCTTGGATTTGAGTAGTAAGCGGCATCCCCTCTGAGTTGTGAGTAAGTGGAACCATTCTTTTTTTGTTCTTCTCCAGATTCTGGCTGGTAGGAATTTGCCTCTTCTTTTTCCAACTAATATGTCCGATAGGAATTTTCCTATGATTTTTCCAACTGATATGTCGATATAGAAAGATCTCCTTATTTCAAAACCGCGGGTTCTCGCGTAATTTTCTTTAGAAGATATTAGATCACCGTGGGAAACTTTCAACTGAGCAATGGTTACCAGTCCATTATGCAAACAAACCCCGATGACTTACCGGTTGCCTTGCTTGAGGAAGAGTGTCACTAAAATGGAGACAAACTGGAATCACGTCCGATCTTGTTTCTTGATTGAGTAAAAAAAGGATATATGAAGTTCGTTCTCTTCCTCTGTGCATCTCCCTTATGGGTAAATCCCCATAATAATGAGGCAACTTTCATGTAGTTTGTGATTTGATGTTACTATTTAGATTTTCTCTCCGAGAGAGATTTCTTTTAATGGATCTCCTCTTGTTCCTCAATCTTCGGAGAATACGGCGTTGGATTAGAGAAAGTTCTCTGTTCCGAACATTTCCTGGAAGTAGACGACACGTTTTAAATCTTAATGTTGGCATGGCATATTTCGTTGAATCAGTCTTTTTTGCCACATCGCATATAAAGGGAATCGAACCCAACTCTTCCACGAACCCCCCACGAATGGCCCTCCCTTAATTCAATGAACTATGAGAATTCATTTTTTTTTCATTTTTTTCCTTTCACTTCTCACAAGTCCTTCATATACTAGCAGAAACTAAATACTTGACCGACTGTGTAACAGTGCTCAGGTAAAGTGGCAGTGGTTGAAAGCGAGCGGAAACGTCAGTGTTTTCTGTGCGCTATGATAGTAGTGGTGAAAGAAAATCCAATTCAAATATCTCAACGTAAAAGGAAAATCGTTTCACTTTGAAAGGAAAGCTAGCTATATGAGACCGAAATCACTCTATCAACGATATTCATTGCACCATGATTGAAGGACAATGAGGGGCAGGTTATATTCCCTTTCTTCTGATTGATTGAGGAATCGCTAATAATGACACCACGTCTGTAGCATCTACTGCTATTGCAAGGCCCCACTTGATCTATATCCCATTCACTTAACAATTCCTCCGGCTCTCGCCGACTATTATTTGTCATTCCCAAATCCATTCTTGTCTAAGCTGCTCATGGTACTACTTTCTTTTATTTTGCGTTATTTTATTAGGTGGAAGATCAGGAAAATTAGGTACTATCTAATATGTCCACAAACTAAGTATAATCTCCAAAACCCACCTTAATCCATTTTATATAGAATCTGTCTCCTTCCGTAATTCATTCCTCCACACCACACTCTTCTTATAGTTATGAGTGAATCTGAATTCTCAAAAAAAATACCGAAGACAAAGAGAAGGCATCAGGGGCGGAGAGAGAAGAGAGCGGTTGTTGGAACAACAAGATCTACTTCCTTCACTAGGACACTGGCACCAAACAAAAACAAAACTAGACTGCCCGAACAACAAGTCCTGCCCCTTCCTCCTAGATCTGCACGTTGAACTAACAAAGACACTCCCCCTCATCCCATAAAAACGAGTATTATTTCTCAGCTGGCAACAAAGAAACGCCTAGCAGAAGAAAATAGTTATTCTTGCATCTCTGCTACTAGGAAAGTAAGTCATTGACAAAGGACCCAACCGTTTTGAATTTGCTGAGGGAGACCTAAGATCGGAATGAACAGCAGTCGAAACCCTGAGCCCATCGTGTCTGCCAGCTATGCAATGGATCTACTGGAGATTCCATAGGGAGAGCAATCGCTAACCTTTCCTTCGGTCAATCACGAGAAATTTGCGAATCAAATCCGTTGTCATTAGAGTGATCAACTATATACACTAATTATTCATACAGATGCTCTTCGGTGGAAATGAACTACGAGAGACTAAGCCCTACCGATAGCAGTAGAAGCGTTAGCCACAGAGTGACTTTTTAATTGACACCCACTAGTGGTCAGTTTCTACTTCCAAGTTGACTGGACCAGGTACCACATTTACCATAGGATATGCTTATCTGACGAGGTCCCTCGATTCATCTCTGCCACTTGGAATTGCTTACGAGCTGTTCTTAAATACTCTTCAAAGTACTCAAGCTTCCAACTCCTTGCTAACCGATGAAGGAATCAAGATTAAAGGACTATATGACTAGCTCTTCCACATCCTCGCCACCATTCATAAGGCTTTCAAGGAATGTTGAGATATCTATAGAAAAGAGAAACAAACATTCTCAGTTGGTCCACTATTAGCGAGGCCTATAGTCTTCACTTCATCAGTCTAGGAATAACACTAAAGTAGCACCCCTCACTACATTCTTGCTCACTGAACATAGATGTATAAAGAATAGTGCACTGGTACACGATATGATGTGTTGTCATGACCCATGAACTAAGCTTCTCAATAATCAAAATGGTCCTCTCAGCATGTTTCAAGGGAAGCAAGAGATCGTTTTCTCAGGATATTAGTCACCCAATCTTCCCAATAGTATTCCTTAACTCATGAATTGATACACACTACTGGAATCTGGCACTTTGCCATCTGCCATGGCAGATGGCAAAGGCATGTTCGGCGGATGGCAAAGGCTTTGCCATCAGCCAGCAGATGGCAAACAAAGTCACTGAAACCCTCGGTAAAGGCTTCTTTGCCATCTGGCGGCTGATGGCAAGAGTTTGTAACTTTGCCATCTGGCGGCCGATGGCAAGAGCTCAGGCTTTGCCATCCGGTGGCAGATGGCAAAGCCTCTTAACGGGTTAGCTCCGTCAGAGGTTAACGGCATACTTTGCCATCAGCAGCGGATGGCAAAGGCTGCGAGCTCTTTGCCATCGAGCGTAGATGGCAAAGGCTGCGAGGCTCTTTGCCATCGCCAACAGATGGCAAAGGTTTAGCTCTTTGCCATCTGCCAGCAGATGGCAAAGTGACTATATTGCCCCATTTAATTTTGTTTTTTCTTATATCAATTCATTTTCACAGAAATCAAACACAAATATATTTATATGACCAATATAGGATATTCAACACATATTACCAATAGTCATGAACACATATGTATCCAACACATGTTACCAATAGTAGCAAGTTTCATCCGTACATATACATAGTTTCATCAATATTACACAGTTTCATCCATAGGTAGCAAGTTTCACAAGGTCAAAAGAAAAACTAAATACAAGCACTCCATCAACCCAAGCTTCCGTGATCTTAAGCAAATCTGTAAAATGGGAAAGAAGAAAGTTAGAAGAAGAAGATTATTATGATGCATCTTGAAACTTTTTGAAGAGACTTTGATGAATGAATGACTTACTACAAATGTAGAGTATCATTTTGGAAATGTGATTTGCGTTTGCTTAGAAGCATCACACTTCAAAGTGGTAAATTTCATTTCCTTCTTATCGCTCGAAGCATCACACTTCAAAGGAAAATTTCATTTCTTTCTTATCACACCTCATGAATTTTTACAACTTGGTATGTTAATTTTCTTGGCAACGCCAAGGGGTTGTTATCTAGTTTCTTAAGCATATTATGTCATTTTAGAGTTAGCTAAGCATATTAAGTCATTTTGGAGGAAAAGATGCTAAGTATAGGTCATTTTAGAGCTATCCTAGGTTAAATAGGTCATTTTTAAGCTAGCTAAGCATATTAAGTCATTCTGAAGGAAACAATGCTAAGTATAGGTCATTTTAGAGCTATCCTAGGTTAAATAGGTCATTTTGGAGCCAATTAAGCTTATTATGTAATTTTTGAACTAGCTAAGCATATTAAGTCATTTTGGAGGAAAAAATGCTAAGTATAGGTCATTTTAGAGCTAGCCTAGGTTGAATAGGTCATTTTGAAGCTAAGTAAGGTTATTATGTCATTTTGGAGCTAGCTAAGAATATGAAGTCATTTAGGACCTAAAATATGTCATTTCTTAAGCATACTATATGGAGGAAAAAATGCTAAGTACATGATTATGTCGCTAGTATCCATATGGCAGAGAACCCGGGCCGACATGACTAGTCATAGAACCAAGGTGGCACAAACATACAGGGACATGCATACATGACCCAGCAATGCACGTGTCGGTCATCAGCGAGTGCAACCAAGTCGTAGCAAGCTACAAGGACTTCGGTGATACACCGCGTGACATTTCCCCGTAGGGACAGACATAGGAGCAAAGAAGGACACATGCCGGTCAATCCATGTGTTCCGGAGCAGTAGCGAACTACCATGGCTCAAAGGAAGCACTAGGAGGCATTTCCCTATATGGAAGGCTACCAAAGGCACACGACTAGGTGTCGAATCCCACACCTACAATGCATTTCAAACATACACACATTATGCACGATATGTCTAGATATATACAACATGGCATCACAACAAAACTCTATTAAGAAAGACACTTGGGACACTTACCGTCATCATGGAGGTGTAGGTGTAGGTGTAGGTGTAGGACCGGTCAGCGCCCAAAGGGCGCAGACGGAGAAGGATCGGTCGATGGTTGTCGGGAGTTACGCTGCACCAAAGATTATTTCCAATGTATCGTTAGCATGATGCAACTCAAATGTGAAGACTAGTAACTAATGACTGTTCAAATGAAACTCACCGTGCCCGCCAGAGCAATGACTGGCATCGGCGGAGGGGTCTGGCCATTCTTCTCGCACATGGACTGCACATTTGGTTTTGACGAGTCAGTCATATTAGTTACTAATGAAAGGAACATTGCGTGCATGATTTAGCTAATATACGTAAGAAACTTACCACGAAGAGCTCAGACATGGCCCGGTTAGCCAAGTCGCTCCGGTTCCTCTCCTCCTCCAACAGCCTAGCCGTCCTCTCCTCATTCTCCCTGTCCCTCTCCGCCGCCTACCGTCCCTCTCCGCCAACCGCCGTCCCTCTCCTCAAAAGCAGCCTGGGTCTTCACTCTCTCTGCCTCAATAGCAGCCTGCAACACCACTCGTTAGCATTGTAATCATCGACGACCGCAAACACAATGTAATGGAGGAAAGGCTACTGAGTCCATATAATTAACAAACCTGGAATTCGATTTCCACTGGTCGTAAACGACGCGGTATCTCAGGATCAGAGCTGGCCTGGCGCTTCTTGATCTCAAGGGAGAGTGCTACTACAACGTATCAGTCCATTACCAATGGCTAACGAGCCATGGGACCTCCCTCCACCAGATATCATCACCAGCTCTGGATCAAGGGGCCGGCTCGGGTTAAAGTCCAGCCCTTTCCTCGCCTTCCCCTGCTTAACGTACTGCACCATCTTGTGGTGGGAGGCCTCATTGCTGAAGTTCTTTGCATTTTCGAGGTCAGACTCAGAGAATGCCTTGGCCTTCTTGTACGGTGCAATATTGGACATGCCATAGAGGTCGAACAGCTCTGGCACTGGAGCCTTGTTGTGTTTTGACTATAAGAGAGGAACAGAGTATTAGTTAAGGACTCAAGCTAGCACAAAGAATGAATTTGCATGAATCATGAAGCAAACCACACATACCCAGCTTTTCCTGCACTCCATGTAGGTCGACGCTGCCTAGATGGTGTGGCACACCTTTCATTTTGAAACGCTTCTCCTTTGCTATGTTGTGGGCGACGCGCCATTGGGGAGAGCACCACTCATCCACCAACACCTCCCAAAGCAGTCCATCTTGTCCGCACACCATCTCGGAGGCACCTAAGTTAAGCAAGACAAATTTGAGCGCTTACGCCTACTGAATCAAATCAAGGAAACTAAGTACAAGGCCTTAAGAATAGGTAATTACCTTCATGTACTTCTCCTTACTCAGATACTTGTCCCGGCACTTCTCTTTTCTCCTCCTAATACCAGTCTGTGCTAAGTAGTCTCGAACAGCCTGCATCCGAGCCTCGTGCCGAAAGTTTCCAAGTAGGCGCCTGCACTAGGCGTCGATAACCCGAGCCGCCGCCTCCTCCTGTCCCTCAAAGACACCAGAGAAGGTCTGCAATCAAACAAGAAAACACGGATTAGAAGGTCTGCAATCAAACAAGAAAACACATGTAGAAGGTATACAATCAAAGAAGAAAACACAACGTAAATGGCAAAGGAGAAATTACCCAAAACGTGGCGATCACAATGTAGGCCACCGTGTCGCACTTGACATCGCCGACCCTATGCTCCGGCGGGGCCGGGGCAGCCAAGTAGTGCTCCTGTGTCATTCCTAGCTCGAACCCGGCCCTCACCGGCAACGTGACCCACCCCGGAAGCATCGGCGACAAATCACACCAAGGACAAGTGTTGGGCCTGCGGACACCATCTTCGTGTGTCCAAGAACTTCAGTATGACAAGGCCAACGCATTAGATATTCGAAGAAACGTCAAGGCAAAAGGTTAAAAAATAGTAAATGCACTTACTTCTCCCCGTTAGGCGCAATCAACCACCTCTGGTCGGGGGTCGCCGGGGTGGGCGGGAGCTTTGTACGACCACGCTGGTAGACTTTGCGCCTCAACCCACTCACCCTCGCTATAGCTATCGGGACTATTGTCTCCACCTGAACACAACCATGTGCACTCGACCGACTCAACAGGACTCCCTACCGAGCTCCCGAGTCTCGTGGGCGAAGACTGCAGCCCGAGGCTCCGACTCAAGCGTGACTCTGCCTCGAGCTCCGAGTCTCGTGGGGCGAAGACTTCAGCCCGAGGCTCGGCGGCCCGAGGCTCGTCGTCGGACCGAGGCCTCGCCGGCCATAGGCGCGTCTGCCATAGACGGGTCCACCTCAGATGGCTCGATCTCGCACGGAGCAGCCACAGTGGTCGGGTGACTCAAATGGGGTGGCGGCGAGGAAGGCGAGCAGCCTTCCTACCTCTCCCGACGCCACGCCCACCTCTAGCAGCCTTCTCCTTCTTACGCCTGACCTCTCCGGCCGAAGAAGAAGCGACCATCGCTGGACTCTGCAAACTGAGATCTAGCGCTCTCCGGAGGCTATGGGGGGAATGGAACTACCCCTCCCACCACGCGCCGAGGTAGGAGCCCCGGAGCGCTCTCGACCCGCGCCCACCATCTGTCAACACCTGGAATGACAAAGAGTAAACGAAATTAGTACAACATAAAAAAATGAATACCTAACATGAATAATAATATAATATAAATTCATTTTAGAGGAATAAATGCTAAGTATAGCTCATTTTAGAGCTATCCTAGGTTAAAGTCATTTTTGAGCTAATTAAGGTTGTTATGTCATTTTTGAGCTAGCTAAGCATACAAATTCATTTTGGAGGAATAAATGCTAAGTATAGCTCATTTTAGAGCTAGCTAGGTTAAAACTTGAACTAATTAATAATATATATGTATATAATAATAATGGAATTACTGACATGAACTATAATATTAATCTTCATCGTCATCATTAATAAATGCATCATCATCATCTGTATATGCTTCGGGGTTAATAAATGCATCATCCTCATCACTATCAGTAATGACGTGCTCATCATCATCATCAACATCCGAAGGCCTCCTCGCATGTAATCGGTCAAGCATTGACAGGTCATCCGCAGCAAGAACCTCTTCTTGTTCTCGCTCTTCTTGTTCCCCGCCAGTGCTCGGATTCACCGCCGCTGTCTACTTGAATGTTATGAGGTGAGCGGTTCTTGAAACGCTTTTTGAAATACGTGTTTCTTGGAACAATTCTCCTTCATATGTGTCTCGGATTAATGTGAGGTTCATAATCCTCTTCATTGGGGGGAGGTGGTCTAACACGTGGCGGCACTTCATAAACGACATCCCAACCTTCGAGATTTGGATCACTTTGGCAGGCCCACGGTAGATAGAAAACTTGGGATGCCTGTTGAGCCGTAATATAGACATCGGGAACATCCAAATGGGTGCTTTGTTTGATTTCGACTAGCCCTAGATGTTCATGAGTCCTTCTAGTCTCTTTCGGCTGGAACCAATGACATTTGAAGACTACGACGTTGGTGGGTTTGCACCATAGAATAGAAGTCCATAAATTGCTTCACCTCTTCCATCATACTCGGTATCTCCTTCGCCGATAGCAGAGACACAACAATTTGTAGACTTTCGATTGGCCATAGATAGCTCTTTGCCATAGGTACGAAAGCGATACCCGTTGATGTCAGATTTGTCAAATGAATGGACCTTATAGTCAAAACAATTAGCGACTTGTCTCAATTCAAGGCGTCCATAGACTCTGAACTAGCCTACAAGTTTAATACGAAAGGATTGTTGCATTAGCCAGAAATTAGAAGAAGAAATGAAATGGTCTAATGGAAATTACCGTTTGTTTGAACCAAGAGATGAAACCAGGATAGCCGCCTCCATGCATTGCCAGAAGCTCATACTCTTCGACGGAATCCTTTTGGATAACCGCTCCATACGAGAATTTGGCGACGATCGACCGTATCAAATATCCAGGAATAAAAGCAGTTCAAATGAAGTAGAGGTTGCGTAAACAATGTACCGAGAACTTACTCGATGTACGGCCGCACTTCGTTAGATTGTTCAAGATATACAACGTAATGGTCCGCCATTCGTCGTTATCCAACAATAAGGAGTATAAGCACCGGCTGGTGCGAGCTTCCCTTGAATAGGCTGAGGTTGGATCCACCCTTTTCGTGGTCGCCAACATTGTACCGAGGCTTCGGATTATGCAAATGACGATTTTTAGCTTTGTAGTGTGCTGTCACGAAGTTTGCCGCCTCAAGAATGAATGCCTCGCCATCGATGCTTCAATTCGACGCTTATTTTTACATTTTGCTCGGCGTCTTTCGCATCCTCTCGCTATGTAGCACCAACGATTCTGCACGGGACCCCAATCGTGCCTCGGTCGGGAGATGCAAAATCAAATGCTGCATTGGATTAAAGAAGCGGTGGAAAGATCTTCTCCAACTTGCGATCAACTCCGGCGCCAACTCTTCCATTTCTTCTAGCAAGCCGGCGATAATTCTTTCGCACATAGAACACGGAAGAAATAGCTCAGCTCTGCCAAGATTAGCCAATCATCCTCGTGGATAAAGCCACGCAACATCACCGGCATTACCCGGCTCAAGCCATATGTGCCAATCATGACTCTTGAGACCAAATATTTTCAATTTTTCAAGGCTCGCTCCCTCTTTAGATTCGATGCATACCCATCGGGAACATCAACTCCTTTTTCACCCACAGGAGTATTTCCCTCATAACCAGCCTTCCAAGATTGAACCATGCCTTTGGCTTCAGCTTCTTCTTTCCTTTTGGTTGTTTCATGTTTTGTAGCGGTCTATCACATAGAGCCTCCCGATCGACTCGGCCTTAGGATTATCCTTCGCTTTCCCTCTATGCCGAACAATGTACCAAAGAGAGCCTCACCGACATTCTTTTCAAGTGTGCATCACGTCGATGTTGTGTGGGCAAAGGAGGTCTTTGAAGTACGGCAGATCCCACAAGCATATCTTGTGGGTCCAGGCGTGTTCCATATTATACCCCTTGAAATACCCTGGACGCTCTGGATTCGGCTCGAGAGCGTTTAACTGATCCAGGGTCTGTTGCCTGTCAATGCAGGTGGTGCAGAGTTTTTGACATCTCTACCTTTGATGAAGTTCTTCTTGTCTTTTCTGAACTTATGGTGAGGATCCAGGAACTGTCTATGCATGTCGAAGCAAGAAAACTTGCCACCCACCTGCAGCCGATTTAAACTCAAGAACTGCCTTGCATGTGGGGCACGGGAACCTTCCATGCACACACCAGCCAACGAATAGCGCATACGCCTGCAAGTCATGCATCAAGTACATGTACCACACACGCATTAGGAAGTTTTTTTTGTAGCGGCGTCGTATGTCTTGATCCCATTATCCCAAGCTTCTTGCAGTTCATCCTTAAGCGGTTGCATGTACACATTCATATTCTTCCCCGGATAGTTGGGCCCCGGAATTATCAACGTCATGAAAATGTTCTTTCTTTGCATAATCTGTCCGGGGGGGAGATTGAGTGGAATGACAAATACAGGCCAACAACTGTATTGGGCTGCCATCATACCAAACACATTGAACCCATCCGTGCTGATGGCTACTCGAGGATTCCTTGGATCTGCCGCTTTTTCATCATGCAATGCATCGAAGTGTTTCCATGCAGCACCATCCGATGTGTGTACCATCATCGATTCCCATCTGCATCCCGTTCGGTTCTTTTGCCCAATTTGTGCCATGTCATCTGTCCGCCGTCTCTTCGACCATGAATAGACGTTGAAGTCTTGGTATGATTGGCATATACCAAGAACGTTAATGGGGATTTTGGTCCGACTCTTCTCACCCATACCGTTGTCTACCTCAACATACCCGAAGACTTGCAAATGGGACAATAGTTCAAGTCCGCATACCGGAGCCTAAATAAGGCACATCCATTCTCACAGCATCTATCTTCTCATAGGGCATCTTAAGTACACGGAGGATTTTTCCGACAGGTACAGGTTTGCAGGCATTATATGGCCTTTGGGTAGAAAGCGTCCAAATAGTGTCACTATCGCGTCATAGCATTCTCTGCCCAAGTTGAATTGAGCCTTCAGAGCCATTACTTGTGCGATGGCATCCAGCTGACAAAGCTCGGTGTGCTCATGGAGAGGATGCTTCGAAGACTCCAACATATCATTGAAGGCCTTTGCAGATTCCTCCATCTCATCGTCCGAATCCCGAGCATCATCAAAGTCTTGCACCATGTCTTCCATCCCGGTACAATGCTCGTCGGTGCTACGAAGGCCCACCTCATCTCTCGAATCTTGGCCATACTCACCATGAAATTTCCACATCGTATAACCGGGCGTAAAACCCCACTTCGCAGTGTTTGATCATTTCAAACTCGACATCTTACGATCGTTGTCGCATTACCGAAACAGGGGCACCAGGTTGTTTTCTCATCCATTTGCAAATGCGGCTCGATAAACCCCTTGGTTTTTGTCATCCATTCAGGGTCATGTCTTTCTCGACTAGGGTGACCGTGTACATCCACGCATCGATCACTCATCTTGCCTAGCTACCGACACACAAGAAATACATACATAACTCAGCAAACCATATTCATCGCTTAATAAAGTTTCTCAGCTTTTATTACGTCCATGCAACCTAGACGCTAATAGGTAAAGATAGGTCCTAATCTCACCCAGTATGTGTAGATTGGGTTCGTTTTCCCATGCTCGCTCCGGATTCAACACAAAATTTCGGCACCTCCGCTGTTCTCCGATACACGCCTCGGCAATAAGCGAGAGGATGTGTACCGGAGAACAACAGAGAGGCACTCGATTTAAATTCTGCATCGATCCGAGCAGAGCATATGGGAAAACGAACCCAATCTACACATACTGGCTGTCCATGGATAACGTTGGACAATTCGAAGAATTACGGTTATAAATATGCAAATGAATGCATATTTATAGATGAAACCCTTTCGAACGGGAGACGATAGTGGTCACGCATATCTTGATGATTGAATACACCTATAGCTAGCAAGTTTCATCGGCACAAAGACCGGAACAGAGCAAATGAAGGGGAGAGGAGGAGATGTCATTTGTGCTCACCCACGAACGCAGGGCGGAGCTCGTCAAAGCATGGGGAGGTTGTTGAACACTGCACCCTCACAGCGATGAAACAATCGCACATTTAAATCCACCCGATCAACGCAAATATATATGATGTTTTTCATAACAAAATTGGAAAATATATGACCTAACTCATAATTCACAAATATATGACCCGAAAAACCACCCCAAGTAAACACCAGCCAAACACCTAGGTAGTTTTGGTAAAATTGAGAGAAAACCATAGTTTTGGTAGTTTTTTCCCTGTGTAACCCGTGACATGCTAAGGCACACACTGTTCCTATACATTTGCTAGTTTTGCATATTTGTGTGCTTGATTAATATCCAAACTAAATTTTGTTCGATACCATTGCCCAAATCCAGATGCTCATGTTTCCGTGTGTTGTTTCTTTGAGAGGAGACCGTTCTTCAAATATGGAAGGGTCTAACAATGAATTAGTTCTTCTTGATGTGCAACCTAACCTATTTCCCAAATTCATATATAACCATCTGGCAGGTTTGGGATGTACGAGCCCCATCCCCATCCGTTGCCCATATCGAGCAAGACGACCACGATGTCCACCCGCGACCACGAGTATTTTTGTCACCAACTGCTGGTAATATACTGGTGTTTCCTGGCTTCGAAATCGTCTAGATGTTAATGTTTTCTGAAGCATAGCATTCTTCAGGTTGATGAATTATGAGAGCTGAAATTTGTATCACAACTACCGTAATTAGTCAAATTTGGAGGTGAACTGACGTGTTGATGTTTTTTGTCACCGCCTGACGAGCTAGGGTGCGCCTCATCGATGTTCATGAAAACTACAGTTTTGGCACACGAAGGGCGTAAGAAGGATGCATAAGGAGCTCTGCTTTTATTGACCAGCCCCTTTTTGTCAATTTTCATGCTAATTAGTAGGTCTTTGGTTTTCCTCTATGAATCTCCATTCACCGTCCTCTAATATCTTGTGCAGTCTTTATTACTAGACATGTGGTATCTATATTGATGTCTCCAACTCTCAAAATTGCAGGCCATGTTTGTTAAAACAAGAATAGCATATATTAATTTTCAAATCCTATTAGGCAGCTTCATCATGAATTGATGTGAAATGAAGATGCATCTAACGCCGATTTCTTACTTATTGAGGTGATGGATTTAATATCTAGATATAACTATTATGTGCTCTACATACTTGATGGAATTTATGCTAATGACTTATATCTCGATTCTATTTCAGACACCTTTCTGCTGTGTTAGTTCAGGTGCTTCTTATTTTTCTGAAGGACTACCTAGGTAATCTTCAAGATACTCTCCTTTTCTTCTTCAGATGTGTAATCTGCTTATTGTCCATCTTTTGGTGTTCTTTGGCCTCTTATGCACATATTGTTCGTAATACATGAACAAAGACCTAGAAATCATGCCATATATTTTTGTGTTTGTTGGTGTACTTGCAAGTAAAGGTCATGTTGGCTTGTCATGCTTTTGCGAAAGTGATTGGTTAATACTTAATAGGCAAGTGTTCAGATTCCTACAATTTTTTCTTTGTTCAGAGTGACATACCTGACAGATGGAGGGGCGGGCGTGGGCGGGAGGGCAAGGAAGGGGCGGCGCGTGGCCTGCCTCGATGGAGGGCGGGTCATGGGCACGCCATGGTGGCCGGGAGGGCCTTGTGGCTGTGGAGGGGCGGGGGAGGTCCGGCTCGGTGGAGGGACGGGCGGGGGTGGGGAGGGGCCGGGGAGGGCTGCGGTGGCGGGGGCGGGGCGGGGGAGGGGCGGGGAAGGGGCGGGGGAGGGCTGCGGTGGCGGGAGGCGGGCATGGCGGTGGCGTCAGGCTGGGATCGTCAGGGCACGCTGGTGCGATCTGTTTGGGGCCGGGCTGGTGGGTGGGTGAGGTTGGGAGAGAGAGAGGGGGTGGGGCCGGGCCGAAGAGAGAGAGAGAGGAGGGCCGGGCTGGGAGAGAGGGTCGACCTCTTTGCCATCTCGCCACCGCATGTCGATGGCAAAGATATGGGCCTTTGCCATCCGCCGGGCAGATGGCAAAGAGGTGGGGCTCTTGGCCGTTATAACGCCGTTACCCATTGGGCTCCACCCACTTCTTTGCCATCTCGCCAACAGATGGAAAAAGATTCTTTGCCATCTGGCCGGCAGATGGCAAAGAGGTGGGTTGACAGCCGCTGCAAAGACTGCATCTTACCACCTCTTTGCCATCTCGGGCAGATGGCAATATTATCTGCCCTCCACTCGCAGATGGCAAACAATTGGCTGATGGCAACCCTGTTCTTTGCCATCTATTTTTTATAAGCAGATGGCAAAGACGTTCTTTGCCATCAGCTGGCAGATGGCAAAGAGCTGGCTGATGGCAAATTCCCAGTTTCCAGTAGTGACACTTGTTTATTCTCTTTCTATTTCCACTGGTTTCTTTTGTTCACTTGCAATGCGGCATTTGAATCCATTTTACTCCACTTCTCTCTCTTTTCTTCTTGATGAGGGTGATGTACTCCGGGTACCTGATCATCATGACTGGAATTCAAGAGGATTCCTTGAGTACTCGTTACTTCCAGGTCAAATGGTGCGATGGTATTCATCCAAAATAGGAAACTGGTAGCGACTTGCATTTGATGGACTCTTCCTTCCTGTAGGAATAGGGGAGAGTGGTAACGTGAGCCACCTTTCCTTTATACAGCAGTAATAGCACATGCAAGTTCCTAGGGTCTATATAGCTAGTCAAGGATCATAAAACAATTAGAAAATCATCAGTGGACTCCAAATAGCTATTTCATTGAATCGTACACGTGACTAGGCGGGGACAGGATCCGAACCTACAGTCTTCAGGTCATGAGCCTGATGAGTTGACCAATTACTTTACCCCACTTTAGTCTAAACCTTTCATTAACATACATAAAATAGAGTTTGATGCCAGGCGGATACTTAACATGTTCCCCTCGGGATACCTTCTTCTTACATAAGCATCTGTCTCTGAGGTTGACATAACAGATCTAGCTAATGATACAGGAACCTTTGGCCAGATGAAAGGAAGTAGGAAAGTCGATTGATGAAGGAGAAAACCTTGATCTTTCCTTTACCCCTAGATTTCGGATTATCCGGAAGGAGCACAAGGAGATTTGGCACATCAGCACACATTCCTACTACACGTTAAAACAAACTGCTATCATGGCGAAGCTCTACTAAGCTATATCAATAGGCTCCGC